>OZ038394.1:30635851-30958351 GCA_964036045.1 Eutreptiella sp. 'Long Island Sound 2002' | reverse complement strand
GTGGCCCCTTATGATGGGGATGACGCCCAATGCTGATGCCCACAGCCTGCTGCAAGTGGCGCTAGACATCCCCGCAGCCGCTCTGTGTGCGCAGGTCACGTCTGCTATGGCTCAGTTGATCAGCGAGGAGGCGCCTGACGTTGCAGCCCTCCTGCGAGGCGTGAGCAGTATGCCGCCAGAGCGCAGCACGGTGGCACATCTTCAGTGGGACCCGCGGCTGTACCCCCATCCTGCCTCTGTCTTTCTGAGTGTCCCCTGCACCCTTGTATCTGCCATTCTTTCCATGATCCTCAATATGTGCCGTGTGCCGGTGTATGTGCTAGAGTGCAACAGTGCATGCCTGGCCGTCACAGCTTGGCCCTGTGTGCGAGAGACGGACGTGAAGGTCGGTGGAGCTGGCAGTGGCTGGCAAGGGTTTGGGTTGGACATGTGTAGCCGAGACGTACATATTGCGCTGTGGCAGCCACCGGGTCACCGCCCCCCTCTGCGGGGTCGACACTGCATTGTGCGCATTGACAACACTGCGTATGGCGTCACAGTGTCCACAACAGCGTGCAGGCACCCGCGCATCGTCCCTCAATGGCGTACACTGCTGGTTCAGTGGTTTGTGTAGTCTGCTGTTCACAGGTCGCGACAGGTCGGGTCTGCTGCGCGATGGGAGTCCAGGAAGAAGACCGGAGTATCACGACGCCAGAGACAGCCGGGCAGGCCATGAGTACCGAGATCAGCGACGTCACGAGTTCGGTGGAGGAAACAAGCGCGGATATGGAGGTAACCAGAGCGGCAAAGGCAATACCGGCGGCTATGGAGGCGGGCCGTATCGAGGTGACAAGCGACAGCGCCGATGAAGAGTACTCAGAGGGAGCAACAGCTTGCGTGCCAGCAGGAGACTATAAACGGTGACGACACCAACATCACAGCGACACGAGTGAGCAGCAGTGTGCGACTCTCTGTGCGACTCCGCGTATATCAATGTTACAGATTCTCTCTCCGGCTGTGTTTTCCAATTAATATATCGTGATGAACACCTTCCGAACACCCCAACCTGCAGTGACCCATTTCACTGTGCAGGCCAAGGTTCTATAACAATATGCTAGTCATCAGGACATGCTACACCCGCAGCAGCAGTGACCATTATTGTGGCCCTGCATGTCGCAGATTCCAGTCTGCAGCAGCAAACTCGAGACACATACACAGTGCGACTGCAATCGCTGCATATATCGACTCTACTGTTTTTTTTTCTTGTTTCTCTTGCAGTGTTTTCCATCTAATATATTCTGGTGCAAATCTACAGAGCACCCAAACCTGCAGTGGCCCATGTCACAGTACATGTCCAGGTTCTGTAACAGTACACTAGTCATCAAGACAGGCTGCACCCGCAGCAACGGTGATTATTCTTGTAGCCCTGTGTGTTGCAGATTCAGCTCTGCAGAGGCACATTCGAGACACATACACATCAGAGTGAAGAATCAATCAGATTCTGGAGCAGCAAGTGCCGTGACCGGCGCCGCCAGTCTGCCGCAATTACTGGCGTGTGTTTGTTTGCTGTGTGACATATGATCGCTGCAGTGTATCTGGCCAGAGACGATGTCTAGACCACTGCCACCACTGCCACAGGTACCCGAAAGATGCACGTGAAAGAGAGCCACAAAATCAAATACAAATATGCCACACCATAGACCACAGACGGAGAAATCCAAAGTGCCTGAGTGCATGAGAGCACTACCCACAATGATCCCCTGGACTGAAGTGGGGATGAAAGTCGGTGTCACGGCATAGCGGTGCTGTGCTGTGTACATCCACTGCTAGAAGACAGAACGGTAGCGAAAAGGTAGATCTTCTAGCATCCACTGCTGTGTGATCCTAAGGGGGGACGCGACGCCGCGCGCACAATAGGCCCATCACCGCTACACCGCTACACTGCTACAACAACAATAACCACAACAACAACAACAACAACAACCACAACAACAACAACAATAACCACAACAACAACAACAACAACACCACCACCACCACCACCACCACCACCACCACCACCAACAACAACAACAACTACTACTACTACTACTTCTACATCAACAACAACAACAACAACAACCGTAACCAGTTCGTGCTGAGCACAGGGCTTGAGTACCACCCCGGGGATGGCCCCTTGCATCAGACTACTGTACAGCCGCTGCATTGGTTGGCTCCGGACGTGGCGGGCCATTCATGGACAGCGGTGGGCAGTGACAAGGGTCTCTGAAAGTTCAACACCGCCAGACCCCGCTGCAGTGCCTGTCTTCTTCCTTCCCAATTTCATTTCCGTACCGCAGGCATTCCAGGCCTGCGGTACGGCACCTGTGACCCATTTGAATGGGAAACGTCCTTACGGACGTCGTAGTCACCCGCGCTCTCGCAGCAGCGGGTGCGGGGGCTGCTCTCCCCGCTCTTCTCCGCGCAAACCATGTCCCGAAGGGACGCGGTGTCGCGCTGCTCTGAGTGCACTTCTGTGCGGACATGCGCTGCGAGGATGGGTCGATGTGGGTTTTGGGGTTGTGGCGATGTCTGTGTGTCCCATGTTCCGGGACGGGCTTTGCGCCTGCCGCTCCCTATTCTACCCACTCCGCCCATACCTGCCGGGCAGTGGTCCTGTCGTCCTGTAGTCCCAGACTTGCCTTTGATTGCTTGCGTACCCAATCTTATTATTTGCTTTGAGACCTCAGGCATGCGCCGAAGTAAAAAAGCAGATAGGCCTGCCCAGTTGCGCTAGGGCTGCAGGTCCCAATATATTGCCACGTGATTACTCATGCGCCCGTGGAGAAGAATGCAATGATTCTCGACTGCGTGCCTGAGGTGAACCCCACTTTGCCCTCAACACACCCCGATGCATGTCCAGCCCCCGCCCACGCCGCCATGCGCCTCTGGTTGGGAGCCTTTGTGGTGCACTGGTGCTACATTTGGTGCCTGCGAGCACCTGCGGCTGGGGGACGTGGTACGTCTCATGAGGTGCCGTGCCCTGCATGTTCCCCCCCTTTTTTTGGTGAGTAGCAGTCGTCCAAACAATTTGTGATTCCCTCCTTGGCGCTCATTTGCCTGTTTGACCACCACTTCCGTGGCAACCCGCTGCTTGCTACCTCCCTATTTGACGTCCAGTCAAACACGACCACCTCGATGCTTTAGGGCACATTCTCTCTGCCTTTATGTTGGGCCCGCTGTTTGTACTGTCAGCCCCCATCTCCTCCCCAGTCCCCTGTCGACCCCCAGCCCAAACCCCTTGCACACCCCTTGGGGACGAGGCCTATGTTGGCAATGCTGCACGCCCCCCCCCCCCCCCCCACCCCCTTCTCAGAATCTGAGCCTGATCGTGGGGTTGAATCTGACGTCTCTGATAGTGCCAAGAGTTGCAACGAGGAAGGCGGCTGCACTGGCAGTTTCGGTTTCACTCGCAGTATCATTTCCGGATTTCCAGATTGGAACCTCCTGCCAAACCTCAACACCACGAAGAAGGCTGTTGTGTGGCAGAAAGGCGCCTAGCCTCATGACATTTTTATTACTCTGTGTGGCCTGAAGAGGTGTTTGGAGACCATTCCGCTGTGACTGCTGTGCTGTTGTGGCATGCATCGTCCACGCTCGGTTTCTTGGTCGTGGGTTCCCCTCACAAAGTGTGTGTGTGTGTGTGTGTGTGTGTGTGTGTGTGTGTGTGTGTGTATGTGTCTGTTTGCGTGCGCATGTGCGTGTGTGTGTGTTTGTGTTTGTGTGTGTGGATTGGCAGGCAAAGGACCTCAAAATGGAACTTCTGGCCCCTTTGGTGATGAGGGGGGGGGGGGGGGGCTTGGGATTTCTTGCCCCCCCCCCCCATTTCAAAAGATCGGTTGTAGCTTGCTTTCAAACCACTGTTTCCCATCTCTTGAATCCCTGGCACCAGCACATGCCATCTTCGAGGGGCGTTTTACAACAACCCATTTCCAGGGGCGGGGTCATGCCATGTGACCCCTATTCTGTGTGCTCATGTTCGTGCCTATCTGTCTGTATGCATGTCTCTGTGCCCCTCCCCTGGCTATCTGTGCCGCCCATGTCTGACCTCACTCCATTCCACAACTCAGATCTATTCACCATAACCCCGTGTTCAATCGATACCAGAAAATGCAACCAATCCTCCGTTTTGCATTGATGATTCAGGTCCACTTCTGTCATCACCATGTTTTGGGTTGACTACACCATGCAAATGCACCACACATGGGGCACCATTTGCTGTTGACAACTTTTGTGGGGCAAGTTTGGCTGCTGCTCCATGCACCTGTTCCACATGGTATCGGATTTTTTTGTGCAAGAGTCTATGTCCATCCATTTGAGTGTGTGTCCAACCTCTGGATGGGTTAGCTTGGTTCTCTGATGCACCTGGCCATTTTTCTCAATTTCTCAAGAAAAACAAAATATAAGGGTTCTGGGTGTTCGTGCAGCGGAAGTGCTTGATGAGATGACATGGAAGGGCCCAATCCACCTCAGCGACGCTGAGTGCTTACACTTGTCAATACACTGCTTTTTGTCCTGTGCTGACCCAAAGTGACCCTACCAGATGTATATAGCCTCTCAATATGCATGTCATTTTGGATATAACCCAAATACAATTTGATTGTTTTTTTTCTGGTGAGGGATGTTGAAGGGTAGGATCATCCACCGAGGGACTCGGAAGGCCACAGAGCAGAATGCTGGTTTTCTCTGCCCATCGGGGAAGGTTGAATTTATTCTGGTTGCTGGATTTTCAGTGCTAGAACCAGACAATCTCCTGTAGGGCTTTCTTTGTACGTTCAGTGGGCAGCAATGCCAGTAGCCCAGGCGGGGAGTGCTTTTGAATTTGATAGGCTTTTCAAAAAGTATCAAAAATATTTGTAGCTATTATACGTGGATATTGCACAGAATAAACATCATGCCTGTTTGGAACAGGGTTTGTTGAAATGAAACATTTTAGGCAATGATTGTAATATGCAACATGAACACAGGAAAAAAGACAAATTGTAGCACTAAGATGCCTGTTCCAATATGAATTAGTATAAGGGGTGCTTTGGTCATGCTGCGATGGTTGCGAAAACATGTTTTTATGTTTTATAATTTGATTGTATATAACACAATTTTTTGCAGCTGGCACACAGAAACAAAAGCCACATGGAGAGCAAGCATGGGCCCAGCATTTTGGAACCTGCCATTTGCAAAAATCACTCTGGATCTGATCGAGGATGCGATGATTCACCCTAAAGTAGGTATGCACGTGCGAATTCGCAACGAATTCAGATTCGTCAAATTCGATGCGAATTTGCTGCATTCGCAAAGCACCTTGAATTCAAATTCGTGGTTGAAAAGTTTGATTCAAGGTGAAAAGCTTCATTCATTGCTGCGCCGCCGTCGTCGGCATTGCCGCATCGGCAATTTTTAGACTTTTGTTTGCCCGATTTTTCCAAATTCTTTGAGACTTGGAAGCTGAAACTTTGTACAATGGTAATTCATGATAAAAACTGACTATCTATCATTCCGGTTTCTGTTCCGGTGCGGTTTTTTCCCCTTCCATCCAGCACTCAAAAGACGAACCGGACCAGAAAGTGGAATGATAGATAGTTGGTTTTTATCATGAAGTAATATTTCACAAAGTCTCAGCTTCCAACTGTCAAAGAATTGGGAGAATTCGGCTGGACAAAAGTTTAAAAATCACTGATGCGGCAAAGGCGACTTTCAGCGAATTCGCCCCAAATTCACACCGAATGAATTCGGGGCAAATTCAGCGAATTCAAATTAAATTCGCCGCGAATCAGCATCCCTACCCTAAAGCCCTAGATCTGCGTAGAGGCAACAAAGTCTACGAGTTCCAGGTGGGTAGACAAGTCCTCATCTCTACTTGGATACGGCATCCTACCGGGTAGTGCTTTTCAGAGGCCTTTGCCCTTGCTTTCTGAATGCTAACGTAGACCAAGGGATGTGCCCAAAGGAGGTGCAAAGAGGACATCGGTTCCATTACCGCAATTACCAAGGGTGTCCAAGGGTGCATTGCCGTGCTTTATGGTTAGTGGGTGCCGGAGGTGAGAATTACATTAAGCCGCCTCTATTAGGTTTCTCCTGGGCCCTAACCTCAAAGTCAAGAAGTAACCCTTGGGTTGGGCTAGCCCTTCATAATCCCCAATCATGCCGTCCGCGGATTTGCATACCGGGGGCAAAAGGGCAAATCTAAACCATGTTGCCTCGTGGTCTATGGCCACAGTCACTATGTAGACATGAGAAGCATACGTTGGGAAGAGAAATGGAGATCACACTCTTTCCATGGAGGCCACAATCAAAATGTATGTGAAATGAGTAATGAAGAACGGGGCATTTGGAGTGTGTTTGAAAGGTGACAAGTTGTCTGCCCGTCATATCTCTTGTATCCCATGGTTTAAGTACTCCTGCGCACAAGTCACACTGCTACAAAGGGTGAGCTCCCCACACTTTGCCCTAGAGGTGCAAGCTTTGCTGCTCGGGGGGCATACCACACCCAAAAAAACTAACAACCTCTACCGTCTCAACTCTCCAAAGCGGAGAGCATGGAGAGGGTCACATGATGGCTGGCAGCTTGAGGTGTCCTATGCAGAGAAGAGTGATGTGGCCATTTAACCCCCGTGCTCTTGGTCACACCCAAGTGGATGTTGGCTACTTAGCCAATGCCATAATGGGCCCCCAGAAAACGGGAAACATGGGAATACGATTGGTGGAAATAGACAACATGACCTGCTTTGTATCACAAATTTGCATTCTGCACACCTTGTGGCAAAACTTCCCCTCACAAGACCAATCAAAACAACGAGTAACCTGCTCGGTAGCAGTTTTGTATCGGGGCCGCCTGCGATTGTACACGGCATACGGGCACCCGCCCTCGACATCGATCCTAAGGGGGCGCCGCTCTTCGCAACTGAGATAATGATACCCGGTCTACAGCACAATCTGGTACTCCCTTGCGCTTGTCCGCAACAAATGCAAGGTACACGACTGCCGTGTTGTCTGGGTGCCTGCTTGCCTGAGTAACTGATTGATTGGATTGTGTGACTGTCAGCATCTTATGCGGCACATGGTCGTGTGTGAATGACCGGTTTAGGAAGGTATATCCGTCTCAGAGGACCCAAACGTCCCCTCCCAAAATCACCTCGAAGAGAGGTTGTTAGATCAAGCGTAGGCGCGGGCGTCATATACCCCCCTTTTTTGGGGTCATTCGCGTAGCATACCCCAAGGCATGATATTGGATGTCCAACCCCTTGTAAAATCATTATTTTGCCCAATAAGAGCATCCCCCAATGTATTTTTTGATTTTGAGGCCTCTACCCCCTAAAACTGGATATCACTTTTTTGAGGGGGGGGTGGGGGGGGTGGGTGGGGGGGGGTGGGTGGGGGGTCAAAAGTTTTTGCTTAATAGGCTACAAGCAGTGGGGACGCACGGTGCTGGTAACACGGCCAGCGGTCCAACGGTAACGCAGCCGATCCAAGATGTGCAGGCGTCGGTTCGAATCCTGGTCTGCTAACTTTTAGCGCCGCCGCCGGCGGCGGCGCCAAAGTGCGCATACTGGGGTTCGAACCGGCGACCGCACGGATGCTGGTCGGCCGCGGTACCACTCGGCCACTACTTGTATTGCGACGAAGGGCCTCCCTGCTGCTTGGGGCCGCATCTGCCACTGACAAAAAACCCAAACTGTGTGTATCTGTCTGACTGTCTGCTTGCTGGCTCGGGGACTGATTAGCTGACTGTCAACCTCTCTTCGAGGTGCACTGCCGAAGGCAATAGAATTTTGTAGGTCACGGAGGGTGTACCGCGAGGCTTCGTGGTGCACAACAACGCGATACGGCACATGGTCGTGTGCAATGCGAATTACCAGTTTGTGAAGGTATCTATACGTATCTTTTGTGCACTCATGAACGACGACGCTACACGGGCATCACATCCATCACAATCATGTGTGTGCAGGGTGAGCGGTTGACAAACTCCACCAATTACCGGTTTCCTGTGACGGCCTTGTTGGCTGTCTAAGAGGTATGACAATTCTCAAAAACAGGGGCAATACCTAAGTGTAATCAACGGCTGCGCTAGATCTGCGGGGCGACGTCACACCGCCAGTTCGCAGAGAAATCTAAGCGCTCTTTGTCTGTCTTAACGGATTGAAATGTCCCCCTGTCACCCCCTGAAACGCCTTACTAAATTTACAGGAATGTTGACTCCCGGAGATCAATTCGTTGTGGTGTTTGCTATATCTCCTCGAAGAGAGCGAACGTTTCTTCTCAGTGATGTGCAAGGTATGGGTAGGCGCCGCTACGACGCAGTATCACAGTAGCAGTACCAACAGCCATCTTGCTATTTTTGGAAAGCCCTTAGGGGATCTTCGCGTCCTATGGGACCGGGGTCCAGGGCCAATAGGGCAAAGCCCATCCGGGCCCTTTCTCCGGAGGCTCTTGGAGGGATAGCAAGCCCCCACCTGAGGCATTCAGCCGCGGCCCCTGCGACCGAAGCCCTCGTTCAGGGCACACAGTAGGTAATCATTGAAAGTGGCCCAAAGGGCCCTTGAATGCCCTATTGCCCCTATTTTTGGGAACTGTTATACCTTGTGGAACAAAGAACAGGTTGTGAATTTGCGAAATCGATGCACGACGCACGGTGCTATGGGCAATTTTGGTCACGTTTTCCATCGACGCCGTGTGGATTTTATCTGGGGGATACAATAGACAATGAGACAGGCATGGTCACGGTTGCAGCACGGCGTCCGTGAGTGTCTATCGCCAGAGGTGTGTGTGTGGGTGTGTGTATGTGTGTGTGTGCGCGCGCGCCCTGAGGGATTTTCTGTGCCCACCCACGAAGAATGGACGATCGGAAAAGGTGTTGTTTTGTCCGCAGGAGGTCGCGGTTATTGTGCTAGCCACACCCAATATGTACACCACCATAGCTATTACGCAAGCGTGGTTCAATTGTGAGTGCCAGCACAACACCATTGCGCCGACGCTGGGTTTGATCATGTAGCGCTACGCGCATGCCGATCAAGACACACTGCTGGGAATGCTGCGGTATCTGTACGCTATGACGGGCCGCACGGACGCGGAGCTACGGGCGTTGATACCCCAGCAGCACAACACACCGCTGACAACGGGCCACATCTTGTACAAAATGTACCGTGATCGCGACACGAATGCACCGTACCCAGTGTTCCAGACACGCCATTGCACGCGATCCGCCAGCGACACCATCGTCAACGGGGTTTGTCCGAACTGTGCGGCGCCTGACCTCGGAAGGGAACACACGGGGCATCACATGTACCTATACCGCAACTTCTTCGGCAAGTTGGCTCGGTACATGGGTTCCCTTGCGAACGATCGCCGACCCGGTGAACCCCTAATTGTCTTCCTGTACATCGCAGACCTGCAATTACCAGCCGTCCGACCCCTGGAGTGGTCCTTCATTCGTCTGCTTGTGGGGCAGATGACGTGTCGCGTTGTTGCGTGCCACCCGGACTCGGCTATGGTATAGCAGCTGCGGGACGTCGGGGTGAAGGATGCCCGCTTGAGCTGCCCGTGTAGGTACACGTTGATATCGCATCAAGCCCTGAATGTGAGTCGGATGATGACGGGAGAGGGAGAGGAGCACGCAATGAACCGCATACGGGCCGCCCTGGTGGTGATAAGGCAGGCACGGTGTCACAATTGCATCCATAGCCGTGCCAGGTATGACACCTCCAAAAATTAGAGACAATCGGGCGATACCGGGCGGGCCAATTTCCATGCATACAGAGTTTGATTGGACCAATCAGGTTGGGATCAGGTTAGTTTGCGCAAAACTTAGACCCCCCCTAAAGGCCTCACTAAACTTGCAAGAATGGGACTGGCCCTTCCATCGTGTTGTCTTTGAATGCAAGACGACAACCGAAATGCGCCACCGCCTTCTGCACCACGCCGCTGCCGCCCGGAATGTTCCGTTGCCGTTCGAGGACTGGTTGTGCGCCACCGCGAACAACATCGACAAAATCGGACTTGATGTCTACAAGGTATGACATTTGCCAAAATGATGGGCAATAGGGTATCCGAGGAGGGTGGTTTTTGTGGGTGGGTGGAGGATCCAAATTCCTAAATTTGCATGTTCTGCGGATGTTCGTGAACATGAGGAACAAGCTAGCCATGCGGGGTGTCAAAGTTTATGACACCGAGGACGATGACTCTGACGCAGAGGGCAACATCCCACCGGTACCTGACCCACCTCTAACCCATGACCCCCACGCCGACGACGACTCTATCCGGCACTAATGCGGCGCACCATCGACTGGGGCACACTCATGTACCTGACACCATGTATGTTGTGCCAATGTGCCGCGTCGCGACATTTGTGGCATCTTAGTTGCCAACCCTTTCCCAACCCTAAGGCTAACCCTTGCAAAACCGGCATGCTGTTTTTGTGAGGCCATTAGGGGACTTTTGTTCGGCCTTCTGAGACCGGCTTTCCGAATCCCTTGGAATGGCCAATACGGCCAAGCCCATGCCGCCCCCCCCTGGAGGCCGGGAGGAGTCTCTCCTCCAAATCTCCTCTAAAAGCCGTGACCCCCATTACATCAACAACAAACATCGCACACACGGACACACACATGGGTGCCAAAAGGGTGTGCCGCAAGCAAAATAAATCATGTTGCTGTACGACAACGTACTCGAGTCTTCAGAGTATCTGTTGGTGACACTGGTTTTTGTGTGTGCTGTCGTGGCCTGGGTTGTGTGCATCGTTGTGATGGTCCGGGAATTTTGTTTTGGGCGGTCGTACGAGGAGCTTCAGGAGATCCACGTCGTGCCGGGTACGGAAACGGCTACGCGCGGGGGGGGGGGGGGCAGAAGCAACAACAGAGCGCGGACAAGGACAAAGGGGATTCCTCGTCCAGTTCCGGGACCCCGGTGCCGGACGACCACGACAACAATCCTCATAAGTACAGTGTGGTGTGCCTGACTAAGCCTGCCGTGTGTGTGTACCAACCCTGCTGCCACAAGGTGACCGATGAACAGTGCTACAACCAGCTCGTGCACAAGACTCGTCCCGTGTGTCGCGATGCCATTGGGTTGTGGATCCGTTGTCCAGCAGTAGAGAGCGAGCAGGGCCGCAGTCTGGTGGACCTGCTGCAGCGGGCGAAATCATCCATGCTGCCACTATTAAGCGAACCGACACCAGTGATAGAAGGAGAGGGGGAGGAGGGGAAGAGAGAAAAAAGCAAATGCTTGAAGGGCTAGTGCCGCATCTACCGCTTTGCGAAGTCCGGCCCGCCCTGAACGAGAAAGACCTCAACGTGACCGCTCTGGAGAACCACGCGTGCGCCCGGTGAGCAACCTCGGTGGTGTGGTGTGCGCTCTTGCGCGTGCCATGGCACGGGTGGTGGGCGCAAGCCAAGATGCACGGGAGGGCATACCGGGTACTAGAACGCAACCAGTTTCCCATGCGGCTTGTGGTGCCAAACACCACCAGTGTACTGTTGGGGCTGGATGACGCCGGGTTGGTGGCGCGCTCGTGGCACGGGACGATCGACTACGATGTCGCTTTGCAGGCCGACCGGCCCATACCAAACCCACGGGTGCTCTCGTGCTGCTACTTCGAGGTGTGCGTGTTGTACGCATCCCCCGCCGGTTGTGTGAGCATCGGCTTGGCCATGGCCATTTACCGCGTCTACCGGCAGATCGGATGGTTGTCACGCAGCGCTGCTTGGCACAGCGACGATGGACATTTCTTTCTCGAGTAGATTCAACCACCAAACATGCATCCGCTCACTCAGCGACCGTGGGTTGACGGGGACGTTGCCAGGTTCGGCATCGAGACGAATACTGAAGGGGTGCGGGGTTTCTTCGTCGCGTACAACGGAAGTCGTCTTCCGTCGTTCGTGCCATTGCCATCGCTGTGGCCGGATGACGTGCGGCTGCTGCCGTCTATAGGTTTGGACCGGGTGGACGTGGCATTGAATTTCGGCCATCAACCGTTCGCGTATACCCCGCCCCGCAGGTGAGGACAGGGCGTTTTCGTGGGGTGAAATTTTGTCACTCGCTTCCCCACAGTTTCTTTCTGTCTTCTTTCCCTCATTCCCTCCCTTCCTCCTTTCCTTCCTCCCTGCCCTGGAGATGAAAAGCAACCAACAAGACCACTTTCACAAACAGAAGCCCTTTGAGAGGTTGTAATCGTAGCACAACCGTGGGGAGTGCTTACTTGGCGGCGCTGCTGTTGGGCAAGTGTCCTAGAAGGACTAGATTGAGCCTCCCCTTCAGAAGCCTGAAAGCACACCATAAAAATGTCACCATGCCAGCCAAATCAACCCACAAACCATCCCTGCTGAGACCGCAACACCACAACAAATCTGCGGTTGCACATGAAGGGTGTTTTATAAACAGTCTTGTTAAATTGTGGCCTATTGCTGGTCAGGCCGCACCATCATTAGGACAATACACAAAAACCAAGGAATCCCCAACCCACATGTGTCATTTTGGAGCTACACTACTTCTGAGTGTAGCATGCGCAAGTAAACCATGACGCATACTGCATTTAGAAGCATGTAAAGGTAATGAATGCTTTGAACAAAACAAGTCCTTTGATGGCAATGGGGCTTGGAGCACAATCTTTGCTCACCCCACTTGTCCTTGTCAAATTTTGTCATAAGAAATTTTTGGCGTGGTTGTGGGGCACTCTTGATGCAATGCCCCTCAACAGCACCATTGCAATAGAGCACGACACAGATGCAAGAAGGCAAGGTTCTACATATTTTGGGTATCACAAGGAGCACGTTTGCTCTTTGTTTGTCCCACTCATTGCTTTCACCACCTTAACCCAAAAAACCACTAAATACGGAATGGATGGCCCCTAGAAAGGTAGCTTGCAAGAACCACAACTCATGCATGTACTTTCTCCAGAGTGGTCCGTTGCATTGCAAACACCGGCACCACATTCCACATGCAAAGGCTCTTGAGGCTACGTGGAGTCCTGGTTTGAGGTTATAAAGATGTAGCCTTGACAATGATTGTGATGTTGCAATTGTTATAATGCTTATAGGGCACAGTGCTTGATGCATGATGGTGTATGATGTGGCACCGTATTTGCAGCTCTCCACTTTTGCTAATACGGTTGCATCCGAATTCTCCACCGCCGTGTTGCGTTGGCGTCGCGTACCGGTTCGTCGTGACGTCATGGTGGTGTGGGGAGATGATGTCTGTGTGCGCAACAACGAGATGAAACAGGCTAGATGATATGTTGATGCACCACCAATGTGTCCTGTTGCTAACTGGTTTGCAGGCTATTCTGCTGCATGCGTGTGATGGATACCATGCCTCCTAACGGGAGGATATTCGGCAGCACCATCAGGACGGTTGACAACACCATCACCACAACAACTTTGCCTACACCCACCATCGTATTGCCTCACCGCCAATGGGCGTACAACAGGAACGACAACAAACATGTGATACACAGTGAACCAATTGACCCCACAGCCATGCACGTGCACTGTGGACGACGCGTGCTTGTTCCTCGGGTGTGCGCCCCGAGGTCCTTGTCGCGTCGTTGAGGGCACGCACCTCGCGCAGTCCAATCACAATCTGTGCCACCTCGCCAAGCACGGCAATAACCACCACCACCGACACGATCACACCCACCATCAGGGACGGTCTCCCGTCCCCGCACTTGTTGCTTCCCACGAGAAAACCCATACACACACATATATATAGATTGTACGACCGACGGGTGTCTTTTTCTTACATTACATTACACACGCACATGCATGATCTTCGGCTTCCCGTCGTCGTTGTCGTCGTCACCTCCTACCACACAAAGCAGCAGAGCTGCTAGCAGGACGAAGCCCCCATCAGCACAACGGGCGAGAAGTCCGTTCAGTCTTTCAGGCGTTCCCAGTGGTGTCGCAGCAATCGGGGTGGCGGTGCTGCGGGGCGGGCTGCTGCTGCGGCTCTGGGGGTCAACGTTGGCGGCGGCGGCGTCGCTATTTCCAGCACGGTGCAAGGATACTTCGTCTCCATGATGCACTGCGCCAGCTGTGTTGTGTCACCGAAGTACGTGCGCACCCCGGGGCCTCGGCTCAAGCGCTTCACGCACTTCTGTTCGATTTGATCCGGACACACCTTGGCGTCGGTATGTTGCATCGTTGACGTTGCGCATGCCCCGTACACGCAGTGCGGTTGTTTGTCCACCTGCGACATGGGCTTTCGTGCCGCCTTGGCAAGTTTCGCCGCGTGCACGTCGTAGAATTTGGGTTCGTAGAAGCAGGCACACATGCTGACGTGACGGTCCAGAACACCCTTGACCAAACCGGGTTCACAGTCATCCGGAAACTCCAAACACCAATCGCGACAACCACTGTCCGTAAAACGACAAAAGGCGTTGCCGCGGATCGGGCAGTGATGGACCCAGCGGCCCTCGATGGATTAACCTGCCCCCGGTTGCCTATGCACGTAGTCCAGACACTGTGGGGAGCCCAGATGTTTGTCACAGATCCTCTCCATGGCTCGTTCGCTCTCTTTGCTCATATGGGGGGGCTGCTGCTGTGTGCGTGTGTGGGTGTGTTGTGATATGGATGTTTTTTTTCTAGCCACCCCATTTCTCCCCCCAAACCGAAACAAAGAGGGAGGGGGATTTACGCAGTCCGCACGCGCCTCTAGGACGGCTGCTCATTGGACTCCTTGGCCTCGTTGCACAGGCGCTTGACAGTGTGTCGGAGTTCCTTGATGGCCTCAATCAACGTGGGTACAAGGTTCGTGTAATCTATGCTCAGGTAGCCGTCCGCGGTGGCTGCTGTGTGATGAACAATTTTCGCTCGTTCTGTTAGTGCATGATGCAACACAACGCAGCTACGATGCACACACGAACACACAAACGGTGTTCGGCACATAATTAGCATTTCTCTT
Organism: Eutreptiella sp. 'Long Island Sound 2002'; assembly: GCA_964036045.1. Lineage (NCBI taxonomy): Eukaryota > Euglenozoa > Euglenophyceae > Eutreptiales > Eutreptiaceae > Eutreptiella > Eutreptiella sp. 'Long Island Sound 2002'. The sequence continues at coordinate 30,943,450 of OZ038394.1, read as the reverse complement.
CGTGCAATTCGGTGCGCAGCACGTCACACAAAAGCCGCATTGTGGCATGGTGTACGAGATCACTTTTGCTTTCGGGTATGTAGTGGTCGTGCCGCGACCGTGCCACCATGATCGCCAACGGCGTGCGGCGTGAGGCTAGCTTCTTCAATAGGTCGCGAATGCGAGTGAGCAACCGGTCTATCTTCTCCGCCGTGCCCACGTGGTGCGGGAGCCCGACGGTTTCTCCCATCACGTGCACCACCGCCTCTCGAAAGAGCCCGTGTTGCTACGTGCGTACCGCTCCAACCACCGACACACCGTCCGTACTTTGCTGACCGCGGTGTCTTTGCGCTGCAGCACCATCCGCAGGCATGTGTCGTCACTGTGCCGCAACACACGCGCAATAGCACCGCACATGGCCTTCCAGTGCGCCTCCGCGTCCATTTGCGGATTGTAGGCGTTGTACAATGCGCGGTACGTGGCCACCCCGAAGAGCGCCTCGAACTGCACACTGAATGGGTTGCAGCAGGCCAAGAAATCCTCATCGACGTCCAGGAGCCACGGCAACGCACACCCCAGCAGAAATCAGTCGCAGATGAGGTGCACGTCGGCGGCGGCGAGGCGCAACGTCAGCAAGGCGTGCATCCGGTGGCTCAACCTGCTGGCGAACTGCTGCTGCCGGATGTGGGTGGCGCAGGTGGATTATGTTGCCGTGCGGGCCGCGCGTCTGCGGCACACGGACAACGTGACGCGGTGGCTCATCGCCGCGCGGCTGCTCCGGGGGTCTGCCCAAACCTGCGTGTGCTCGATCTGGACCTCACCGGTAACCATTTCCACAGGGTGCATTGCGACGCCTGCCCCCATACTCGCGAGCCGTGCGCACCGCCTTCGGCTCGCTGTGGCGGACGTCCACACATAGTGGAGCGACGTGGCCTCGAGCCTGCGCTAGCTCTACAAGTGTGCACCACCGGTTACCGGAACAATTATGTAGCTCAACGTTCGCGGGGTTTGGCACAACGGGCATTGGCGGTGAGCGTTCGATCTGCTAGCCCAGCGGCTGCAGCCGGCTGTGTTATACCTGCACCTATTAAACCGGGGCAGACAAACGATGCTAAACTGGGTACTGAAAAAGAAGTAACGGAACCACGACGACGACCACGACGATGCCACAGCGGCCAACAACGCGCAGCAAGGAGGCACGCACAACAGGAAACACAAAGGACACCACTCTGCGTGGTCGATTCACACCATGACGTGCTGCTGATGCCTCTTGTCGAGGGCATTCGGGGGCAGTAGCAGCCAGCCGCCAGTGCGCCCTTTCCGGGAATGTTTGGTGACCGCACTTAGAAAGTACGGGTCCGCCGTTGGTGGACCGGCAGCCCCGCACGTCCTGCACGAAGTGCTCAACGTCCTGCCGGGGTATCACCGCGCGATTCTTGACCTCACACAACAGGCGGGCGCCGTTCTCGGCAACCACGATCTCTATGTCCGTGGCGTGTGCCTCTTTGGACGTGTCACGGATCTCCCAGTGGTGAAAAGCGCCGCGAAGAAACGTCTTGCCCATGTCCTCACCGACCTTCCCTTTGACGCTGTTGCGTTGCCGCAGCATTTGGATCTTCGTCTCCTTTGCTTCGAAGCGGCTCTGCAGCCGTTCATGGTCCGCAGCCTGCAGCTTCTGCACTAGCTGCCGCGGCGCCTCGAGATGCTGCCGCAGCTTGTTCGTGTCCTACGCGCAGCCCAGCCGGACACCCCTCTCGATGTCGTCTTCGGCCGCCGCCAGCCGCGGCTCTGCCCGTTGCCGTGCCTGATCGGCCTCCCGAAGCCGTACAGCCAGCCGTTCGGCCCCCTCCTCCGCCCCTTCAGACACCGCCCCCCTCCCACCGACCACCCCACTCGCCGATGCACTTGCCAACGGAGTGCCACGCCGTGTGGCCACCGTCGACGGCGGCCGCCGCATGCTGGCGCCACCTCGCACGCTGCTTCCCGTCATCCGGGAGCAACGCCTGCACTGTTTTAGCGGCGATGCTGATGATGTGACCGGTAGCAGACATGATGCATGTACTGTACAGTGTACAGAGGAAACAAAGGAAGAAGGGGGGGCGGAGGGGGCATGGGTAATTTTTAAACCGCCTGAAAATCAACCTATTGCATACACATGAAGGAGGACCTGGATAAATAAGTAGCACGTAGCGCAAGAGTTACAAAAACCAGAGGCAGTACACACACAAACAACACCACAAACAATATGCCGATAAACCATGATGGCCTTCCTCTGTACTATTTGTCCCAAGCACAGAGGCCCATCCTGTCCAAGATTCCCAAACTGAAAAAGTACGGGGCACGTTTGCCCTTCTGGGTGCCACACCGCGAGGTCGCACTGGCACTGCGTAATGGTGACCGCGGCGTCACCACTGCCAAGCACCGGTTTGGCCCCTACCGCTGGGCGATCGAGTTCGAGAACGTGCACACCACATGGCGGTTCGCCGAGCCCGGGTTCTCATACGGTAGCCTGCATTTTCGCGGTGCGGAATAGCTATACCAGCTGCAGAAGTTTGGCGATCCGGACTCAGCGGCCTTCCGCAAGCACGCCAAGCGCTTTGCCAAAGCCAGCTAACGAACTAGGCCAGGTGGTGCCGTTGCACAACGATTGGACGTCACACGTCAAGAAGGCGGCCAGGTACCGGGCACTTGTGCACAAATTCAACGCATCAGCGGAGCTGCGCACCCTGCTGCTCAGCACCCGGGGCCACACGTTGGTCTCAGTCAAGCGTGAGGCGTACTGGGGGGCGGGATTGGACGGCACGGGTCAAAACCAGCTCGGCATCCTGTTGGAGAAGATACGCGACAAATTCGCCTACGACGACGAATTGGACTCCGTGCTGACAGGTGACGATCGCGACGCTGCGGAGTTGTCAAAATAGGGACCACTGAAACAAGGCAACCCGAAGCGGATGACACAACAACACCCCAACCAGCGCAACCATATGGACAACCTATGCGTAGCCATGCCAAACGCAACCCTGAAGTGGCAGCAACGTACAGTGCAGGCATGGGATGACACAAAATGTGCACAAATTTGATCTGTTTGCGTACCCCGACGTGCGGCCGTCCGTGTGTGTCGAGGAACACACATCAGAACGCCACCAGGCAGATGTGGTCAGGCGTTGTGGTTAGGCGCGCACTTGGCGATTTGTTTCATACACTCGGCACAAACAACTCCAGTCCCTGTCAACGGAGCTCCTGTCCGGACCGGAGGACGGTCCAGTGGTTACGTGTGGAGGATCCAAACGTCCCTGCAGACACATTGGGTAACCCGATGGGTTCACGATGCCAAGCGGGTCGTTGGTTGTACACAATCCGCCAATGCACCCGCCTGCGCAGCAGTGGTGAGGGTGATGGTGGTCTCCTTTTGGGTGATTGGCTCTGTGGTGTCGCCATCAATCGGACGGTAGCGGGTGCGCCGGGGAGCGGCGGAGGGCGATATGGGTAGAAATGCTGCCACGTCGCGTCGTCTCCCTGAGCATGCTCACACTCAAACGTTCGTCCATAACTCCGGAAGCTACCGTCACGACAATGCTTCACGGCCTCGTCATAGTTCCCGGCCTGTTGCTCTGTGTACGATTTCCAGCCATCCCATTGCCAACCCTTGAATGGAGGGGGGGGCGAAGTACCCTTCACACACGTCGCGCAGGCGTTCGTGCGAAACCACAGATTCGCCGGACCCAAATTGCGACCAGTTGATCTCCTCCGGGGGGGGTTGCTTCCAGCACTCCTCCTGGTCGTCATATTTGGGAAAACGAGGACAGCTGAACGTGCTAAATTTGTGCACACCGTATGGTCATTCACTACTCCTAGCTATTTACTGTTACACATCACCCAATCTTACCCAATCAGCGTACAGCGGCGAAATCGCACAAATGGCAAGTTGTTGGCACGGTTTTCGGCAAGCAAAAGCGAGGGACAACCACGCGGCTGTAAAATCACGTCTATGGTACGGATCCAAGTGTGTGCGGTAGGGTATTATTCCGTGGACGAGGTGGTTTAAATAAGCTTCCTTTTGCTGCCCCTCGTCGTCACGCCACATGTAGATACGGGGCTGCGAAAAGAGAGGCCCTGGAGTCCCCCGCTGCGGAAGTAGGGTCTCACGCATCTTGTGGAGCACCCGATCCATGTACCCGTTGAAAACACCGTTGACCCAGAATTTCGTCAAAATGGTGGGGTTTGGTGACATGACGTAAAGGAGATACCGCACGGCACGTGGCCCCTTCTACACCACCACCGCTACGAGACAGAACTCGTCGCCATCAGTTGCCGCCACCGCAAAGTGCAGGTACACAGTGTGCAAAATCAATTCGTGCTGCGCCCCCCCTCGCAGCACGTCCGGCACGTCCGGATAGATCGTGCTGACATCGGCCCGCATGTGCGTGTATTCTCCATTGTGCGCCGCAAGGACCGCAACGGGGTCCAGGAGGGTGACGGCTGTCAGGTCGAGGGTTGGGTCCAGGACTGACAGCCGCACGGATTGCTGGCGCTTCTGCTGCAGGTCCGTCCACATGTGCTTGCCGATGGCCATGTTCAGCACCTTCATATCGAGCCCGTCTGGACCCACCCACAGCCACGCATCCCATGCAAGAGTACGTCCCTCCCACAGTACGGCGAGCGGCATGATGTCGTAGTCCTCACCGTCGGGGGGGGGGGGGTGGGATTGACCAATACAACGAACATTCGGCGGTGTCTTGTGTGTGTGTTGTGTTTGTTCACTACTTGCTTACTTACCTACTTACTTACTACCTATGTGCACACCAACATCGGCACAATGGACACACAGGTATTATGTAACATAACAACACCCATTACAGACTGACAAAATCGTCTGATGGGTCAGGGTTAGGGTTACGGCTCTCCACTTGGACAAAATGCAGCTATAATCTATCGTACAAATTCACACATCTCCAAGTCTCCCACAACCGGGCCGGCGTTTCAAGCGGTGCAGGACACACCACTCCGACACCCCGGACTACATCCAGCTTACTGGGGACCCTGATCCGACAGACCTGTGGGAGATTCAGCTGACTGGGTCTCCCAGGACCCACTGCACGTGACCTTTGGCTCGCTACCAACACGCTTGAAACACCACACTTGACACATCGGACTGGGCAGACAATGCCCGTGGCAGAGCACATCTGCACACCACTGTCAGCCGACTTGTGGGATAACTTGTCCCCGCAGGCGTCCTTGATGGACGTGCATAACGTGCACGAAGCCTGTGCTTATAGTTATTACGGCTAGACTGCTGCTAGGCGACCTGCCTATGAGTGCCTCTCCTTTGTTCATAGCGAGACTTTGAACTTCGAACTTATGTGGCGCCGGAAGTTAAAAAAAAAACATCTCTAAGTCTCCCACAACGTTGGGTACACACTGCCAGTATAAGCGTACTACCAACCACTAACCAGCGCGGCGGCAACGCGATGCAGTAGCACACTGGCTGGTTGTGTTGTTGCAGTCGTGTCTCCACAAGGCCAACCACCCACCGCATGCACCCCCCCCCCCCCCCCCAGATTGCTGCGCGGCGGGCTGAGGAGCAAAGGGGAGCACGTTAGTAAGCGACAACAGAAAGAAGAGCATATCGCCGTATCATGTCCATAGCCCAAGGTATGCTTTGGTCATGCGGTGGTCATGTGGTCATTCTACACAGTGTGGCAACGGTACACGTCGCTATGCCCCCCCCCCCCCCCCGGATGAGATGGTGGTTGTGCCGTGCAAAACTCTCTCACTCACTCTCTCTCTCATTCTCACACACACTCTCTCTCTCCCCTTTACTCGTAGGGGTTGTACATCCATTCGTTGTCGTGAGCAACGTGGTTGACGTTCAGGGTGCCGAGGGTGAACAAGATGTCGGACCCCCGCACCGATTGAAACCACATGTACGGTGAGGTATCCATGTAGACCGCACGGTTTGCCAACACCGGATGGCGGAGGTGGTGTCGCGTGCTTGATTTGTCCAATCCCCCCCACAAGTTGTACGCGTCGACCATGGCTGCTCCCTGTAGAATGGCAGGATGGGGTTGGTTGTTGTTGGTCGTGTCATGCACCGTGACGTAGCTGCCGACCACAACGAATCGGCAGTACGACGTTAGGCAGGTGGACCCGTTCGACGGCTGCTGACACTGATACTTAATGTTGGGATCGTTCATTCGTCAGAGCTCTGTATGGTCAACCTACCGGTGTCGTCCACATCGTCAATTCGAAATAGTTCGATGAGCTCGAGAACAAGCCGCATTGCACTAATAGCCTAATAGCATGCGTAAGCAACGGCGCTATGTAAGCAATACAACAACACTGGCAGTTCCACGGCACGAGGTCACATGCGTGAGCAACAACGCTAGGTGGTAAGGCACGGCGCTAAACATACATCACTGCCACAACCACGGCGCAACGTCACATGCGTCAGCAACGGAACAACCTATGGTGTGCCCTGAACAAGGGCTTCGGTCGCAAGGGCAGCGGCTGAATGCTTGAGGCGGGGGGTTGCTATCCTTGCAAGAGCCTCCGGAGGGGGCCGAGATGGGCTTTGCCCTACTGGCCCTTACTCCAGGGGACTCCGAAAGCCGGTCTTAGAGGACCCAAAAGTCCCTTCGAAAAAGGCCTTCGAAAAATAGCAAGAGCGACTACAACACACACACACACACACACACACACACACACACACACACACACACACACACCTCGGAGGCAAGAAACAATAGGTGGTCCCCGAACCAAACGAAAAGCTCGACCTTCTCGTTGTGCATCACCAGCCGTTCGCAGATTGCCAGTGTGGTCTCTATACTTTCCGTGGAAGAGGTGGTCGGGTAAATGCGTCGGCGTTGCATCCAAACTAGTAGCACATGCTGCTTGCAAACAAGCTTCGTTTGTGTCAGTTGTGTGTGTGTGATCGTGTGTAACGAGTTTGCTCGTGATGATGATTGTGATCGTGACTGTGATCGCCCCCGGACTCTTAGTACCGATGTCGGTGGTGTTCTCGGAGAAGCCCTCCTAGTAGTACATGCGAGGGACAACACGCAGGTACGTGATATACAGTATGACAACAGTGATCAAGGTCTGTAGCAACCACCCCACTATACCCCGTGTGGTGACAGCACGGTTATCACGGTTATCGCATATGAACACCAGGACAACGACCATCTCGATACCCCCAAGTACAAGCACTGTCCGGATCACGGCAATCATAGCAGCCAAGAATTGTCGTCGCACGTGCTGCCGCCATTGTGGCCAAAACGACATCATCTCTGCAACAACGGATGGATCATGCTACGTCCATACAATCCATCCACATATTCTACATCCACATTCCGCCGTAGCGCAACCCGTCACTCCACTTTGCCTCTTGTAGGCTGGGATTCTTTTGGAGACTTTTCATTACGTCAGCAGCATGTCTTCTGTGCGTGTGCCGAGAGATATCAGTGAGGATTACCAACTGCAGTCAGTCCCCAAAGAGGAGATCCATGCCCCCCCAGATCCCCTGCATTGGCGGTTCCGAGCCCTCCTCCGTTTTCGGAGAATCATTGCAAGGGCAGCATTTACATGGTAGCAGAGGCCATGACCCCCTTTGGGCTGACCAAAGCCTCACTATCTCGTACGAGACGACAGACTCGGTCGATGAGTCTGCTGCCGGCAGTTGCCGGACACCACAACCTACGGTTCCCAGCTGCTACATCGGACATGCAGGGTCAACGGGTCGCAGGGTCGTTCTTTCAATACACCAGCTTCAGGGGCGCGCTTTCATCAGAATTGAACTTGAGTAGTGTTTCTACTGCACAACCAGCAAATGACACACATTCAATGTGCACTCCTCAAAGACTGTCTTCCAGCGATCTGCACTCTCATGGATACTCACCTTCTCAAGTACCTTATCACTGGTGCGGAATTCCACTGCGGCCAGAGCTACACTGTCTCTAGGTGTGCAACACCAATGGAGCCAATACATCCACTGGATTTGAATAGTCGATTGGTGTTCCAATGCATTCAGGCTGCACTGCAGATACAGTATCCAGCTCAATGTCCTCTGAGTGTGATTAAGGTATTAGAACATGATGCACTGCCTTCAGCAGTGCTAGGCATGTCCGCCTCAGGTCCGCCTTGTTGATACTCCGTGCCGTCGCCATTGTTTGGAGTGCGTGTATCATAATCGCAGCAGCTTGGTTGTATCATCTTCCCTGTGTGCATCACAATCCGAATCCTGCTGCGGTTGAAATGAACCCTCTCTGCAAAATAAGAGGCATGTTAAGGAACCCTCGCCACCCTCCCCTGGCCTGCCCAGCCCCAGCCACCCCCTGCGGCCTCCCACCTTCCTACCCCGTCAGACCGTGACACACCCCTTTTCAGCGACGCCCCGATCACGACGGAGGTGCGCCTCTTTGTTCAGATCATCATGTCGGTTTGGAATCCTAGACGGCCCTGGCCGTTCATAGTTGTGCTGTCATTGCTGATGATTGCAGACACTTCGGATGCCAGCTCCAGCCCATCTGTATCTCCAAACACCAGCTCGTCAACATGCTCAGATGGCATCCAAAATCAAGGTGAGGCTGGAGTTGACTGCGGAGGTCCTTGCGCTGCATGTGGTTGTGTATCGTGCACAAAGCCGAGTGGTTGGTGCACTCGTGATGGTGCAAATTATGCCAACGTGGATTGCGATGGAGATGGATGTCTGGATCATGCTTGTTGGGATAGTGATGAATGGGGCGTGATTTCGTCTGCAAGAAATTGTAATGATTCTTGGCCCAATGCTTTGCATGGATCTACAGTGGGCACCTCCCATTGTGGAGTTCCATTTGGAACTGGAACACCAGCCGCTCAGTCAGTTGCTATCACTGGGGCATGCGTTGCTGCTTACAACACATTGTTTGTACCCCAAGGAAGGACTGCATCAGGGCGTTGGTGGTATATGAGTGATGGACGTCTGAAGTTGTACTGGGATGAGGACTGCAATGGGAAGGGTTCCTCTTCAAGGTGGATTCTTGCTTCTGCATCAACGTATGTATCAAGAACACGGACCAAAGACCTGAATTTAGACGGACAATGCAAATATGGTGCGCGCATTGCCTCAGTTGCGCAGTCGCCGCCCTCGAGCACATGGCGCTTCGCCTGTGATGGTGCCTGGGTCGACAGATTTTTGGTTTTGAGCACAGTCGGGTTTGCCCTCATTGATCCATCGACAGGAAGTTGTCCACTGGGTCAAGCATTGACTGAAGCAGAATGTAAGGCACCAGCTGCTGAGTTTGGAAGCACATGGGGTGGTTCTGGCACTTATAATCTACCTGAGACTTGTGGATGCTATGTCAATCAAGATGGAAAGAGATTCTTCAATCGACTCAACGGAGCATGTAATAATCCAGATGCAGGAGAGAAGGTAATTTGCAAGGGTGCAGGCTGCACGGCTCCTCAGCAAGTCTGGAATTCTGGCGGCTGCGCGGAGTGGAGCACAATGCAGAGGCCAGTTCTCTCTGACAAGTTCTACACCGCAGAGACCTGCAATGCTGCTTGCACTGATCTCGCGTGGTGCACCAATTTCTTCCTTGGAAAAGGAGCCATGGCCGGCAATTGTATTCCGATCAGTGCTGGGTGTACTCCAGATTCCAGTCAAGATTGGTCCTATTTCCAGAAAGCACATTGCACAGATTCTCATTTGGTGCCGTCTGGGACATGCACTTCAATAAGTGAATCTGCATGCCAGGGCCTGGACAATTTTGCGGGCAGCGTTGAGCATTCTACCTTGCCAAGGGGATGCTATTACAAGGTCGCCTCAAACAAATACTATTATAACAGCAACCCGATGCACGATTGCACCGCAGAACGTCAGTGCCTTTGTCTCGTCGTCACTCGGTTCATTGAACAACGGGGACCAGGCGGATGTGGTGCTTCCCCGTTTTTGAAGCAGATATCCGGGACCTTTGACCAGTGCGCGGCTGAGTGTATTCAGCTGTCCGAGTGCATCAAGTTCCAACGCGCTGGTACGACTTGTTGGTTGTCTGATGCACGCTCAGAGACCCAAGCAATCGAGCCCAATGGCAACGCGAGTTGGGAATGCGGATTCATTACGACAGGTTTGTTGAACGAAGGCCGGGCTTGTTGGAGCGACTGCAACCGCCAGTCAGGCCCGTGCAGCTTTTGTGGAGCTGGGAAATGCTGCCGGAGAGACTTGAACGGAGGCGAGAACGGTTGTCTGCCAAGTGAAGGAGGTCAGGATGTGCATGTTTGCGTCGGCACTGCAACGCCGACACCAACGCCGACGTCCACGCCCACATCAACGGCTGTGCCAACAGCAACGCCAATGCCAACTGCAACAGTAGTGCCAACGTCAACGCAATCGCCATCAGCAACAGCAACGCCGATGCCAACAGCAACAGCGACATCATCGCCATCTCCAACGCCAGCAGGCGCCATCCGTGTTAGAGCCCCAAGCACATGTGCCGTTGGAATACCGTGTACCATCACTTGGAGCAGCACTGGCAGTATCAGGGCTGTCATGCTCTTTTGGTGCACCAGCTCAACCTCCGGATGCACCGGCATTGCCCGTTTCGTGCAAAATGAGGGATTTTTCAGTTGGACACCTCCACACAAAAGCCTTGGCACACGCCATATCAAAGTGACGGACTACTCCGACTGGAACACCTTCGATGTCTCCCCGAGCGTCGCTGTGATCGCAGGTTTGTTGAACGCAGGCCTTGACTGTTGGAGCGAATGCAACAGCCAGTCCGGCCCATGCCTCTGGTGCGGAACTGGAAGCTGCTGCCGGAGAGACCGGAGCGGTTGTGTGAGTGGAGGGCCCGAGGAGGTGCACGTCTGCATTGCTTCGGGTTTATTGAATGAAGGCGAGGAATGTTGGGGCCCGGAAAGGTGCAACAATCAGGCGGGTCCGTGTTGGTGGTGCGGAAGTGGAAAGTGCTGCCGGAAAGACTCGGACGATGTGGATGCTGGTTGTTTTCCCGGGCAAGGGGGTGAGGATGCGCACGTCTGCGTTGCTTCGGCTGTCAATGATGATTGTGCCACCGCTGCGGAGGTCAGCGACATCGTCTCAGGCAGCACTGTGGGTGCTATCGTTGGATCACCGCGGCCTGGCACATGCGGGACGGGGCACGTTGCTCCGGATGTGTGGTATTTCATTGACTTTTTCGGAGTCATTCGATTGAACATCGATGCGGATTATCAGACCAAAGTGGCAGTCTTTAAAGGCCCCTGCGTTGATCTCCGTTGTATCGGGGCCCAAGACGGGCAGAAATACAATGAACGTGAGTATTTCGGAGAGCTCAACGTCAGCGTGGCGGGCCCTACATACGTCATAGTTTCTGGTTTCGGCGAAGATACTGGAAATTTCACGCTGACTGTTGCCTACACACGTGATTGTGAGGATTCCCCTGTAGATTGGACCGATATGAACGGATACAGTTGTGCGGCCTACGGGGAATCGTCTTTCTGCACCGCGACGGGAGAGTTTGGGCCCGATGTCCCAAACCGCCCACCGGCATTTTCATATTGGCAAAAAGATGGAAGGGACGCCACCCAAGCGTGCTGCGTATGTGGTGGTGGAACGACTGGACCAGCTTGGTGCAATGACGGGGTGAAGAATGGCGATGAGATTGGGGTGGACTGTGGGGGATCGTGCCCAGACTGTGCCTGCCATTTGCAGGACGCAGCACTGGACCACCCCTGCGCCACATTGAGCCAAGCCGGGTGCACTGCGCGCACCCGGGGCCATGGTAGCCAGTCCTGTGAAGACTTCTGCCGGAATGCGTCGGATGCATTGGAGTGTCGTGGGGCTTGGTATGACGATTCCGACAACTGCACACAGGAAGGCAACTACACACGGGCCTGTGGGCACGTGCCTTCCCCCGGCAGACATATGGTGTGCCAGTGCAGTCTGCCGGATGGCACGGTCAGACTTACCGAAGGTGGCCGCGTAGAGGTCCTGTACAACGCCGTATGGGGCACCGTCTGTGATGATATTTGGACCGATGCCCATGCCGCGGTGGTGTGCCGGTCACTGGGGTTGTACGGGGGCCGAGCCCATGATGATGCCGATGCCGACGACGATGCCTCCTCCGGTTTGGGATATGGCCCCGTATGGTTGTCCGGGCTGCAATGTACGGGCACCGAGTCCCGCTTGGACGAGTGCCGCCACCGCGGCTGGGGGAGTTCGACGCTGTGTCACCAGAAGGATAACGCACGGGTGGATTGCACTCGGAACCCGCTTCCGAACGATGACTGCGGTGATGCGGCAGTTGTCTCGTGCGGCAGCACGATTTCCGGAAGTACTAAAGGCGCAAGCATCGCGTCGCCGTCGCCTGGTACATGCGGAATGACGAGCCACACGGGTCCGGACGTGTGGTATTCCATCGACTTCCTCGGGATTTTGCAGTTGGACATCGAGGCAGACTACAAAGCCAAAGTGAGTGTCTTTGAGGACGCCTGCAGTGATCTCAGTTGCATCGACGGCCAGACCAGCCACGGGTACGACCATCGGTATCACGGTCGGATCACTGCCAGCGTTGCCGGCACTACGTATATTGTGGTTCACGGGGAGGACCTGCAAAGCGGAGGCTTCGACTTGGGCATCACCTGCACGCCACTCCGCGCCCTCTGTTCAAGCGACGAGTCCGCGCAAAACACAGAAATGGTGGTCCCCGTCTGCGTCGTCAGTCCGTTGAACATCTTTGCCCTCGAAGCAGAGATCTGCCCCGATCTGTCCCGCCTCAAGACCGCGTACGGCGTGCGCCCGCTCGTGCACAACTGCATCGACGCCGATTACAAACGGACCAAGCGGCTGTCGTACATTCGATTGGACGATAGGGACGATCTGAGGGGCGTCGAGGCAGTCTTTCAAGGGTCGGTTGCACGCCGGATTGGGTTGTCAATGACCCCACACGGCCTGGATAGCGGCGGTGCTGTCACAGGATTGGCCCGTGCCAACCACTGGCAGCACCTTGTGCTGGTGAGGGGACCGTACATGCTCTACGCCCCCATCCAGCCCTGTTCCTGGGAGAACGTCCGAGACGTCTGTATTGCCGAGGAGCTCATAGTCGACGTGGATGATCCACCGACGATGCTACGTGCCATCGAGGACCTGCGTGCCATTCTTCATGCCAAGAGCTGGCAGGTGTTCGTGGTGTACAACATCTACCCCGCCTTCAGTCGCCGTGCATTCCACGCGCCTGCGAATTTCTTCGCGAAAATTTTTGAATTGATTGAGACCATTCCGCAAAACCTCCGGGATCACTTTGTGTGGTTCTTTATCAACGATGATCCTGCGATTACGTCCCTTGCCAGGACCACGGACCTCCCTGCCATGAAGCATGCGTATCTGGTCTCCCAGCGCGTCCCTGCGGAGTTTCACAGGCGGCATGGTCTGGTCGCCGCGCTCGACCTTGCGTTGCTCCTCGATGGACTGCAGTTCATGGCCCGCGCGCTGCGGATGAGCGCCGCGGCGGATTCAAAGGAATGCCCGTCGGTTCATTCGGAAGAATGTGCGGCAAACGGGCAGCAACTGAGCTCCATCGGCTTCGACGGGTACACGGGGGATTTCCGTGTTTCGGTGCGCGACAAGTGGCGGGACGGACACTTTGAGCCCGAGGGCCATCGTATCGACATGACCTATGCCCTGATCAATAGGGACAAGGGGCTTGTGGGGGAGTTCAGCTCCAACTTTAGCGACGTGACCGTCGACCCGGAGCACAGTCCCGATGGGATTGGGTTCCGCCTGCACTTCTGTTTACTGGACGAAGCCGGCAATACCTCCGTCGAAGCCGCGTTTCGCCAGGCCATCGAGCGGTTCAACAACGACACAGACCAGTACCTCGTCACCGACCGTCACAAGTCGATGCAATTGGTCACGTACCCCACAAACCCAAAGGGCAGCGCGGGCGCAACGCCGCTACTGAACGACGTCTACTCCATCGCGTGCTTCGGCCCCGAGGCGTCGGACGATGCCAAAAGGCTGATGCCGCTGGTGGAGCACATCGCTCAAATCCCGGTGTTGTCCACGGCCACCGACGTGGAGCTGTCCAACGCAGACAGCTACCCCTTGTTTGCCCGTCTCGTGCCGTCCGATGCCGAGCAAGCGCGATTCTTGGCGACTGCGCTATCATTTTTCGGGTGGACCCCGGTTTGCTTTCTGGTGGACGGCACCGACTACGGCCGATACCTCTCCAGCCAAGTCGCGTACCACGTCAACCGGTCCAAGCTCGTCATGACGCACGTATTCGCACCAGCCACAGTGTCCGCCACGCTCGCCCGCCTGTCCCGCTCCCGATGTAAGGTCGTGGTCGTCACGGCGGAGCGCCAAGGCGCCCATGATGTAGTCGAGGCCGCCATCTCGTACCCCGCCGGCAATCTGCTGCCGGGGCGGCATTGGATACTTGGGCATGCCGCCGCCTTCGCCGGTCTGGAGGCCGCGAGGCACGTGGGGCTGTTCTGGAGCTTCCCCGGGAAGGGGCACACGGAAGAGCTGACCCGCGAGGGCGTCGCCTATGCCTTTGCCGCGGACGCCGTGTACGCGTACGCCGCGGCGGTGGAGGCCCTCCTCCGGACGCGGCAAAAGGTGTACGACGGACGGACGTTCATGAGGGCCCTCGGCCGAGTCCAAATCAGTGGTCGCACGGGGACCGTCCGGTTCCCCGACGGCCGGGAACGCGACAGTCAGTTCTGTCTTCTGAACCTCGCGGCGCCCGCCACGCGGCGCATCGTGGCCACTACCGTCGCGACCGACGCGGCCCGGCGCCGCGGCAGCAGCGCCCGGACTTGGCAGACGGTGGCCCGGACCGCGAACCCAATGGTTTACGCCGGGAATCGAAGCGCGTTCGACAACACCATCAAGTTCCGCTTGCGTTGGGCCATGCCCGCTCTTGGCCTCATCACGTTCCGCACCGAAGATGACGGGAACGTCCTGGCCCCGATGCCCGTCGTGCAGGTGTTGCAGGAGGACGGGCAGCCGGTGGAATACGAACTGGTGGTCAGCGTCCTGTTTCAGCCGGGCATTCCCGACGGTGTGCAGGTCGCCGCGGGCACCGCGGTCCTCACCAACACGTCGGGGTTCGCGCTTTTTGACAGTCTGATATTCTACGGTGTCCGTGGCCGGCTGTACACGATGATTGTGACCCTGGACGATGTGATCGAGAACCTGACGGCGCCTGTCAACGTGTCGGACTGCCCCCGCAGCTGCTTTGTGTGGAACTACACGCAGTGTGTGGAGTGCTCCACAGTGGAAGGAGCCCTGTGCAATGGATCGGAGGTGCTGAGCGCACAGCCCAACTATTGGAGGACCGGCTACTACGATGACAATGGGACGTACCACCCGAACGCGGGGGAGCACACGTTCCTTCGATGCCCCACCGCTGCCTGCGACGGGGGGGCAGACTCGAGCTGCCTGACCGGCACGGGCCCTGTGTGCGGCACGTGCGAGTCTTCGTACGTCTTCAACCTCATGTACCTGCGCTGCACCGACTGTGTCCAGTCCCCCGCCGTCTACGCGCTCATCTACATCGCCTACGCTCTGCTACAGAATTTACTTCTGCACGTCTTGGTGAGCCGGGCCATCGCGGGCATCGGGCAGGCCCCGCGCACGCCCACCGTCGTCTTCCGCCTCGTCATCCTCTACGTTCAGATTCTGGGCGTGATCTATGCCGCCATCACTGTGCCGAACGTCGAGGACCAGAAAAGCGGTCTGCAGGTCTTTGTGACTATCCTGAACTTCTCGGGGCAGCAAGAAGTGGCCCTCGGTTGCCTCACCGGCTGGGGGTCTCGGGGGCGCACTTGGTTCTACATGTGCCTGCCCTTCATTGCGGTGGTACAGCTGCTGATCTTCAGCACCCTCATTAGACTGCTGACCTCGTGGTGCAAACGCGAGTCGCCTCTGAACAGCCGTCTGAAGCGGCGGGAGGCCCGGCACTACTTCGAGAGCGAACAGTTCGGGCCATTGGATTCCACTGGACAGCAGCCGTGCGAGCTCTGCCGGCGCACGTTTGCCAAGTGGTACTGCAAGACGGAGGAAATGAAGCTGTGCTCCTGGTGCTGTCGGGCCACACACCCCACCGGCAATGCAACGCGAGGGGCGCACGAACTGTTCCCGTTCGAGTGCCGAATGAATCAACTGGAGATGCCGATCCCGATGGTGACGGTGGTTGCGATCCATGTCTGGGAGGCCTACCGCCTTGTGGGGATTGCCGCGGTGCAGGGCACCTTGTGGTTCCTGAGGTGCACGGAGGAGTTTTGTGACGGGGCCGATCCGAATGAGTGTGGGCATTACCTCACCACCGACACATCTGTGGCCTGTTTCGGCGCTGGTTACAGGACCACCATGTACTTCGCCTGCGCCGCGGTGGCCTTCTGGGCCATTCTTGTCCCACTGGCGGTCGCCATCGTTGCCTTCCGACAGCGCAACCGCCTGCACCAAGAGCCTACGCTCCTCAAATGGGGATGGCTGTACACCACCTACAATTGGTACGCCCCTTACTGGGAGACGGTCATCCACTCCCGCCGGTACGTGTACGTCATGCTCATGTCCCTCATCGACACGGACCCGCGGTACCTTCTGGCCATACTGACCATTGTCAGTCTTGCATTCTTAAGCCTGGAGCTCTGGACGCGCTCTTATGCCGAGCCAATGGCCAGCGTATTCGATGTGTTTACAAATATTGCCGCCGGCCTCACATGCGCAGCGCTGCTGTGTTTAGATGAGCCCTCTGGGTCCGATGGGCTGCTCTGCATTCTGGTTGTCAACGCCACCGCTATCCTGTGCCTTCTGTGGTGGCTTTCATATGAGCAGTTGCTCGCTCGTGTGAAGCTGCCTCCGGCCCTTCAGAAATACCTGCCATTCCAAGGGAGAGAGTGTGGGTTTAACAGCGCCTCCATAGAAACGCATGAGAACGAGGAGATGATTCATGAGCTAACGAGGCCCGAGTCCATATTGGATGCAGCCACCTTCGAGCAGATCCGCGGCATTCCGTACGCTCAGACTGTAAAGTGCGCGGCAGGTGTAGGCTGTGAGGAACCGCCTACCCCCCGAACCTCCGATGCCATATGGGTGGCACAGCCATGCTCCAGCTCGACATGATACAGCCCACATGTCATGTAGATAAGGCGTGTCGCATCCACTCCATCGGGGGGATCACCGCTGCTCACCTCCCTTTATCCGTCTTGGCCGATCGTTCTGCGCAGCTGTCTTCCCGTCCCGTTATGCCCTCCCGACGGCGGCTGAACGGGAACAGATGGGGTCTGCACGACAACCGCCGGTACTTCGAGCTGAACCGCTGCAGTCCAGGGCTCACCGACCGCGTTTTGAAGACGATTTTTCGGCCGAACAATGTGCACAACGGGCAAAATGGGCACGATTTTAAACCCCGGCGACTGCTTTTTGGACCCCCGGCGACTGCGTTTTGAGCCTCCGGCGACCGCCCCTTTGAACCGCCGGCGACTGCGTTTTGAACCGCCAGCGACCGCCTTTTGAACCGACAGCGACCGCCTTTTGAACCGCCGGCGACCGCCTTCTGAACCGCCGGCGACCGCCTTTTGGACGCCCAGCAACTGCCTTCTGGACTTCCGGTGACCGCCAATTCTTTGGGTTTCCAGAAATTCGCTCCACAACGGGAGGCACCCCTTTTGTGTAGTGCAATCAGAAAGTACGGAAGCAGGAATATGCAAAGTGCTCGGCTGCGGTGACTGTCGCTGTGAACTCATGACAACTGTATCTTCGGTAAGGGGGTTCGAATTCGCTTTCTTTTGAGGTTTCAAATGCACATGTCGACATTCAAGCCAAAGCCACATTGATACGGCCAAAAACGCCGCTGAGAGCGCAGGCGGCACAATGGATGGCGTTTCTGCTGTGCTTGGTCTGCGCCTTTCCCAGACCTTTTAACTACGATTGCATCGGAGATGTCCTGGAAGAAGGAAGAACGGGGCCGGAAAAGACAACGAAGTGGAATGAAAGATTGTGATTGCACACATGCAACGCTGACCTTCCCAAGTGTAGATCCCAAGAGACAGATGTTGAGCAATTTGGCAAGACCAGCCCAAAAGCATGCTTCTTATGCATTTACGAGCACAAGCAACAACGGCATGCAAAGCATACTTAGGGGACAGACACTGAGTGTGATAACATGTGAAAACTAGTATGATGGCCAATTTTTTTTTGCCGTACAACATGCTGCGAGGGCCCAATTGAAAATCGTAACCATACCTGTAACCACCCCCACCTGGCCTGGCTGTGCAGCCGTGTGTGTTGCATCCAAGGTAATGCATTTCTCTATGTATTACACGGAACACTTGGTTTTTCGCAACTTCAGGTTGTTCCTGCACTGCTGTGCACTGCATGTACAGCCCTGACTCTTTGGCATGCAACTGGGCGCATTGTGCATGTCAACGTATGGGCCAGTTTACAGCGTCCGCACCCACCCACCAAAGCCCATTTGGGCGTGGACCGCTGTGAACTGCGAGCCAGTGTAGGCATGCCGTTCACATGCAGTGGAACAGCATTCCCTTAAGGTGGCAGCTGACGCCCAACTGACAGGTGATTGCCCCTGCCCCTGCACCCACACCTGCGGGAGGTGAGCCCATTCCAGGTGCCCTTGTTGAGTAAGTCAACACCTGCGTGCACCTCAGCCGCTGGATTCGGGCAGCACTACCTCAGCCCTGTCCACAGTTCTCCCGAGACCTGACTTGCAGTGCTTGCAAGTCACAATTTTGAAGTCCAGCAATGTTTTGATGGGATTCCTGTGTGCATTTGTCGTCTTGTGGGCCACTTTGTTTGTGCATGAATAACCCATTTTCCATCGGTTTTCCCGCTCGGAGGCAGGTGACAACAACGTGCACGGTGGGGTCCCATCCAGCATCAGTCATCCGTAGGTGCAGTGCACCGACCAGGGGGGTACTGACTGGCCCGACAAAGTCCTGCCCAAGGACCATGTCCAGAACGAGGGGTGACAGTTTTGTTTTCTGAAAGCTGACAGAGGGTTTGGGTTGCCACGTGACTGGAACTGCACAACACCCAAAAGGAAGGGGTGTTTGGGGCCTGGGACCGAGAGCCAGGTCACGGGGAAGCGGTTTTGCGAAACGTGGGTTGTACGCTCAAACTGTAAAGTGCGCGGCAGGTGTAGGCTGCGAGGAACCGCGTCCAAACCCTCGAACCTCCGATGCCACGTGGGTGGCACAGCCATGCTCCAGCGCGACATGATACGGCCCACATGTCATGTGCATAAGGCGTGTCGCATCCACTCCATCGGGGGGATCACCGCTGCTCACCTCCCTTTATCCGTCTTGGCCAATCGTTCTGCGCAGCTGTCTTCCCGTCCCGTTATGCCCTCCCGACGGCGGCTGAACGGGAACAGATGGGGTCTGCACGACAACCGCCGGTACTTCGAGCTGAACCGCTGCAGTCCAGTGCTCACCGACCGCGTTTTGAAGACGATTTTTCGGCCGAACAATGTGCACAACGGGCAAAATGGGCACGATTTTGAACCTTTTGGACCCCCGGTGACTGTGTTTTGAGCCTCCGGCGACCGTCTTTTGAACCGCCGGCGACTGCGTTTTGAGCCTCCGGCGACCGCCCCTTTGGACCCCCGGCGACCACATTTTGGACGCCTGGCGACCGCCTTATGGACGCCCAGCGACCGCCCTTTTGGACCCCCGGCGGCCGCCTTTTGGACGCCCGGCGACCGCCTTTTTTGACCCCCGCCGACCGTCAATTCTTTGGGTTTCTAGAAATTCACTCCACAACTGATTCTCTACTTGCACCTGACCTGGCTTTGCAGCCGTGTGTGTTGCATCCAAGGCAATGCATTTCTCTATGTATTATGTGAACTGTGAGCCAGTGTAGGCATGCCGTTCACATGCAGTGGAACAGCATTCCCTTAAGGTGGCAGCTGACGCTCAACTGACAGGTGATTGCCCCTGCCCCTGCACCCACACCTGCGGGAGGTGAGCCCATTCCAGGTGCCTTTGTTGAGTAAGTCAACACCTGCGTGCACCTCAGCCGCTGGATTCGGGCAGCACTACCTCAGCCCTGTCCACAGTTCTCCCGAGACCTGACTTGCAGTGCTTGCAAGTCACAATTTTGAAGTCCAGCAATGTTTTGATGGGATTCCTGTGTGCATTTGTCGTCTTGTGGGCCACTTTGTTTGTGCATGAATAACCCATTTTCCATCGGTTTTCCCGCTCGGAGGCAGGTGACAACAACGTGCACGGTGGGGTCCCATCCAGCATCAGTCATCCGTAGGTGCAGTGCACCGACCAGGGGGGTACCGACCAGGGGGGGCGACTCCGCAGGTCCCAGGACGCCAACTCCCCCCCCCCCCCAGCGGCCTCTGGCCAACAGTTAGTTGCCAAAGGTGTCGCCCTCCGGCGTCCATGGGCGCCAAAGGTGCCCAACGCTCCATGAACACTAAAGGTGCCCAAAGGAAAATCACCTCGAAGAGAGGTTGTTAGATCAAGCGCAGGTGCGGGCGTCATATACCCCCCTTTTTTTGGGGTCATGCGTGTAGCATACCCCAAGGCATGCCTCAGAAGTCCAAAAAGCCTTGAAAGTGGGCCTCGTGGTGATGGGGTTCACTTGCAAGCTGATTTCACTTTGTCAAGAGCCATCAATGTGTGAATCATTCTTGATGTCTCACCTCACCTCACCTCACCAGTCACAGCTAATGTTCCCTCCCCCACCAGCTCGGTCCCAATATTCAGTCTTGATTAGGATTAGGGATAGGGTTAGGTGCAGGGTTAGGAGTAGGCTGAGGGTTGGGGTGGGCGTTAGAGTCAAGGTTGGGTTTAAGGATAGTGTTGGGGTGCAAAGTGGACAAAATTCTATTGCCTTCGGCAGTGCACCTCGAAGAGAGGCTTACAGTCAGCTAATCAGTCAGTTAGACAGGCCAGCAGTCAGTCAGACAGAAACACACACTTTGGGTTTTTTGTCAGTGGTAGACACGGGTCCAAGCAGTGGAGAGACATACTGGTCTCAAGATGGGCAGTGGCCGAATGGTTATGCAGGCGGTCGGCGGTTCGAACCCCGGTGTGGCGAATATGGCGGCGGCGGCGCCGCCGCCGGCGTCCACCGACCAAGATTCGAACTGCCAACCTAAAATTCTGCAGCCAAGTGTGTTACCATTCGACTGGGGTTGGATGTGATAGCACTGTGTCTCCCCATTGCTTGGAACCTTCTCAGCGAAAAGTTTTGACCCCCCCCCCCCCCCCAGCCCAGCCCCCGTATGGTGACGTGTGAGCAGTCACGTGTGTGTTGTTGGTTGAGGCGACGTCAGCAACAAATCAGCACATGCAGGCCACAAGAAGAGGAGAAAAGCTTGTCAAGAGCCGAAACCGGCCCTAGGCGCCTTTCGCAAAAGGTCTGTGAGAGTTGTGGAGAAAGTTGACCATTTGCGGTAGGAAGGAGGCAACATCAATGTCAACCGCAGCTACTACATACACAGCAAAGTATACGGACATGGTTCAGCCTGGAGCCACCCCTCCCCCTCCCCCCCCTCAAAAAAGTGACATCCAGTTTTAGGGGATAGAGGCCTCAGAATCAAAAAATACAGTGGGGGATTGTCTTATTGATCAAAATAATGATTTTACAAGGGGTTGTGTTGTAGCGTCGCACATGGTCTAGGATCATTTTTGAGAAAAGTCATCTTTTTGCCCCTACTGGACCCTGTTGACCCATTTGGGCACCCATCTGTTTGGGCTTGAGCTTGCAGCTTGCCGCAGCCTAGTGGGCCTAGGGGAATGCCATGCACGCAGTGCGCACGCAGTGCAAAGTTTTGGATGTCGGCAAATACTCAAACCCTAGTTTTGGCCCCTTTTCACAAGTTTTTGGTTCTGTACCAGGGTTTTTGTGGCTTCCCAAGCATTTAGGATGTGGCATATTTGAATTGTCAACCATTTCCCCCTAATTTCCTCCCCCGCAAGCTTTTCCGTCAAGTGACCGAACTCATGGTTACCAAGGACGACGAGTTCGTTGGGAACTCTGCATCTCCCCCCTTTGCCTTCCTTTCATACCCCTTTCACATGGGCATATCGCTTCCTTTGGGGAAGCGGCTAACAAGGGTGTTTTGGGCCACTTAAGGGTGTCGAAAACCCAAGTCTTTATTGTGCGCAAACGCTAACTTTGTGTACTTGTGAGCATGAACGTAAGTAACTTAACACAATGCTCACAAGACCAAAAGCCAGAACTTGAACATGTGTGCATCTTGCATGCCCTTGCATAGTTGTACTTTATAAGGCTGATTTGCTTGTTCATAACGACACTTGATTACCAAGCTGAAGGCAGTTTTGTTGTTCTGATGTGGGCTTTGTTGCTTCGCCGTGCTAGTAAACAGGTGATAGGTGACAGGTATTCTTGGGTGAGTATCCTAGCCTCTGCATGCGCAATATGCACGCAGTGCGCACGCAGTGCAAACACTTAGCCTAGGTATTGGGGTCTAGGTGTCCGTTTGGGCAATCCTCAGGGGTGGAAACCACAAAAAGTGGGGTGTTGCAGGTGGAGTAGGTGCCCTCGGAATTGCATTTTGAGCCATGTAGCCAAAGATATGGCCTATTCTTGGTTTGTGACTGTCGGCATTTGGGGCTTCTGGGGGGCCTTTTTGGGCCGTTTCCAGGACATATCATGGAGTTAGAGGGCCGCAAAGAGCTCGTTGACACGGGGAAGTCAAGCCGCACGTGGAGTGTACCCACCGTTTACCTTCGTTTGGCCGTTTTGAATGTGTTCCAGGGCTTTTTTGGCCCAAAAATGACTGTTTTTGGCCCTAAACTGCAATTTTTGAAACCGAGGTCCACCACTTGCGAATCCCGTTCCTGGCCGCCACCGTTGAGTTTCTCGCTCAAACTTTGTGTGATTGTACTTCACATCCATAGGTATCATCCACCAAAATTTCAGCCGAATCTGAAGCACCACGACGGAATTCTGATTTTTTCCCATTTCGCGCGTGCTGCTGCTTGCTGCTTGCTTGCTTGCTGCTGCTGAACCTGGTAGGTCCACCCTAGACACTGAAAAGGGTTATAAAACCAAGACTGGTTCCACCAGCTCGGTGACCCTAACCCTAACCCTAGCTCTCACCCTAGGCCAGGGTGAGAGTGAGTGTTGGGGTCCAAAATGGAGAGCCCCCCCCCCCCCCACCACCCCAGATCGCCCCACTTGGACCCCCCCCCCCCAACCGACCCTCCTGGAGCCCCCCCCCCAAGCCCATCCTAGACCCCCCCCCCCCCATCTCCCCTCCCTGAACCTCCCCACCAATCCCTCCCCCCCTCCGGCCAACAGTTAGTTGGGGGGGTAGTTGGCGTCCAGACTCGAGGAGTCCCCCCCCCCCCCCCCCGTGGTGGTGCGGCAATCTCCCTCACGATGCCGCTCGGTGTACTGCCTTTTTGCTCTGCAAGTTTCCCCCTGCCCACTCCCCCCCTGGCCATTGACTTGGGATGTGGGTCCACATGTACACGGGGCTGGCCCCCGGATGGGCTGAGTGTTTGTGGACTGTGGGCTTGTGTGTCATCCGTTCCGGAACAGTCTGATCAATTGGCAATTGGGTCTTTTCATTGTACCGACGTGCACATGCAATGGGCCTCATGGACAAGCTCCAGCGCAGATGTGCGTGCACGGAATCAACGTTTGTGTGAAGTCACTTTGACGTGAGTCTCTGTGCCTGAGTTGTGTTTCATGGAGCGGCTGGTGGAGTGTTTCCGTTTCCGAAGAAACACGAAGAAACACGGGCGGCTCACAAAACAGGGGGGCTGCTCCTCAAGTGGTCTTCGGAGGATAAGGGCAATGAACATGGACGAACGCTCTTCAGCTGTTTGTGGTGTATCCTGGAGAAAGAGGATCTCCCCGACTCTCCTGGCATCTTCATGAACGCCGATCCTGACCTACAAAGGCAAAAAGGCAAGGCAGGGACAACCCTTTTTTTGACCTACAACCTGCAACCTTCCCGACCTCCGCCACCGTGTCCACCCCCAAATCGGCGGCCGAATTCGGCCAACGTCACTTATTCGTTCTACCGATTCGTTGGGTTTCTGGGATTTCGCTGATTCATTCTGCCGACTTGATTTCTGGGGTTTCGGGACCTGATGAGAAAGGGGGGGGGGGTGGCCGCTATGGGTCCCCCGGCGAGGCGGGGCCCTATCAGTCAGTCACAAGCTCACAAACCGCTGCCCGCTGCGCTCGACCCCTTCCCCGAACCTCCGTTACACAACCAGCCACAGTCAAGGAAACAAACAAGGGGCAGTGAAACACAGGGGGCCACTGGCAGCCCCAAGTGGAACTTCATTCTTTTTCATTGTTGACCCTCTCAGTTTTCTGTTAAGCCGGTGCTGCCTAATGGCCGGGTGCCTGGGCAGGCGGGTTTCGCTTCTGCCCTTCCGGGGGGGGGGGGGGGGTTGCCCAGGCCCTCAAGGGGTCCAAGAGAGTACGTTGGGCGCCCCCGCATGCGCTTCCTCCGCTCCCTCTGTCTTTCACTCACGTCTGCACTAAACCCCGATCCTCCACTGCTTGTGTCTGTAGCCCACCCGGATCCCCCTGACGTGGATGTGTCTGTCACCGAATGCGACGACCCGACACCGGAAGCCAGCCCCCCCCCCCCCCCTCCGACGGGTCAGAACGCATCGGTGACAGCCCCACGTCCTGCCATCGCCGTACTGCACACTCTGGCTCCCCTGCCCTCCTCTTTTTATGATTCGGGTGCATCTGCCTGCCTGCTTCTGCCAGTGCATCCGCTTCATCGTCCCCCCCTCTTTCATGTGTGATGGAGTCCAGACAGACAGCAGGAGTGCCCCCGCCCCCTGCCGAAAAGAGTAGAAGGCCTCCCCCAAGTCCCTGCGCCCTATCTCTCGTGACTTTACCCTCCGGCCGTGGCGCTGCCACTTGGGGGGCCACTCCGTGATCCCCTTGTACACGTACTCGGAATCTAGTACTACACCCATCTTCTCGCTTGCCCGGCGCTGCTCCAGCGCATACAAGACGCCACGCAGTTCCCCCCGACTTACACTTTGCCTCTCGGCTGGTGGCGCGGGCAGCCCCACGTGCCGTCCGTCACCATCCCCAAACCATGTGCCATATCCCGCCCGCCACCAACCCCTCACTTGTTTTGCTGACCCGTCGGTGTAGACCAGCGTCCATCCCTCGTCTGACAGAACTGATGGCCTCCGCCGTCGCACGCCATTGCACGCCGGTCCGCCGCCGGCGTAGCGGACTCTCTGGGGAAAACCCCTGGGCCCGGTACCCTGTGTCTAAACATCCACCCCCCCCCCCCCCACCTTATCCTTCAGGGCAGGAGGGCAGAGGCACGGGAAGTGCACACACGGGCAGTGCCACGGAGCCGTTGCGTTTGTCTTTTGGTACTGGAAATTGGGGCTGGTATTTGCATGGACACACATAACCGGCACCGTGGGAGGGGGAAGAGCTGACCCAGACAGGCCAAGACACATTCGATAGCCGCTGGCTGCGGTGAACTCAAGGCAACATTCGGTCCTCGTCTCAGGTATGCTGCAGTGCAGCAAGTCAAACAATGGACTGAGGTTTGTGGCGATGACCATATGCCTGTGACACGGGGGTATATGTGAGCTCTGTATGCGTTGCTTATGGCCCCCCAAACCTTACCCTTCAGGGCTGGGGGGCAGAGGCACGGGGAGTGCACGCACACATGATGGCGGCTACGCCGCCTTTGTTGGAACTGCGGGCGCGGCTCCGCCGCTTTTGGACACGTCATGGCCGCGGCGTCCCCGCGTTTGCCGAACGAGCGCACAGCGGTGACCTGCCGGTGGGATACCTGGGGTGACGGCCATCGTTGGATTATGTCTAAGCTACAGTAGGCGTAGGGACTGTATGAATTCCGCACTTTTGTGTGGCTTGGACAAAGCGGGGTTGGGTTGGGTTTGGGTTTGGGTTTGGGTTGTGGCGTGCACCGGCGGCAGGTTCCCACGGCCAGTGTGTCCTTCCCTCACGACTGGGCCCAACCCTGGCTGTCTGGTCCCACAGCCCCTCAGACTGCTGACGACCCCCGAACCCCACCAAAGGCGCTGGTGGGAGGGGGATGCCGCCGTGCCTGTGTGTAGGGGGCCTGTGGGGGGGGGGTTCGGGGCACTGGGTCAGGGCACAGTGGCGCACCTTTGTTCTTCTGCAGCGGGCTGTGGTCCTCCTGTTGGCGTGTGGGGGTGCTACGGGCCCCACAGCGAGGCTTGGGTGCCCTACCACAAGGCCGCCGGTGGTGTCTGTGGGTCGGATGACCTGCAGCTTCCTCCAGCCCAACGACTGAACCCCCGAGGGGTGCGCGGGGCGTGTGGTCTGAGACTCCCTGATTGACCCAGAGGGCCACAGGTGCTATTTCGCCCAAATATGGCGGGGGATATGCCGCCACTGGACCATTTGGCCAGGCCTCGATATGTCAGGGGATATGTAGCCATATCTGTTAGATTATTAGATATAGATTAATGTGAATGTACCTAGATGTTGTCTAGTTGGCATGCTTGCCTTTGTTCAGTTGTTGCCCTCTGTGGCATTGGGGTCATTGTTCTGCTTTGATAACAAGCATTTTGGAGCTTCTTGTGCATTGTGGATGTAGCATACTAGAATTTTCACTCATTTTCACCCATTTTCACCCATTTTCACCAATTTTCACACATATCACCTAGCCGGCCCTGCACGATTGCCGTGGCCAAACTAGAACTTCCCATGCAGCAACAACTTCTTGTTGTACTCTCATTGTCTTGGCTCCTGTTTGTACTTTGGTACACATGGCCTCATAACCCCTAGATGAGGGGCCCCCGGGGCAGTTACTGCGGGTGTTTTGGTTGGGCCAGACCACTTATTCTTTGCGCCGTGCGCACGCCGCGTTAGGTGTTCCCCATAAGAGTTTATTGCGCTCCAAACCTTTGACGGCGATCGGATACCACATATGCCTGTTACCAGCATTATGGCCAACAGTCATTTGACAGTACTTTGCCTTTCCGATACATTTCACTATGGTACTGAGACCCCAAGCCGCAAGCAACTTGGACGGTGTTTCTGCCTCACATCTTGTCTAGTGGTTTCTGGGCCCCTCCATAATGGAGGCACACACGTCAGAACAACGGTTCTAGTTGCGTAGACAGAAGGTCTACCAACCCTATGGGCCATGGGAACATTTTCTTTCGTCCCTTTGGCATGATGATGAGGCCCTGCTGGAGACATGCAGAATGAGTTTGCCATGTGTGATATTGTACATCATATGTGGCTGTAGGCACATTTTTCAAACCGTGAACGGACCATCCCACTCTCATCACAACAGAGTCACTTATGATCATGCCACACACAAGGATAAACAAGCTGCCATCCGTGTTCTCTGAAAATGCAGCTGATGTGAAGTGCTTGTTTTGTAACTGTAATCATATGGCCAGAATTGCAGTGTTCCCCAGTTGCAGCCCCACAGCGGTAAATATGCGAGACACTGAGATAGGCATTGTAAATATGCGAGACGTTTGCCTCCACAGCTTTGGCATGCTACAACGTGACTTTGTGTACAAGCAGAATCTGGTGGAGCATGTTTGGTATTTTGTTGCTTTCTGGACCCTGCTGTGCCCAGCCAGCCAGCTGACTCATGGAGGGCGTCTGGGGCGTTGCGCGCAGTTTTTCTACCCTCATACTTACCTATTGTGTTTGTTCAACCTTCCAACGTTGTTGATGTTAACTGGGCTATCTTATTCTCTCCATGTTGGAGCGCCCTTTGTTTCTCTGCCCCAGGACCACTCGAGGGAGCGGAGCTCCCGGTGAGCCCGCTGCGCCTTGGTCACCTCAGACGAGACGGGACCCTGAGGGTGACACCGCTTGCCAGCCCCTCCTGCGTGGACAGGGGGGGGGGTGTACTGTTTTTACCTTTTTGGGCCTTTTCCACACACAAATGGAGCATTTGCCCGTCCCCAATATGGCATGGGCCGTGTAGGAATTTTGAGTCATCGGGCACCCGCTTCGGGCACCAACGACCACCACTCTCCTTCCCTAAACAACCTCACAAAAACGCCAACCAACAAGCACCCACACAAAACATGACCCACTCACCAAACCACCAAACCCACAAAACACAACACCATCAACCTTCACTCCCCCCCCCCCCCCCAACTCCCACACCGACAATATCCTCCCCCCCCCCCCCCCATCCTCTTATCCTCTTTGACCTTAACCGATCCTGTACCCACTGGGTTTTTCAACCTAAGGCCCCAGCAAAGCCCGACCTAGTGTGGCCGAATGGGGCCAGCTACAGCAGCACCACGGGAAGGGAGTGACCACTGACCTGGATGCACGCATAACCCTGTAGAGCCCAGGAAGCGAATGCAGCGAGCGGACACAGGGACGAGGAATGAACTGCTGAACAGACCTCGAGCTGAGGCTCCGCCGAACATTGGCAGATTGGACAGATGGTGATGACAGCTGTGGGGCAGGCGCAGCCAGAGCCAAATGCGGACACTGCAACCTGACCATTTGAGGCCCCATCCTCTTATAAACCCACTATGATTCCCCCCATACCACCCGAACCACTTCTGCTCCATCAGCCTGCCCGCATACTCCCCCTCCCCCCCACTTTTCTCCACTTTTCTCCCACAGTACCCCCCAACCCCCAAGCACCCGCACCACGCACACAGGAACCGGTTTCGGACCTGGAGGCGCACACGCCCACACCAAGCCCTAAGCGAATGCTCACAATGACGCCACACACACCACACCACCCGGCAGCTGTACTCGATGGTGTTCTCTATTGAGCAGATGTGAGATGCACGGACCTCACTATCACACTCCCCCTGTGGAGGCTTGGCATTGTCAAATCTCAGAGACACCTGACTCCCGGATCTTACCTGAGCACTTTCATGGCACTCTCAGCCGTCTGGTTGACCTCGCACAAGTCGAAAGTTGAACCCAAAAAAAATGACGCCACACACACCACACCACACCCCCGTCCAGCTCAATAGGTCCCGCATGCGCTGTTTCCTCCCACGCCACGGGCAGAGCAAGCCAAAGCAATCCACACTCCACACCCCCGGGGCCGGCGATAGCGGCCAACACAAGTGATCCCTGACCACACCAAACCCCCTGACCCCCGTGTCCAGGCGAGACTGAATGCAGAGGGATGTGGCCAAGGGAGGCCCGCACACGCGAACATGCCCCAGAGTCAGACACAAGCCAACATGGACCACGGCATCCACGCCACGACCCACTCAGCACCTGAACGAGCGTGACCCATCGATAAAGCCCTGTACCAGGCAGTCCTTGTCTCTGGCCCGGACTGAGGGAGGATCGAGAGGAGAACCCTGGGCCAATGGAACATTTGCTGGCCAGTCGAACGAGAGGGCGATGAAGGCTGTGGGAAGGCAGGCGCAGCTGGAGCAAAGTGGGGGGTCCACACCTGACCTCTTGAGGCCCCCCTCTCCCCACCACAGCACCCCTCCTCCATCACTGCCGGTGGGCCACCATTGAGCTGGCTCATGCAGAGCGCCTGCATTGGAATTGATAGAGAACCCTTAACCTGAAGTGTGTGGCATGCAGCGTGACAAAATGAGTCAATAGCGTTGGACTGACCTGGTATATGAAGCTACAGGTGCTGTGTGTACCATACCCCTGTGACTGCAGACCGATTGAGACGAGCACACATGATTTGCCAGGATCCCGGTGTGTGGGGCCGGGGGAGCTTGTAAAACCACGCGATTTTGCCATCACTGCAGTCACATCACGCCTCTCATGCTTTCTCCAGTGAACTCTTCTGCAGGCGCACTGCCTGCAGCTCCACGATGTAGCGCTCGCATTTCATTTTTGCTTTCATTCACTGAATCAGGGCCTGGCCTTTGTTCTGCTTTGGCTCCACTTAGGTCTGGGCCCTATACATAGTACAACTACTTGTTTTCTTTTCATTACAGCGACACCCCTCGCTGAGGGCTGCCCGCCATGCCAAAACAACCCCCAGGACGACTTTTCATCAAGATGAAAGAAACTTCAGGCCGTCCAGGAGCCAGTTAACAGCGGCTGGAGTGTAACCGACAGCGGTTGGAGGTTGGAGGTTCAAAACACAGAAAGAAAAAGGAAACAACTTGCCAATTGAGAAGGCGGTCCCCATCTAGCACCAAGAAACTTGCATGAGCACAAGCAAAACTAACACCATGTTCCAACCTGCACCAGCACTAGCACCAGCACCTGCGCCTTCATTTGAAAATCCCCTTGCCGCTTATAGATCCATCCAAAACCAATGCACCCTCACAATCCAAATCAAAATTAATGCATGCACCAGCAACGACATTTCTGATTTTGCCCCCCGCTCTGCAGCGGTGGGGATCCCCGAGACGGCAGGGGTGACGTAGCCACTTTGCCCACAAGTGGGCCACTTCTGATTTTGCCCACCGCTCTGCAGCGGTGGGGATCCCCGATACGGCAGGGGTGAGGTAGCCACCTTGCCCACAAGTGGGCCACTTCTGATTTTGCCTCCCGCTGTGATTGTACCCACCGTGCTTGGCTTTGTTGCGCGCCCGTGCATGCACTTTTTAGGTAACTGGTGGGGCGGCTCCCCATATGAAATCACCTCGAAGAGAGGTTGTTAGATCAAGCGCAGGCGCGGGCGTCATATACCCCCCTTTTTTGGGGTCATTCGCGTAGCATACCCCAAGGCATGATATTTGATGTCCAACCCCTTGTAAAATCATTATTTTGCCCAGTAAGACCATCCCCCAATGGATTTTTTGATTTTGAGGCCTCTACCCCCTAAAACTGGATATCACTTTTTTGGGGGGTGGGGGGGGGTGTGGGGGGGGGGGGGGTCAAAAGTTTTTGCTTCATAGGCTACAAGCAGTGGGGACGCACAGTGCTGTTAACACGGTCAGCGGTCCAATGGTAACACAGCTGATTCCTGACTTGCAGGCGTCGGATCGAATCCTCGTCTGCCGAATTTTAGCGCCGCCGTCGGCGGCGGCGCGAAAGTGGCCAAACTGGGGTTCGAACCGCCGACCTGCTGGTAGCGGTCGGCTGCTTTACCACTCGGCCAGGCTTGGGTTGCAGTGCAGGGCCTCCCTGCTGCTTGGGTCCGCATCTGCCACTGACAAAAAACCCAAACTGTGTGTATCTGATTGACTGCCTGCTTGCTGGCTCAGGGACTGATTTGCTGACTGTCAACCTCTCTTCGAGGTGCACTGCCGAAGGCAATAGAATTTGAAGTAGCAAGTGGTGCCCAAACCCAAACGTGTTCCTGTGAGAGAGTGTTTAGCTACGTGACGGCTACGGACTTTGGCCAAAGCACGGAGCGCATGTGTGAGACACTGTGGGTAAGGTGCAATGGGGAGGCACCAGAGGATTCGGGGCCCTTTGAGGTTTTTGATGATCTTCGCAAGACCCCTTTCTGCCCGCGCAAACGGAAGCAAGGGCATGCGGTTGAGGTGGAAGATGGTGGTTTGCTTGGGTTTGCGGCTTTCAAGGATTTGGCAGTTTCTTTGGAAGAGGATGGTCAGGCAGAGGTTTAGTTGGACATTGAAGACTTGTGGGTTGTCCCCAAGAGGGCGACACATCACGCCGACATTGGCGATGTGTATGGGGTTGGGTTGGAGGGTGAGGACGAAGACAGTGAGGACGAGGATTTGGAGCATGCAGGTGAAGTTGCCAGTAGCTCCTCTTCTGACCTTCGTAACCCCTCAGCTGTGCCCTCCACCTCTTCTAACCCCGCCGCGCAGTTGGTGTTTGCGTATGATGTGGATGAGGCGATGATGAGGCGGTGTTGAAGGCAATGGAGAGGGGGAGGTTGCATGAGTGGACTAAGGTTGAGTTTAAGGCCATTTCTAGGAAGCATGGTTTGAGTGTGAGCGGGGGGAAGGGTGAGCTTATGGAGCGTGTCAGGGTGCACTTCTAGAGGTTGTACCAGCTGTAGGGAGTTTGTTATCCGCTATGCCACCGGTGATGGAACATTCGGGTGCTCTAACGCTGCATCACTGGATTTGATCGAAAAAAGCATTGCTCTTGTTCATGTTGAATTGTGCAGGGTGTGAGGTAGGGTTCTGATGCTATCATGCTACACATGTGGGGCTAGGATCATATGGTTGTGTGCTTATACAAATTTGGGGCTAGGGACTCATGGTTGAACAATTGGGAACACCAGGGTGAAGACATGTACTGTCCGCGGGCTCTTTTGAAAATACCTGGTTGTGGAACAACTTTTTTTTTCTCGTTGAGGACAACCTTGGTGTTGGGCGGGTCCCGGGGGTTTCGGAGACCGTGCATGTTTGACCCACTCCCTCCCACCCCCAACCACAACTAGAGCCAGGGTTGAGGTAGTGCCTGCCTTTGTTTGTCTGCCCACCCGGCCACCCACAGGGGGACTGGGATTTGTCTGCTTGTCTGGTGTTCTCGCACCCTAACCTGGGGGGGCGATGTCTGCAACTATCGCCTTCGGGCCCTGGTGAGTGCGACACTATGGGCAGTGCTGCCCCTTCTCACACTGTTTGGTGTCTGGCACACCCAGTTTGAGTTTCATGATTTGTTCAGATTTGGTGCAGTGTGTTTCCTCCCCCCTTGGCAAACTTGGATTTGGCAAGGCCACGACCTAGGGTATGAGGTGGCGAGAGTAGAGTACAGCCCGAAGCGGTGGAACGGAGTAATGGCCAAAACGGAAAGGAGAAGTGTTGCTTGTTGCTTGCTTGTTAGCTAGATCTAAGGGGAGAGGGGTGTAGTAATATATGGCAATGAACCGGTTTTGCCCCCCCGGCCCACTACCGGGTGGGCTTTGGGAGGGAAATAGGGACCCCCCCCCCTATTTTGGGGTCGGGAAATGAAAAAAAAACTGTTTTGGAAGTGAATTGGATGGTTGTTAGCGGGCATTTGCCCCCGTAAAGGGCTCACCATGGCTAAAAATAGGGTATGATATCACTACTACTAGGATCCTAACCAAAGTACTACAAATAGGTAAATATGTGGTCCAAACGTCCAGTAGTAGCCCAAATATTAGTTTGAGGGACATCAAAATGGACAAGAGTACCCTCAAAACTCCAAATCACCATGTCATTGGTCGTATATGGGCGTGGTGTGGGTTATTTTTAGGACTGAGTGGTTATTTTTAGTACTTTGGTTAGGAACCTGGTAGTAGTGATGTCATACCCTATTTCCAGCCATTGTGAGCCCCAAAAGCACCCAAAAACACCCAGACACCTGCCCCTAGTGTCCCAAACCCTTCCGAAACCTCATTTTTTGAACTCCTTGGCCTCAAAATAGGGGAGGTACCCTCCTACCCCCCAAGTTGCACCTAGTAGTGGGGTGGGGTGGGGTAGGGAGGCAAAACCGGTTCATTGCCATGTATATATCCTCTAATCTACACCCCTCTCCCCAACCCTAGGTGGCTGCACAATATGGCGCTAAGGTACGTGCTAAGTGTACAAGTTGTTGCATACATGTGGTGGAACGGGCGAAACCGGGTCCAAACAGGCTCAAAATTCGCTCATTTGACTTGTTTGTGCATCGACGCTCACTGGTCTAAAAACACATTTTTTACCCTGAAATTCGTAACAAGCGACCTCGAAATAGGGGGGGGGGGTATACTTTGTTTGTCATATGGGGCCACAATGCCGAAGAGTTATAATTTCAGGGTAAAAAAGTAGGGGTACTCTAGGTACCGGGATAAACACTTGGTACCCAACTTGTCACGTCCTCCCCAAAGGTACCCCTACTTTTTTACCCCAAAATTATAACTCTTCGGCATAGTGGCCCCATATGACAAACAAAGTATACCCCCCCCCCCCTATTTCGAGGTCGCTTGTTACGAATTTCGGGTCGCCACGTCACGATATGGGCGTATATGAACGAGTTTTTCAATTTCCTAACGAGTGCGTTTTTAACGTGTATTCGTGGAATTACTCCAACATATCGTCAAATTTTTGAATTCTGAGTTGATATTCGTACTCAGCGACCCAAAATTAGTACATGGGAATACCTGACTTATCAGATTTGAATGGGTACCCGTGTTTTTCCGGGGGTGGCCAAAATGGCCCTCTGCGGGCTGTGTGCAAATCCTACCGGGATGGGGGGGGGGGTTCCCGATGGTAAAAATGAAATCTGAAAACACATTACCCCCTATTTCGGGGTTGAGGAAAGTGTATAGTGTTTTCAGCACTGTGTTTTTGCTTCTCCTGCTGCTTGCTGTTGCTGTAGGGTGTCCTGCTGCTTGTTTTGGGAGATGAAAAGCTTTTGTTTATTGAAATACAGTAAGTACAAGTCAATCCAGGATAGCCCAAGCCAGAAGTGTGCAAGGAGAAGGTAATTCAGGATCAAAGCATGAAGGGCTGCAGTGTAAACAGTGAAAGATGATTGGATATTCACAGAAACTGCAACTCAGGTCACAAATGAATGCATATTCACAAAGATAGCTGAAATGTTTTGGGAAAAGAGTTAGAAAACTGCCCGAGGATCACTCTCTCTCCACAGTGCCATCTCAGGAGATGTGCACTCTTTGTTTTGGGTCCCATATGTGCTGAGGTGGCAGGGCATGTGGCGATGAGGTCACTGCCATGTCACATGGGATCTTCCTACTTAGCTAGGCTGACCAGGAATTGAACCCAGGACCTCTCAAAAAGAGGTGCCTAGCCCCCTAGGGTGCATACCACTAGGGCAGATAAGTATTCAGGGAAAAACATAGATAAATCCATAGGCTCTACCTTAGGTACGTCAGTGCTCAGTCAACTCAGGAAAAGATGTTTTACTTCACATTGAAAGGGGATTAAGGGGTCCACTCCATATCCTGATTGGGTGTTTGGTTCCATAGGTCAAAATGTGTTATCACCAGTTTTGGTGGGACCAATACTAAGATAAAAATGCATGGATGCTCAGTGCATCTCTAATACAACTAGAGTATGCCTCAAAGCAATGGAAAAGCACTTTTTCCTACTCCCCCCTTGTGCTGTGGTGGCCACCACTGTCGCATTTTAGGAAAAAGGGAATTTTTCTTGGCCTTTCCTTGGTTTCCACATCTACTTTAAACTACCTACAGCTTCCCTCACACTGAAAAATGGGCGCTCACCATGGCTGGCGCTCTTTTGCTGCTCTGATTGTATCATTTCCTACAGAAGACTCAGCGCTCATGGCGCTGCCGGGGCTTCTGTGGCTTGGTTGGGTTAGTATGGGAGCATGCCAAACATGTGCATATGCATCCCTCCCTCCAAGACGCAGCGTCGACACAAACCCAACGCAAGACACATTATACACACTCGCATGGGTTCTCGTAAACCTGCTGGCGACCTGTGACCTGTCTTAGGGCGAAGGGAGGCGTCAAAAGAATTAAATTGCCCCTTGGTGGGGTCTTGGTTCTGCTCAGTCCCTCCAGGCACCTGCGTTTCGGCCCGAACACGGCCTACTCAGCGAGGCTGCGCGTGGGTATCTGCAGAGGCAGGAATGGGAGAATTATGGACGAATCCACGCAAAAACGAAGCGACGACACCAAAATCCGTCAAATGACGGCGTGGAATTTTTCTGAAACGACACACCTGAGCAGAATCCAATTGTGCATCAGAAGCACATTTTTATAGAAATTATAGTCATCTCTGGATTTTTTAAATCCAGAAATTCATACGCATAAAATGGCGGCGCGCAGGAGCGGCTCCTAGCGAAGCGCCGGAAAATGGAGAAATAATGGAATTATAAACGTATGTCTCACGTAGTTTTGAAAATGACGAGACACACATTAATAAATAAACATACAGATTCCACCCACACTAATAGAAGATTCGAAAATTCAAGAATTCGACAATCAACGAAAAAGACTGCAATGAATCAGGTATAAACTACAGGTATGCTCGTCTCGTATGCCGCATACACATTGCTCGTCTCGTGTCTCCGTGAACGAGCCTTGTAGCAGCGCTAACAAAGATAGAACGCGATAGAGGGATTGATTAGAAAGATTGCAGATGATTAGCGGTCAGATCAGGGTGATTAGACATACACACAAGTGCATAGCAACGTTCTTCGCGTGCGCCCCTCACTTGCTCTCTCTTCCAGCGGTAGGTAAGGTGAGTAAGCCCAGGCGGGGCCACCCCCTGGTGGAGTTCGTGATTGGGTGTAAGATGGGCAGGTTTGCCCAACACCTTCGCGCATACTCGTGCATGCACACACGCATTAAAGGGTAGGCCACGCGAAGTGCGCACGGTAAACCTTGTTTAGGCTACCCAGGGGCTCTTCGGTACGTTCTTTAAGAGAACCTGAGGAGTCCCTTAACGCTTGCTTGCTTGACAAGGGTAGCTGGACTTCCAGCGTGTTTGCGGACAGTGTATTATAGGTCACACTGAGAAGGGTATAATACCTGGAGTGTGGCTTGGTTCCTCCGCCGCAAACGCCCTTTCATTTGCCTTTGTTTTACAGGTGGGCAGGTAGGGTGATTGGTGCAGCAGCCTTTTTTTATGCCCTGCTAAACAAGGGCGCAGATCACACAAACAAGTAACTCCGCTCCGCCTGTGGCAGAGCAGGGAGTCCGACTTCATCGACATCTGCGCCTTGCACGCGAGAGCACTCCTTCCCTCCAAGCCCTAGCAGGGGAAACGCGTTGTGGCGTCCCCTGTTAGGCCGGAGTTCCTTAGCAGCGCTGTGTTCTCTTGTCATTTCACAGGAGGGTCGCTAGGACCCACGACACCTTTGACTTCGCAACGCCCAGTAGAGGTTTGAGGTTTGAGGTTTGATTTTGCGGGTACTAGACGCCTTTCGGCCCCGGGGGGCCACCTGGTCGGGCCAGGTGATATCCTCCCCACCGGGTCCTAGTGGGGGGCCCTCCAAGACGCACCTCCTGCCTGGTGGCGGAGT
The DNA here is from genome assembly GCA_964036045.1 of Eutreptiella sp. 'Long Island Sound 2002'. Taxonomy (NCBI): domain Eukaryota; phylum Euglenozoa; class Euglenophyceae; order Eutreptiales; family Eutreptiaceae; genus Eutreptiella; species Eutreptiella sp. 'Long Island Sound 2002'. The sequence goes on along the minus strand of OZ038394.1, from coordinate 30,906,687 downwards.
CCCCCGGGTTCACAGAGCTCGGAGCCCCGTCCTTCCCCGGCGTCCCCGTTTCGCCACTCCCCGGTCAGTGCATCAATTCGCAGCCGTGGCCGCGGGCGCTTACCCACTGCGTCGCCCCCCTAATGCGTGGTCGCCCGGGGCACCGGCGCCGCCGGGCCCGTGCTACTGGCTTGTCGCCAGTGGGACCCCCTTGGGCTGGCGCGGTGGCTGCCTAGCCTAGGGGTTGGGGCGTGGCGCTGTGCGTCACTACTGCCTTGGCGGGTGCAGTGTCCCGTCTGTGTGTGCGCGGCGCTCGCGGCCGGTTCGGGGGGGTTCGGGCCGGTACCTGGTGTTGTGTTTCCCCTTCTTCCCCCTTCCCGCCCCGCGTATCCCGCGTCGCGTGTGGCGGGCCGTCCCGTCCGGGTGTCCCTTACCCTCGCTCGCTGGTACGCCATTCCAGGTGGTCTGTGCGTTCCGCGCGCTCGGTCCGGTTGCCCTTCTGGTGGTCCCCGCGTGTCCTTTTCGTGTGTGTGCGCTCGCGCTCTCGCGGTGTCCGCTCCCCGCTGGGTGGTGTGGCGCGCGCATCTCGCGTGGTCCCGGCACTGGGCGCTGGTAGGGCCGTTCCATGTGGTCCGTGCCCCTCCGCGTGTCCTGCCCCGGTCCCGTGCTCCGTCTGGCGTGCTTGGGGGGGGGCGGTCCGGTCCCGGTTCCCCCCTACTTGGCTTGGGGTTGCGGGGGCGGCGGCTGGGCGTCCCCGGGGGGGTGCCCTCGTCCGCGGGAGTCTCTTACGCCGCTGAGGGGTGTCGTCGGCTATGTATCCTGCCTTGAGGGTGGGGCTGTGCGCCGTCCACGCGCAGTCCACGCGCACGGGGTCAGGACTGGGGAGGGGGCTGGGTGGGGTGCGTTGGATCGCCGACTGACGTGCACTGGGGTAAGAGGCGGCCCCACAGCGTGCGCCCTTGTGGGCTGGCGTTGCTCGCTGTGGGGCTGGCGGAAGGGCGTCCCCGGGGGGGTGCCTTCCACCGTTGTGAGGGGCGCCTGGTGTCAGGCGCTGCCCCTCCCCCGGCCGCTCGTCCTCCGGAGCGTGCAGCCAGGGCTCCGTGACCCGCGTGTCCCGGGTGCGGTCGATGCGGGCGTGTGGACCCAGCACCGGCCTCACAGCGTGCGCCCTTGCGGGCCGGCGTTGCTCGCTGTGGGGGTGGCGGGAGGGCGTCCCCGGGGGGGGTGCCTTCCACCGTTGTGAGGGGCGCCTGGTGTCAGGCGCTGTCCCTCCCCCGGCCGCTCGTCCTCCGGAGCGTGCAGCCAGGGTTCCGCGACCCGCGTGTCCCGGGCGCGGTCGGTGCGGGCGTGTGGACCCAGCACCGGCCCCACAGCGTGCGCCCTTGCGGGCCGGCGTTGCTCGCTGTGGGGGTGGTGGAGGGGCGCCCCCGGGGGGGGTGCCTGCCACCGTTGTGAGGGGCGCCTGGCGTCAGGCGCTGTCCCTCCCCCGGCCGCTCGTCCTTTGGAGCGCGCAGCCGGGGTTCTGCGACCCGTGTGTCCCGGGTGCGGTCGATGCGGGCGTGTGGACCCAGCACCGGCCCCGCAGCGTGCGCCCTTGCGGGCCGCCGTTGCTCGCTGTGGGGGTGGCGGAAGGGCGTCCCCGGGGGGGGTGCCTTCCACCGTTGTGAGGGGCGCCTGGTGTCAGGCGCTGCCCCTTCCCCGGCCGCTCGTCCTCCGGAGCGTGCAGCCAGGGTTCCGCGACCCGTGTGTCCCGGGTGCGGTCGGTGCGGGCGTGTGGACCCAGCACCGGCCCCACAGCGTGCGCCCTTGTGGGCTGGCGTTGCTCGCTGTGGGGCTGGCGGAAGGGCGTCCCCGGGGGGGTGCCTTCCACCGTTGTGAGGGGCGCCTGGTGTCAGGCGCTGTCCCTCTCCCGGCCGCTCGTCCCCTGGAGCGTGCAGCCAGGGCTCCGCGACCCGTGTGTCCCGGGCGCGGTTGATGTAGGCATGTGGACCCAGCACCAGCCCCACAGCGTGCGCCCTTGCGGGCCGGCGTTGCTCGCTGTGGGGGTGGCGGAAGGGCGTCCCCGGGGGGGTTGCCTTCCGCCGTTGTGAGGGGCGCCTGGTGTCAGGCGCTGTCCCTCCCCCGGCCGCTCGTCCTCCGGAGCGTGCAGCTAGGGTTCCGCGACCCGCGCGTCCCGGGTGCGGTCGATGCGGGCGTGTGGACCCAGCACCGGCCCCACAGCGTGCGCCCTTGCGGGCTGGCGTTGCTCGCTATGGGGGTGGCGGAAGGGCGTCCCCGGGGGGGGTGCCTTCCACCGTTGTGAGGGGCGCCTGGTGTCAGGCGCTGTCACTCCCCCGGCCGCCCGTCCTCCGGAGCGTGCAGCCAGGGTTCCGCGACCCGTGTGTCCCGGGTGCGGTCGATGTGGGCGTGTGGACCCAGCTCCGGCCCCACAGCGTGCGCCCTTGCGGGCCGGCGTTGCTCGCTGTGGGGGCGGCAGAAGGGCGTCCCCGGGGGGGGTGCCTTCTACCGTCGTGAGGGGCGCCTGGTGTCAGGCGCTGTCCCTCCCCCGGCTGCTCGTCCTCCGGAGCGCGCAGCCAGGGTTCCGCGACCCGTGTGTCCCGGGTGCGGTCGATGCGGGCGTGTGGACCCAGCACCAGCCCCACAGCGTGCGCCCTTGCGGGCCGGCGTTGCTCGCTGTGGGGGTGGCGGAAGGGCGTCCCCGGGGGGGGTGCCTTCCACCGTCGTGAGGGGCGCCTGGTGTCAGGCGCTGCCCCTCCCTCGGCCGCTCGTCCTCCGGAGCGTGCAGCCAGGGTTCCGCGACCCGTGTGTCCCGGGTGCGGTCGATGCGGGCGTGTGGACCCAGCACCGGCCCCACAGCGTGCGCCCTTGCGGGCCGGCGTTGCTCGCTGTGGGGGTGGCGGAAGGGCGTCCCCGGGGGGGGCTGCCTTCCACCGTTGTGAGGGGCGCCTGGTGTCAGGCGCTGTCCCTCCCCCGGCTGCTCGTCCTCCGGAGCGCGCAGCCAGGGTTCCGCGACCCGTGCGTCCCGGGTGCGGTCGATGCGGGCGTGTGGACCCAGCACCGGCCCCACAGCGTGCGCCCTTGCGGGCCGGCGTTGCTCGCTGTGGGGGTGGCGGAAGGGCGTCCCCGGGGGGGGTGCCTTCCACCGTTGTGAGGGGCGCCTGGTGTCAGGCGCTGCCCCTCCCCCGGCCGCTCGTCCTCCGGAGCGTGCAGCCAGGGTTCCGCGACCCGTGTGTCCCGGGTGCGGTCGATGCGGGCGTGTGGACCCAGCATCGGCCCCACAGCGTGCGCCCTTGCGGGCCGGCGTTGCTCGCTGTGGGGGTGGCGGAAGGGCGTCCCCGGGGGGGGCTGCCTTCCACCGTTGTGAGGGGCGCTTGGTGCCAGGCGCTGTCCCTCCCCCGGCCGCTCGTCTTCCGGAGCGTGCAGCCAGGGTTCCGCGACCCGTGTGTCCCGGGTGCGGTCGATGCGGGCGTGTGGACCCAGCACCGGCCCCACAGCGTGCGCCCTTGCGGGCCGGCGTTGCTCGCTGTGGGGGTGGCGGAGGGCGTCCCCGGGGGGGGCTGCCTTCCACCGTTGTGAGGGGCGCCTGGTGCCAGGCGCTGTCCCTCCCCCGGCTGCCCGTCCTCCGGAGCGTGCAGCCAGGGTTCCGCGACCCGCGTGTCCCGGGTGCGGTCGGTGTGGGCGTGGGGGCCCGGCACCGGCCCCACAGCGTGCGCCCTTGCGGGCCGGCGTTGCTCGCTGTGGGGGTGGCGGAAAGGCGTCCCCGGGGGGGGTGCCTTCCACCATGGTGAGGGGCGCTTGGGGTCAGGCGCTGTCCCTCTCCCGTCTGCCCGCCCACTGCCGGGTGGGTTGCCGGGGTTCGTTGGGTGTGTGCGGTGTGTGTGGTGCCTGTGCCGTGCGTGTCGTGGTGTGTGGTGCTGCTCTTTCCTTGGTCCCCCGGTGCTCCCCTCTCCGGTGTCTCGGTGCGGTGTTGTGCTCGCCGTGTGCCCGCCGTGTCCCCTCCTCTGTGTGCGCCCCTTGCTCGTTCGCTGGCTTCCCCTTGTTCCTTTCGCGGCTTCGTTGCTCTTTACCCTTTCCTCTACCCCTCTCCCTAGCATGCACTTTTTCCCTGCCTCCGCTTTGTTGTGTGTCTCTGTCTTTTTTCTTGTCGGCCCGGGCTTCCTCTTTTGAACCTGCGTAGGGAGAGAAGGGTGCGTAAGCAAACGTGCGGCGGCGGCGGTTTTGTCGCGGCACGGCACCTCGAGCTGGCCGGTACGTCATGCGACATTCATGTGCGACCGGCTTGCGTGTAGGTTTATCGCCCCATTTGCTCCCGGCTTGTTTCCACCCCCCTTTGGTCGCTACCTGTTCTCGTCGCCCGTTCCGCGTGCGCGGCGTGACATTCAACATACCTGCCTCTTTCCCCACTACCTTGACGTGTTCTAGTCCTCCCGCCTTGTCGGGCGTTCGCTTATGTGTGACGACGGCACGACGCAATACTTGCCTAAGCGTCTAAGACAACCCTACTTTAACGCCCGGACACCCGGACGACACGAGCATACGCTTCTCTTCGGGACCTGTGAGGATAGGACACGGGTGCGTGCACGTGTGTTTGTTGGGACCCGGCACTCGCCGGCGCTATGCCATTTGTCTGTTTGCTCTTCCTATCCCCCTCCGTGGCTACTTGTGTGTTCTAACCCACGCAACTCCGCGGTTGGCGACGTGGCACGACATGGTAACATACTTGCGTTCTTGGTGGCGGTGTGTGGCTTGTCTACTATTCGTTTGCATGCGGCGGCATACCTTTTGTTCCCTTTCGCTCCCCTTCGCCTCCTACATAAGCGGGCGTGTGGGTGGGCGGTGGGCACGTCTCGGTTACGTAGCGTAGCGTGGCAACATACTTGGACCCCACTAGTCACGTGTGTATGCTTGGTTTTTTTTTTTTTTTTTTTTTTTTTTTTTTTTTTTTTTTTTGTTTTTTGTTGTGTTGTGCTTTACCTCGGTGGTCTTTTTGTTCCTCCCTGTTTGTCCCTTCATACCTTGCCGCTCGTCCGCGGCGGTGTTGGCCTTGCGGCGTTCCGGGCATGCGCGTGCGGGCATACCTTTCTTTCCCTATGCGAGTGGGGGTGAGCATAGGCGTTCTTTCGGTGCTACCTCTTGTTGGTTTTCCTTGCCGGTGCGGTTTTCGTTGCGCTTTTCGTGGCGGCGCACTTTGGCGTTGCTTATCACTTTACTTGTTTTGCGCTTGTTACGGCGTTATGCACACAACATATGGCACATATGCACATAACATACTTGCTTTCCGGCGGCCGGTGGCGTTGTTGTTGCTTGTGTGTATTTTTCATGCACGACATTCAACATACTTGGGTACATGTGCGGCTTCTTGCTCTTTTTGTTGTGATCCCCTTCGCGCGTATTTCCTACATGAGTGGGCTTGCATTGCTTGGTCGTGTACTTGGTATATCTCCACCGTGGTGCGGTTCGTTACCTATGTTTTCTCCTTGTCTACCTCTTTCCGCGTTGTGTTTGTTTCGTTGGTTTTTCGCGGTGCGTGGCACATAACATACTTGCTTGTCGGCGGCCGGTGGCGTTGTTGTTGTCTATGTGTGGGTTGTTTTGGGGCGCGCACAAGTCCCTAGCGCCTAGGGCACGCACTTTGCTAGGTGGTTTGGGGCAAGCAACGCTCAGTTTCTTCGCCGTCGCGACTCTATTGTTCGTCTTTTTCGGTGAGTGTCCTATATTTTGCGACCTCGCCAAACAGCGGCGTAAAATTGTTGGGGGGGTTTCTGAGGTCGGAAAAGACGATTTTTCGCTTTATTTCTGCTGGCGGTGCGTCTTTTTCTCGTAATTTTATTTTTCTTCTGCTGCGATCGCGCGACACCTCCCCAACAAGAGGCAGTAGAGTGTGCGTGTAGGAGTGGTAGTCCTGAGTGGGGGCTTGAGCCAGTTGCCCCAGTGCTCGCCCACCAGGATGGTGCCACTGTAGGGTGTGTAGGACCTGTAGTGCGTGTGTCACTGTCCCACCCGTTTCCTGCAATTTTAGCAGGGTTGGTGGGCTGTGGCAGTGGTTAGGTCAGTGTTTTGGCCACATAGCAAAAGGGTGTTTTCATGCCTTCATAGCTTTTGGCCACCCCTCCCTGTAGTAGACAGATAGGTAGGGAAAACAATACCTGGATTAGTACGCTGGGTATTCCCCAAAGGTTTTGCGCCAGCACAGAAATTGGGCGCTTAGGGGAGGGGAGACCCGGGGCGTACCCCGTGGCATCAATAAGCCAACCCTCCAGGTTTAGCAAGGGCGCAGACTTGGGTATCATTAGGACACCACTTCTGCGGCTTGCTCTCAGGACCTTAGGAATAGCACACTCACACATACGCTTTGGCAGGTAAGGGTAAAGTTCAGTCCCTAGCTTTAGTCTTGGAGGCAAGCGTCTCAGCGAGCCTCAGCAACTCACCAAGGTTGTTCTGGGACAAGTAGTCAACCAGAACTGAGTTTAGGCGTCCCTCAGGTAGAACAAATGCAGAGAAGGGCTCCCAGGTGGCCTCTTCGACTCCAAACCCTTCCCAGAGGGTGAGGAAGCGCCAACCTTGGCGATAGCGGTGGCGTAGGACAGACTTCACCAGGTAGAAGCCCTCCTTAGCCATCTCCTCGGCATTCATGTCGGGGAGTTCACCTTCAACTTCCATAGGGCTGGCAGCCCCTTGTAGGTCCAGAGCGGCGATTTCCTCGTCGTTCAGCTCCCACTCCTCCCCACAGAGGTCTTCAGGATCATGGTAGCGCTTCAGGTGTTGAGCAGCGCACACCAGGGTCCCCCCTAGTCGGGGAGAACACCGCACAGTGATACGGTGACCATCCACAGATAGAATCTTGTACGGCCCGAAGTATGGGTCATCGCTGGTAGAGCGTGGCCAGGCGGGTAGTCGACTGTGGTGCACCAGCACCCAGTCCCCCTCTTGGTAGGTGGCCGGTACTCGGTGCTTGTTCTTCTTGTTCCACTGACGCTCCCTCACTCTCTGGAGCATAGCCTTGGCCTTGTCCACCTTCGCTTGTTGCTCTTGGACCCATTCACCCACAGAAGAATGGGTGTCCTCTGGATAGGGGGCATGTAGGAACCATGCCGGGCGCCCCAGGAATAGCTCATGAGGCGAGTACCCAGTCGCCGAACTCTCTTGGGAGTTCATCATCAAGGATATGACGGGGAGTAGTCTCACCCAGTCTCTGGTGCGTTCAGTTTTGCACCATATCCGTACGTTCTCCTTCAGGACACGGATCTGTCGCTCACATAGGGGGTTGCTCGTGTGAGAGTAGGGAATCCCCGTAGACACCTGGACATTGAGGGATCTCAGGACCCTCTTGTACCAGCCAGTATCTGAGCGTACTCGCACGTCCTCATCGGAGTTGATCTCCTTGGGCGCCCCATAGACACAAAACCACTCCTCCAGGAGTATCTTGATGGTCTCCTCCCCGGTAATGTGCTTGGTACATGGGAACACCCTGGTAAACCTGGTCAACCCACAGGTTACCACGAGGGCGAAGTCATAGCCCCCGAACTTCGGCATCTCCGTGTAGTCCACGTATAGAACACTGTTAGCACAGTGAGGGAACGGAAGGGTCGAGTAGAGACGTCTGTCCCTGATATCCCCTGGTTTACAGGACCTGCACGGGCACTTGTCCACGATAGGCTGCAGGGTTTTCCGCAGTTGGTCGTCCGTCCACGTAGTGTGGAACCACTGCTTGAACAACCTCAGGGTACGGTCAGCACCCACATGACCGCTGGACTCATGGGTCCACTTCAGCAGCGCTGGGACTCGGTCACTAGGCACCACAATGCGGTCCTCGTGCCAGAGGTAGCTCTTGTCCCTCTTCCACTGGTCCTGGTTGACCAGGAGGGGTTCAAGGCGTTTCTCCAGGCGCTTGTAGATATCCCCAAACTCCTTCAGGTACTCCGATTGTTGGAGTCCATCCAGGGGGCGTATCATGGTCATGTTCAGGTCCAGGTGTGCGTCCATACGGCTGAACGCCTCCTTAGCCAGCGCTTCAGACCGGGCACCAATCAGGGTGTCGAAGTTGTTGCGGCTGATGTAGTCGGCACACTCGTTCTTCACTCCCTGAATATGGTGTACCGTCAGCCGTAGTTGACTGAGGTAGGTCCACCAGCGCCGTAGCTTGGCCTTCTCAGGTGGGGGACCCTTCTGGAAACTGCGGACCGGTTCTTGGTCGCATAGCCAGACCACAGGGTTACTCCCCAACAGTTGTGCTTGTGAGGATAGCACCAGCATACCCGCGAGCAATTCCTGCTCATAGGTGGAGTAGTTCCCCCTGGCCTGGTTCCACTTCCAGTTCCAGTGGCCCAGAGGTACTAGGACCCACTTGTCATCAGGGTAGCTGTGCTTGAGGGTTCCATCTCGGTTGAGACCTTCAGTCCCCCATTGGGAAATGGCCGAGTCGAACTCCTCCTTCTCTAGTGCTTGCCATTGGAACAACGTTCCACCACCGCCCACATTGCTGGCGTCGGTCACCAGGATAATCTCCCCTTGTGCCCTAGGCACGCCCAAGCACTTAGCGTTGGCTACCTTGTCTTTGAGCTCGTCAAACGCTTGTTGCTCTTGTGGGCCCCAGCGCCAAGTAGTACTCTTCTTGATCAAGTCCGTCAGAACGGCGCTGGTATAGGTGAAGTTCTTGATGTGGCGGCGATAGAAGTTGCACGCCCCAATGAAACTGCGTACATCATGAAGTCCTTTCTTGGGGTCTTCGTGTCGTACCTTGGCATCCATCAGGGGTTTGGCCTTAGAGGCCGCTGGGGTCCACCACCCATAGCCAACGTCAAACCCCAAGTACTGCATGGTCTCCTGCATGAACTCACACTTCTCCAGCTTGAGTCGAGTGTGGTTCTCCTGGCAGACTGCAAAGAACTCACCCAAGAGGATTAGGTGATCCTCCTGGGTATTGGTCCCGAGGCATACATCGTCGATGTGAGCCACCATCTGGGCACCACGGGATATGAGCTCCTGCACCTTAGGTCTCCTTCGTAGGATGGACAAGATCTTGTTCATCAGCTCTTGGAAAAGAGCGGGTGCGTTAGCCACGCCAAACGGCATGACCTTCCACTTGAACACCCTCCCCTGAGGGGTGATGAAGGCCAGTAGTTCCTGTGCGTTGGGCGTCAGGTCCACTTGCCAGAATCCGCTTCGCTTGTCCATCTTGGTCTTGTAGCGGCAGGAGGCTATCTTCTCCAGGGTAGACTCCATATTGGGAATGGACCCTGAGTGGTTCAACGTCTTCTTGTTCAGCTCTCCATAGTCCACAACCAGCCGTTTGGCTGTAGACCCAGGTTTAGCCACCAGGAAACAGGGGCTGCAGTGTAGGGGGTAGTCCCCGTCCTTGTACTCCAGGACTAGGCCAGCGTCGATACACTCTTGTATCTGTCGCTCGATCTCGTCGGCCTGTTCTTTAGGAGCTGGATAGGGTCTCCTCCGGATCTTCTGACCCACGAACTCGGGTTTCAGCTTGAGGTCCATCTGTACCAGCTTGTCACATGAGGCTGGAGGGGGTAGTTCTCCGAACACCTCCAGATAGGTCCTTATAAGCTTCTGTACCCTCGGGTCCAATATCTTGATCTTGTCCTCCATGTCCTCGTCAGAGTGTAAGTTGCTTGCCCCCTGGGTAATAGACGTTGGGAGGTGGTCCTCCACCGACTCTTCGCCCGTGGTAGTATCCTTCAGCCCTTGGTAGGCATATAGAAGGTCTTGTTCAACCATCTCCGATGGACGATGGCAACATAGGCACGCTCGAGGGGGTTCACATACACATTCCTCCGAGAGGTCGTCCTCCTCTGGGGTCCTCACATGGGCGCCCCACACGCTCTTCATGAGCTTGAGATCTACCTCCCTTTGCCAGGTGGTGATCTTCTGTTCGAGGTCCTCCTTCAATTGGGATAGGCCTCCCATACGTCCTTGCTTCAGTGGCCATGAGCTGCGGGTAGGCTTCGCGTAGCATAGCTTTTTCGCCAGCAAATTCCTCTTGGAATCCACATACTCCCTGAGCCTGGATCGAGGTTCCAGCTCCTCGTCCATGGGGTCTTCCACCCTCATGGAGAGTAGGGGTTTTAGTGGGGCGACGTACTCGGCGTTCTCCACTTCCTCCACACAGGTCTGCACGAAGAAGGCGTCGTGCTCAGTTTCGTCATCTGAGTGGATAGAGCTAGGTAGCTCAGATAGTCCACACTCAGAGACTCCATCAGGAACAGGTAAATGACAGGGAGAGTTGGGGGCGTTGGTGTCAGTCACGACGTACTCATCTCCTCCGGGTGTAGTCTCAACAGCATCTTGAGGTCGTAGGCGATCCTTCAAGTCACCCAAGGGGAGTCCATCGCTTTCTCGTTGTATAGCCTGGACCAGAGTCGGGTCCAGGTCCTCCCAGGGGATGGTGGTAAGACTTCCGTCCACCACGCTGAGCATACTCCCCCATCCGGGGTTCCCAATAGGCGTCTTGCGTCCCAGAGGCACGTAGATGGCCTCATCAGGCAAACGAACAGAGCTGATAGTCAGCCTGTCCAGGAGGTTTCGCCAGTATTCGTTGTCCCCATGGGCTCCCCAATCGGGGGAACACAGGACCATACGGGAACGTTCCAAGGCCACCTTGGTCAGCACCTTCCCCAGTTCACTGAATCTGGGGTTCCCGTAGGCCATCCCGAAAGAGGGCCAGTAAAATTTGTAGCTGCAGTTCTTCCCCTTGCTGCAGTAAAGGCCCAGTATATGTTGCTTGTCGCTGGCGAACAACTCCACACTTAGGTCTTCTCGAGAGTAACCCAACTCCTTCAGACCTTGGTCTAGGACTTCCCCCAATAGTTGATAGTCCTCAGTTTTGGAGGCCGCCATCATGTTCGAGGGCTCCTCCTTCGATAGTCTCAGGTAACTCGAGGTATGTTCCGACTGCTCCAGTGGCACAGACTCTCTGCCACTGCCGTGGTCCACGTAGAGGAGGTAGGGCGCTTGCAGCGTCAGGGATTGTATCTGGGAGTGCTGTACGAAGAAGTCAGTACCCAGTACAAAGTCGAAGGCCTCAGTGTCCATCACATAGAACCGATGGGCGATAGTCCGAGAGCCCATAGGTACCTCCACTTCACAGTCCCCGCAGCTGTGCACCACATGTCCATCCCCCATACGTATAGCAGCGGTGGTCATGGTGTTCTTCAGGCTCCCACAAGGTAAAATTTTCTTGGCCACTATAGATATTGTGGCGCCAGTATCCAGTACCCCCAGGTATTCACGTCCCCCTAGTCGGATACGTACCCAAAACACCAGGTCTTGGGTGCCACCAGAGCGTCCCCGTCAGAACTCCGCGGGACAGGTCACCTCGAACCCCTTGTTCCGCAATTTGCGGGCCATCCTCATGAAACGGCTTCTCTTCTTGGCGTTGCCGTCATCACCACCTTCATGCTCACGCTTGGCTCCTTGTTCTTGCTGGGCCTGCGTCTGTGAGGGTGTGGTAGGACCAGACTGCCCTCCAGAGGGCTCCGAGTTCCCCCCTGGATTAGGGTTGGGGTTGCCTCCGTTCTTGTCCTTGTTCTTGTTGTCGGGCTGGCGGTTAGCGCCTCCTCCTCGTCCACCTTGACCCTTGTCTTGACCACCTTGACCACGTCCTTTCGACTTGCCCTTGCCGGAGTCGTTGCCTTTGGCCTTGCCTCCACCTTTGCCTGAGCCTTTGCCAGGATCTTCCCCCTTAAGCTTCGCCGATAGGCGTTGCTTATGGTAGCACTCGTCCTCGTAGTGCTTCCGCTTACCGCAGAATGCACACGTGATGGTGCAGCGGTAATGATCCGGCAGCTTCGCTTTGGCGCCGGTGTTCTTCTCCTGCTGCTTCCCCTGGACGACGAAGCAGTCTCGCTGCTCGCAGTCAGAGGCGTGCTGCAGGTGGCCCTGTTCATCTCTGGCATCACACCAGAATAGCTCCTTCACGTTCTCCATGGTACGGGCGTGGGCGTGTTTGGGGGTAGTCCCCTGCCCAGGTCGGGACCCTTGGTACCCTTTGCCTCCAGAACCTCCACCACCAGGACGGTAGTTGTTCAGGTGCTGGTCGCTCTCCTTCTCCAGCGCCATCTCCAGGAGCAGCACGCATAGATCCTCGTAGTGGAGGGATCTAGCCTTGCGCTCAGCCGTCAAACGGCACTCGTCCCATAGCTCTCGAGGGAGCTTGGCCACCAACCAGAATAGCAGGTCGTCGCTGCTGTAGGAGCCGGGCGTCAGTCGTCCAGCCCAGTGATCTAGATCAGCCAACAGCTCAGATACCCTGCCAGGCTTGGGGTTGTTGGGCAGCACGGGTAGGTTCTGGATCTCGACCCTGATGGAGAGGTCGGTTTCGTAGGTTGGGTACTGCCTCTCCAGGGCAACCAACACATCGGCAAAGGTGGCGGAGTTAGTCACGATCTGCCTGACCTGCTTCTCCAGGTACTTGGTCTTGCAGCACTGCAGGAGCAGATCGCACTTCACTCGCCCACTCGCGTGGGTTTGGCCGGTCAGTCGTAGGAACCGGCCAAAGTTCTCAGCGAACTCGCTGATGTCCTTGCCTGTGAACTCAGGCAGGTTCACCACTATCTTGGAGGTGGCAATAGCCTTCGCCTCCTGAGCTCGGCGTCCTTCAGGGCGTCGGGTCTTCTTCTTCTTCTTCTTCTTCTTCTTACCCTTGGGGTCCCCGGGGTCCTCAGGGTCATCGTCATCGGAGGGCGAAGAAGAATCCATCGACGGCGGCTCGTCGTCGGAGGGGTCTCCGCCTAGATCACTGGAGCCATAAGGCTCCACGTCCACCATAGCCCTTAAGGCTGTCAGCCCCAGCCGGTCCAGCTCGGCCCTCGTCGAGTTCGTCGCGTGGCTCTAGGGCGGCTGGGCCGTTCTCGGCACGAAGGGACTTCTCGGAATAGCTGCCGGCGTCGGCATCGGTCTGCTCCTCAGGCTCCCCAGGGTATTTGTCAACCCTGCCGTCAGGTGGTTAGCGGGTACTCGGTGGGGTGACATTCCCACCGAGATAGGTGACGGTTGGGGCGGGATCATCAGGGGCTCCAGCTTCTCACGGATCTCTTGTGTGAGGTCGCCCACGATTTTTGAAGTGGCTCCTCGGAGCACCTCGTTGATCTCCGGACGCGTAAGGGACCTGTTGGAGGATCTCCCTGATCCTCTACTCCTGCCTCCAAGAGACTCTGGACCTCTCCTCAACCCACTCAAGGGTGCATACCCAGGTGCATACCCAGGAGCATACCCAGGAACATCCACATAGGTTCCAGTAGCGTGTAGTGGATGGAGATAGTCAGCCGCATACCATCGCGGCGCAGAGCTGGAAGCCACCGGCTCACTGGCAGTAGTTGCCTCATGGAGCGCAGTGGTAGGTGGGCCCATACCATAGGCGGGGTAGGGAGGCATGCCAGTAAAGCCTGTGCCCTCTGCCATAGGCGGGTTGGTTGAGGAAGTGGATGTTGCAGCGACTGGGAGTGTGGTGGTCATAGGAGAGGGTGATGCGTGGAGGCCAGAAGCGCTTGGTGCGCCTTCGAAGGTAGGGACACTCGTCAGGTCTTGCCCTTGTTCCTCTCCTTCGTCTGCTCCTTCTCCAGCATCCTTCTCGCTCTCACTTCTCTTCCTCTTCACAGGCTGAGTGACCACGACCGCCTCTTCGACGGACAGGGCCCCGAAGGCCGTCTGGAGTCCATCCAAGGAGTCCTCAGCCGCATCCACTGGCCCATGTAAGGGCTCCGCCGAAGGTACAGCGCCAGGTGCCGGCCTTGCCGGTGCCTCAGGCGCTGGCGCTGTCTTCACGTCAGCGTCCTCCTTTCCTGGATCCATCTTCTTTCACCCTTCTGCTTATGTTTGCCCGTACTCGGCGCACTGGATGTACGGCACGGGGTTGCTGCCGGTGCGCAGAGACAGGCTGCCTCTTGCTACCAGAAAAGTTTATACTGTTTTCAGCACTGTGTTTTTGCTTCTCCTGCTGCTTGCTGTTGCTGTAGGGTGTCCTGCTGCTTGTTTTGGGAGATGAAAAGCTTTTGTTTATTGAAATACAGTAAGTACAAGTCAATCCAGGATAGCCCAAGCCAGAAGTGTGCAAGGAGAAGGTAATTCAGGATCAAAGCATGAAGGGCTGCAGTGTAAACAGTGAAAGATGATTGGATATTCACAGAAACTGCAACTCAGGTCACAAATGAATGCATATTCACAAAGATAGCTGAAATGTTTTGGGAAAAGAGTTAGAAAACTGCCCGAGGATCACTCTCTCTCCACAGTGCCATCTCAGGAGATGTGCACTCTTTGTTTTGGGTCCCATATGCGCTGAGGTGGCAGGGCATGTGGCGATGAGGTCACTGCCATGTCACATGGGATCTTCCTACTTAGCTAGGCTGACCAGGAATTGAACCCAGGACCTCTCAAAAAGAGGTGCCTAGCCCCCTAGGGTGCATACCACTAGGGCAGATAAGTATTCAGGGAAAAACATAGATAAATCCATAGGCTCTACCTTAGGTACGTCAGTGCTCAGTCAACTCAGGAAAAGATGTTTTACTTCACATTGAAAGGGGATTAAGGGGTCCACTCCATATCCTGATTGGGTGTTTGGTTCCATAGGTCAAAATGTGTTATCACCAGTTTTGGTGGGACCAATACTAAGATAAAAATGCATGGATGCTCAGTGCATCTCTAATACAACTAGAGTATGCCTCAAAGCAATGGAAAAGCACTTTTTCTTACTGGTTGGAGAACACAATTTTGATAGTGGTTTCGCGGTGGAAATGGGTCGTTTTGGGACCAAAAATGGGTCAAAAACGTGTTTTTCCAAAAGTGATCCTGGACCATTTGGGATGCGCAAACTAGGGTTTTTTTTTAGCCCATTTTGAGCCAGTGGTGACGCATTTTCGCCCATGGAAAATCCCAAAAGGCCAGAAGGCGTCACCACGGGCTGAAAACAGGGTAAAAACACTTGTTCGAGCAACCCAGGTAGTCTAGGAACAACTGTGGAAAAAATCATCGATTTCTTTACATTATTGTCCGATATCGATCAAACTATTGTTCGACCAAGATATGAGCAGTTTGCTCTCCTAGGATTTCCTTGTTGCAAGAAAATGCACAGGTGAAGGGATTTAGTACAATAAGGGATAGGAAGGCCATCAACCCCCTATCTCTTGAGTTGCTCTGCTTATTAGTGTGACGGCCGCAAGCATCGATGATGGTCTGCATGCGAGACCTTGGTTGAGATAGGGTTAGATTGTAGTGGAAGCACTCACGGAATAGGTCCGGCGAGCGGTTGGCGCCGGTATGACCGGAGCTGAGATGGGCCTATTGTAGGCACCCATCATTGCGGTTTTCAAGCACAACAATATGGTCCTCAAAAAACAAAGTCGCGCGCTCCCTAACACGTATAGTGCCTCAGCAACCCAAGCTGCAAAGGTATCCATCCTTGGCCTCTATGTACAAGAAATTGACCCTCTACAAAAATGTACAATTCAGGACCTCAGCAATATTGCGCTGGAAAAGTCGCCAAATTTCAAAACATTACTCTATATTTCTATTTTTTGTTGTCATGTCAGCCAAACCTCGGTGGCATGTCCTGGAAGGAGGGCAGGTCCCGGCAGGCTACCAACTCACTGTAGTAGGGGGCTGTGAAGTGTACACCAACGGCTGCGAGCCACAGGGGACGACATGGTATACGGATGGAAGCAGGAGGGGCAATCCGGCCGGTATGGGGGGCGCCACGGCCGACTGCCGAGCAAGATTTGGGCTCCACTGCGGGCCACTGCACGTGATTGGACGGGTGCGGGGTTCTCAAACCCCGTACCGGGCGGAGCTCATGGGCATGTATATAGCCTCCTGCCTAGCACAAGCTGGTGATGAGGTAGTATTGGACAACCAAGCCGCAACGGATTGTGCGACAACCGCGCCACACCGCGAAGTTTGTGACGTAGACGTCCGCCAACCATTAGCATAAGAGCTCCATGACAAGTCACTGATGCCCAGGTGGGTGCCAGGCCACCGGGAAGAACGCCAGGCGAGGACCATTCAGGAAGCTCGAGACATACGGGGCAATAACTTGTCCGAGTCGCTGGCGTCCATGGGCAGCGGGCTTCCACTGACGCCATACACACCAGATGCGCCGCACGGCATAGGCGTGGGGGGCACGGAGGCACCCACACCAGCAAAAAAGTGGATTACTGCGATGCGCCCACACGCCACACGAGAGGGGGTCCACTGGGCAACATGGCTGCCCCTAAAGGCGAAGCGCCGCAGGCTGTGGCTTCAGTGGGTGTGGGGGAATGTGTTTTGGAAAGGGTGTACGCCACCATGGAAGAAGTCGACCAGGGGTCATCGATATCGTTAATTTCGGACATAGGGTTGATTCGCCTACTTTTGGGGGGTCCTAAAAAAGGGGGGGGGGGTTATTTAAAAAATGACACCTAAAATTTGACCCTTGGAAAAAAGGGGGGGATTTTCTCTATTGTACGAAAAGTTGGACGTAAACCGCCAAATTCGGACGAAAAATTCGACAAAACTAGTTTGCACCCAATGTTCTATGCAACATACTCAAGGCAAGGACGCGGTGGCCTAAGGGGTAAGCATTTAGGAAGCGGGCTCCTCCACTCTAAGCCCTCACCACGATGCAGAGCTGGTGCCTAATGCCGCCCACACCCCTGCCAGGAGGGGGGCCGACTCCTCAATTGCATCGGCCATGCAGCCCACGGCCCCAAACAGACTGCATGCATTGGCCACACATCACGTAGTTCATCAAGAAGTGCAGTGGCAGATCCTTCCACGGCTAGGCATGGCCCCATACCCCCACAACGATCGTTTCCAGTATACTTCATTTGAACATTACCGGATTCCATCAGCAGCGGATCCTCCAAGGGCTAGGCATGGCCCCGTACCCCCACACCGACCGTATCTGCAAACAAAATCAGAGCGAAGAAGTCCTACACACAATCACTTTCAACTGGCAGGGGAGGCCGTATTCACAAGAAATGCGGGGTCGCGGCCCTCACGACCCAATATGACCCGTCAAAGCTAGTGCCTTGCCCGTTTCGCACTGTGGGCCACAGGCTGCGATGCTGTGCGCCTCTTTGCGGCAGGTTTGGCCGAGGGTTGCTGAGTACTTGAGATGCGAATAGACGTCTTGGTGTACTTCTTCGTGCGTCTTGTTCACACAACAGGCATGCCATCAATGGTTGAGGACGAAGTACAAGATGTTGATGACGAAGAAGAAGTGTCGGTAGAGGAACCAGACTCCGAATCACTGCTACTCTCGTTGTCCTCCTTCTCAACGCTTCCGTCACTACCTGCATCAATGTTGTCCGTGGCAGGCGGGCACCAGTCGCTGTCACTGCGCGTAGCACGCCTTTGGCCATACAAATCACCACCGCCATCGGACGTTGTAGTAACTTCTGATGCTGCCCCAGCGACTTCGACGGAGAGGGGGGACAGCATTTCACCTCATACATGAAAGCATAAGCATGAACACATGGACCCAGTAACATGTGTCAACGCACATGATGCACCGGACAAAGCAAAACTACAAGCAATACATGCATAGTGTGGACACAACAGATGGCACCTGTGTTTTTGACGGATGATTCCGATGATTCCGATGGCGCTTGTAGTCCAGATTCAATATTGGTGGTGGCCGTCTTGGGGGGGCTGCAGAACACCTTGATGGATGTGGCCTTGGAGCTGCCCGTCTTTGTAGGTGTAGTTGTCTTCTTCCGCCCACGGTTGTCCACCCATTTATGGCCGGTGGAGACGTATGCCTTGTGGGCAGTACTCTGCTCACAATGGGCCGTGTACCAGCCATTGCCCGGCACAGCCTGCACACGCAATGGACGCTCACATACACAATTGTACTCAGTCCGGTTGGCATCCTGGGCTGTAGTGGCATTGCGCTCATTCATGATGCCAACCCAATATGAGTTAATGGCACCGACATGTAGAGTCGCCAATAAAGAGTCGACATCATCAACAGTCATAACGACGTGTTTGGGGGCCCGCAACGGATACATCTCTTTGACTGCAGCCCAAATTTGCTGGGCAGTGACATCTTGCAGAATGGTGCGACCAACGTGCAACACACTGGCGGGCATGCGGAACTTGCATGTGTGAAGCATGAAGGCACACTTCGTACAACCATCTTGCCCACAACGACAATAGGCGGCACGTTCCTTTGCGTTAGCCTTGATGCCATGGTTCACAAGGTCCTCAATACACTTGAAGTGCACCAAGAAGACCCCGGGCCGGGGAAGACGCTTGGACCCGTGCACGTCAATGTAGAACGTATTCCCATGGTGACGACCAAATGCAACGCACTGATCGCCGTACTGCAGCACATGCATCACATTAATGCCCTGATCATGGGTGGCCGTCAATTCCGCTGTGATGGTTTGCATCGTATCGCACCATCGTACTTGTTGTTGTGTCGCTTTGAGGTCGTTCCACTTCAATACCCTCGGAACATCTTGGACTGAAATAATAGCCGTGCCTTGTGCAGCACCCCAAAGGCCTGCAGCTGCACTACCAATGCACAGGCCACGGAGGAGACCAAATTGTGTAAGGGGTAGGGTGCCTGACGCAGCACCAGCGGCCAACAAGAGGGATGATGTGGCCAGACCCATGCGAGCCCCAAAAACATCCAAGGAGTCCACATTGTCTTTCCATGCAATAGCGCGGCAACGTATGTCCCCAACAAGAAAAGAGTGCAATTCATTATGATTCATTGAACTAAGTTGAATTGCAGAACTGAAATGCGTATGCAACATGATGCAAAGGAAGATACAAGAGTACAAGTAGGGTCGCCTATTCAGGGTTTACCATTGTCAACACCGCCACCTAGCTGTTAGCTGCGAAAAAAAGGGGGGGTTTTGTGGATGCGCATAATGTTAGTTTTCACTAGTTTCGGGGGCTTGGAAAAAACTGGGGGGTTTGCCCAAACCATCGTGATGTCCACCAATCCCAAAGTCGATGACCCCCGAAGTCGACCCAACCATGTGCCCTGTGTGGGTCCACACACCAGGGAGCGGCACAGACACGGCTTGTGCAGTGTGGGACATGGAGGATGCGATTCCCAGACGAGTGGGCGAAAACCTAGGGACCTTGGGAGTATATGGCCCGGTAGTGGCTCTCGACAGCAACGCCAGACGACCTTGCCCGTGTATCGAAGTTCCACATTCCCCTGTCTTTTGTGAGTTCAATCCCGCCTGACCACATGCCCGATTTTCGATACAAGGTGGCGGCACACCAGTACGAGTGCATGCAGCTGGCGGGTGAGCTACGCCACAACCTACCCATGCCGCAGGACCCGGTAGAGGGGCGGCGCTCCTCATCGGGCGGAACGGCCATTTGGTACACGGCCTCCCAAGTTCCATATTCCTTGCTCACACTTTGTTCACACGGAGGTTTTCCACGTTTTTTCCTGCTCATTTCTTTTGCAGTGCATTGTGCCACCCCCGTGCCTGTGCTGCAGTGTCTGCCAGCCATAATGATCAACTCCTAAGAACCCTGCACTCGACACACTTGTTCTTGCATTATACGCTCATTTTCTGCAGCTTTTGCTTTCTGCCCAGTCGGTCCCAACGTCCAGGTTCCTTGCTCAGACTTTGTTTCAAGACATTATTCGGTGCACAAAGACGAGTGGTATTGCCTCGTAGGGGTTGTTTTCAAGCACTACTTAGTGGGTGCACAATTTTGCCTAAAATTTCATACTCAAGTTTTGCTCTTTCCAAATCTCTTTAGATGGTGGTCAACATGGGCAGACCGAAGTGCACACAGGGAGGGATGCTGGTTCTTCTTGTGCATCATTTACACAGTGGCAGGTCCCAACAGCATGAAATGGGTTACATCATCTAGACGTAATGTAGTGTGTACTGCAACATCACATTCTGCAAATGCTTAGCCATCTGCTCGGGTCTTGTTGGCATTCTTTGCTTTGTGCCTGGTTCTTCAGGGTTTGCTAAAAAATGTGGATGATTCATTTGGTGGGGTGCCCCTAGGAACGGCATTTCTGCCTCCCCTCCCAAGCCCCGGCTTTGTGTTCTTTTAGTGTCACACAAATCTCACTTGTTAGATGGCCACCTTAAAAAAAGATTCTACTTCGTTGACGTTTTTAAACATGCGAATACCTTTTTTTGTATTTTGGGTTTTGTTGGGATCTTGTTTTTTAGCAGAAGACCTTTTGGATGCAAGATTTTTTTTAAGACACT
The DNA here is from genome assembly GCA_964036045.1 of Eutreptiella sp. 'Long Island Sound 2002'. Classification (NCBI taxonomy): domain Eukaryota; phylum Euglenozoa; class Euglenophyceae; order Eutreptiales; family Eutreptiaceae; genus Eutreptiella; species Eutreptiella sp. 'Long Island Sound 2002'. Next base: position 30,886,522 of record OZ038394.1, on the reverse strand, counting down.
TTTGCTCATTTTTTTAGGTGATTTGACTTAAATTTTACCACTTTCCTTTAAATTTTGGTGTACATGCAAACATATTTCACATCTGAAAAAAAGATTACCCCGGGGCGGATGCGCACATCACACACATTCGGTTCACACAGTAATTCCGTCTCAGTATCAACCCATCATCCCTCAGATGGACCACACACCATGCGCTGGTTACACGTGAGGTTGTTTGGTTGAGCAAACTAGAATAAGTGATTTTTTATGCAAATTTTTTTGAACTGAATTGATGGATTTCAGCAATCCTCGCAACATCAAGGCATGTCACTCAGATTAAGAGCACAAAGGTTCTCGAGGGTGAGCATCCACCTCCTTCAGTGACCTCTGATTTGTGCAAACCAGGGAAGGCCAAGGATGTCAGTCAACCAGCACAGGTTCTATGCCGTTTCACAATGTTTCTCAGACATAATTTGGAGTTTTTCTGGAGTGGCTCTTTTGGTGTGGTACTGCATTTACTCAATCTCCCGTTCTTCATCCTCTTCAGTGTGTTACTGACTCAAAATTGGGCGGAACACCCGTGTCCAGCACTCACCTGGGTTGTTTGAGGCTCTTCACACAATCTTTTGCACGACAAAGGATCACTGAGGACGGGATCAATTGCAGTTTATCCAGAAAATCATTAGTCGGTGTTGTTGGGACGGAAATCCTGTCGGCCCATGTTGTGTTTGTGCCTCTGCAGTAAGGCTACCCTGCATGGAACACACACTATTTTCCCATAAGAACAGAACGCCTGGGATGTTAAATCCCTCGTGTGAAACTTGTGTAAGCAGTTGTGAACTGTGGTGCTATGTGTGAGAGATATTTGCCCGAATCGCTTGTCGCAACACCTGCAATACTGTTCTGCTGCTGGAAACAGAAGTTCTCAGTGCAACTTGCTTACTGCGCTTCGAGGATAGCAAAACGGTGCACTGTTGGAAAGCGAAAAAAAACCATCCACGCATTCTAGAGGAAGTCCTCATGCAAAAAGCACGCACAGAACACAGTTTGTGCCCACTTTCAGTCATTCCATCAGCTCTGCCAAACAGCGTGCAGCCATTCGCCCAGCATCGCACAGATTGCAAACTTATGGCATCTGCAGGACTTCGGTTCAATAGTTGCAAACGGGCGTCAGCAGCACTTCACAACTCGACTGCTCCAACGACTATTCTTCCTGCAGGCACGACAAAGAAATAAACGGGGGCAGCGGAAACAGCAACTCGGAGGCCTCGTGACAAACTGCGCTTCGATAACGAGCGACGCAGCACCAAAAACGCGACCTCTTGAACGAAAAGCGAAACCAAACAGGAATGGGGATCCGAGTTGGCTGCCACAAGCAATGTGGTATTGCACGGCGGTAGGGGGAAACCTGAGGGGCGGGGACCTTGCCCTCGTGGAACTGGTAGGCGTACTGCTTCGCCGAGGCGTGTCCTGCATTGCGCTTGTTGTACAGGAACTTGTTGGGTCCCATACGCAACCCCAATCCAAGAACATGCGAGTCGATGGGTCCGGTGTGGCACTTTGGCACCTCAAGCCATTTCTTTGCGGCCTCTGCCTCATCCATCTTTTTGCAGGCTGCTTTCCATTCTTCCTTGTAGGTGATGTACGCTTGAGTCTTTGCCTTCTTCTTTTCCTTCTTAACTGCCGGGTCGACCTTCACGGGTGGGCAGGGACCGGAGGCTCTCACGCTCTGTGTCTGGCTTTTGCGAGATGGCATCTTGAATAAAACTGAGCGGAGGAGTTGCACAAATCAAAAGGCGGATCAAGTTCGATTAAATTCCTGCCATGCAGTAATGTGACTTCCCATTACTTCAAAAAAAAACTTGAAAGAAAACTCGCCGATAGTCCGCACTCAAGAAGCCCGCGGCGCATGCTTCCCACCGGCTGTGCACCTGCGTGCACAGAACAATCAAGGTAAGGGAATGTGGAGACAACATGAATGCGAACTTACGAACGTGCTGAAAAATTTGTTCGCGAAGATGGCACGATTGGATTTCAAATTTCAGGGTTTTTTTCGTTTCATGCAGCTACGCAACAGTCGCCGGCTCCGTTTGCGAAGTTGTTGCGAATGCCAATATATTTCTGAGTGCTCAAGTATTTTTTTTCGGCGACGACATTGCTGTCTTCGTCATCCAATCTCAGCACCTCAGCTTGTCCTTGTAGCCCATCGGTTGCCGTTATCATGCCCCTGTGCTTCCCCTTCCCTCTCGTAGGACATATGCCCCAATACGAGCTGATTGCATTTGCTCTATATTCCCAGAATACGACCTAGGATGTTTAATTTGGCGACGGTCGAAACACATCATTTTGGAGAGCGAGGGTTCCTCACAAAAACCCACGTGATTCGCACGGAGCATTAATGTAATGTTCTTTTGTTGGTCACCCTCGCTCTCCAAAAACATTTGCTTGTCACAAGCAAGTGGTTCGCATCTGCACTCTTTCATAAGTTTTGTCCAGGCTTACGCCGTTTTGTTGCCATGTTTGCGGTGATTCCTTGCTTTTAAGGCCTACTGATGAGACCGTCACTAATTGATGTGTGAAGAACAATCGGTTTCTTCCCCCCGTGTTAGTAGACTCACCAGCAAAAGGCCTTTTATTTGACCTACCCCACTTTTCGGACCATTCCAAGGAAAAACAGTTGTAAGACACAATTTCAAAAAGTACACTTTCTAAGACCCACCGGGCAAAATTTTGCGGAGCACAAGGGAATGAAGCACATGTGTCAACCTCAACGCCAACCCAAATATGACACAAACCATTGGATGCTTCGATTGATGGGATTGGGTCATATGACTTTTCTGACTATTTTTTTGCGCAAAGCTTGTGATGCATCACTAATGAGTTGTCGTTGCTTGTGGATTTGTGCCCAAATGAAATTAGTTGGCACCAAGATGCGTGCCGAACGATAGTAATGCACAGGAATACATGACACATGCGCATACGCGCAAAGGTGCAATGGATACCAGGTGGATGAGGATGGACGTGGACCACAGCTTGTGGAGGGCCTCCGGGTGCTCAATAGCTATAGGGCCTCCCATTCTCGGACGTCAAGTAATGTTGCATGATGTGATTGTGTGATGACATAATGATGATGCCATTGCCCTCAAAAAGGTTTTTTCGGATGAACCATGAAAATTGACAACAATTTTTAGTGCGTCACCGAAACCGGCATTCTTCGGTGCTTAAGAAAACAAGTCACAGTGTGCTCTGGATCAAAAAGTATAAGACCGCAGCCTAGGTCTACTAACACGGGGGTGGTACAAAATTACTGGTGCAGCATGTGGCGTGATAAATTACACTGGTCTTGGAACGCCATTGTTGAGAGGTGAGATTCTCTGTCCCCGTCACATAGGAACCACCATGGCTGCACGTAGGGCATTGAAGCTGGGGGTGACGGCCCTGGGTTCCGTTGGGGTTACTGCAAGTGCCATGGCCTTTGTGAATTATGAAAGGACACACGCCTTGATCGAATATAAGACTTACAAAGAACCGAGCAACGATGATCTTGTAGCAAACGTTCCGAAGGTGAAGGTTGCAATCCGCCTTTGTTATTTGACATTCTGGTTCTTGCCTTTGGCGACGATGTGGTTCGTGTGTTCTTGGGACCACACCCTATACGTTTGGTGGTGCAAAGCCTTCAAGAAAATGCTCGAAATTACCGGTCCGGCTTTTGTGAAGTTTGGGCAATGGGCTGCCATGAGAAGCGATATCTTTCCGAAGGAGTTTTGTGACATACTTTCCGACTTGCATGCCCATGTGACCCCGCACTCACTCCGACATACCAAAAAACTCATCAAGGAAAACCTCGGAGGCGATGTCGACGAATTGTTCACGGACTTCAATCCGGAACCAATCGGGTCCGGCTCCATTGCTCAAGTGTACTTCGCGAAGTTAAAGGATACGGGGGAGGAGGTCGCCATCAAAGTGTGCCACCCTCACGTGCGAGAGAAAATCGCCTTAGACTTCTTTTGCATCCAAATGGTGGCTCAATTGGCCGATTCATTGGCCCCTTGGATGGATTATCCGGGAGTTGCAAGGCAATTCGCCCGCAACCTTAGTTTACAAGTGGACTTGAGGTTTGAGGCCGAAAACTTGAAAGCATTCCGCGATAATTTCCAGTTTAGTAAATATGTGATTTTCCCAAAGCCAATCCTCGCCTCCGAGCTCGTATTGGTGGAAGAAAAGATCTACGGGAGCCCTTTGCATGAATGGTATGGTGGTGATGGCGACAAGAGCCCCGCCCATCGACGTTTGGCCCAATCAGGCTCCGACCTTTTTCTGCAAATGATCTTAACGGACAACTTCTTCCACGCGGATATACATCCGGGCAATTGTTTAGTAGGGCAACGAAAAGGGGAAGAGTTGCCGTATTTGGCCATGCTTGATGTTGGGGTGTGCCAAACACTCACAAAAGAGCAACGTGATGTTTCTCATGAGTTCTTGACATCAATCGTGGTCGGAGATTGGGAAAAAGTGGCGGGTTCGCTCCTAAGAATGTCCCCAAGCCAAGATTTTTGCAACCACGAGAACTTTAAACAAGTATGTTAGTGCCATTCGAAAGGTTTAGGTGAAAGTTCGTTGCATGGGGAAGGGTACAAGTAATGCTCGATTTAGCATTTTATTGTCCCAACAGCGGATGTTGGTACCTCCTCGCACGATAAGCGTGCATGTGAAAATGGCACGCATGTGGCGTGCATGCATCCCATAGATGTCGTATTGTAAACCATGTGCCCCCGAGATAGTTTCGTAAGCCGCCAGCATCAAGTTTGGTGCCTGCCGTTTCGAATCGCGCGAATACGAATTAAGTTACCAAACAACCTCGACATGAAAGCATGCTTGTCGCAATGGTAGAGTTTACACTTCGCCGTGTGACACAAATTCACAGGAAGTCTTCAATATTTGCAACCGTGTGATGCCACCCTACGAGCCACAGTCTTTTGGAGACCGTCTGTTGTATTGGAGCCGCCAAATCGGCATTTTGCCGCGACCGCCCAAGAAGATGGGATTCGCCACGGACTTCGTCCAAAGCATTTTCAACGCTATGCAAGAGCACCGTGTGCGTATCGAGCCGGCGTACGCTTCGCTACTATTCTCATGCCTTATGATGGAGTGTATCGCCAACCACTGCGACAAGACTCTCGACGTCATAGGTTATGCGGCCCCTTGGTTCCTTTCCTCTGCACTAAACGGACCGCGCCGGTTCGCAACCTAGGTCCGGACATGGTGTCCGCACGTGAAAGGGTCGTGCACACCTTTGTGTGCGTTGCCGTTGTGGCGATTCGAGAATGAAGGCAGCACCAAAGCGGCCCTCACCCACGGTGGGGTGCAATTTGGGCAATGTGTGTCCATGGAGTTTCCAAGGGGTTGCAAACTTTTATACCTTGCTTTTGCCTGACCCGCGTCCGTGGCTTGATTCCAATAGGTCCTCATGCCTCGGTTTGCGATTGCCGTGCTTAAATGGCAAGGCAGCGTGTCAGCCTTGCACTATCGGTTTACAAGACACCGAACGTAGTGCGGGGATGGTGAAAGCGGCACAAATCTTCCCTAGATCCCGTTGTTGGGTTGAGACGTTTGGAGGGGTGCCCGTGGGCCATTCGCATACTTATTAATTGGAATTGTGCACAAAGGCAATTTGGCATTGAAATGGTGGCACATTGGCCGGCTAAGTTGGAGCCCAAAGCCCAAGAAACCAATCTCTTCTCGTGTGTTTGGTGACCCATCCGCCCTTAATCGCGCACTGGCATTGCTGTGTCGCCTTTCTGCACCCCTGCCCCTTGACCCATCCAGCCTTCCCCTCCCACCATGGGAAGTGGATTCCTAGCGTTGTGGATTCCAACTCCATGGTGCCAACATGTACGTGGGTCCCGTTGGGGGCTGTTCTTTATAACAAACAAACCCAATTTCCATGCCGCTGCTGCCCACAACACGGCCGGTCGTCGGCATCCGTGGGCTTTGGGGTGCGCTTACAATCGAAAGGACATGACGCCCGCGGCTGCTGGAAGCATCTCCATGCCAACGCCCGCGTTGCACAAGGTCACAAGCCTCACGATTGAAACCCCAGCCCCACGAATTTGGAAGGAGATCACCTTTTGTTTGGGGAATGGGGGGAGAATAGGGGACACAGGGACGCCGGGCCATTGCTTGGCAAGGACATCGTCCGGGGCCTACCCGTCGGACAGTTGTGGGCATCCAAATGCTAGAAGCCGGGGGTTTTCCTTCTTTTTTTGTGCTTGAAGAACACCCTTGAAGGGAGCTTACCCAGCCACGGAGGGGGGGGGGGGGGGGGGGGGCTTGGGCTGTGCCGTGCCGCGGTGCCGCCACATAGGGTGTGTCGTGTCACACGGGGCCGCCGCTGTGTCGTGTTGTGTTGTGCTGTGCTATGCTGTGTTGTGTTGTGTTGGAATCTGCCTCTTTGACTTTTGCTCTCTAGATCACATGATGATCTGCCTCTTTGACTTTTGCTCTCTAGATCACATGATGATCATGATTATGATGATTTCCATCTTCAATTGATTTTGGCTGAGGAGTTGCTGCTTGTTTTCCTGTTGTAGTAGTTGTCTTTCTATAATTAGGTAAATGTGTTTCGTGGAGGCGCGCTTGTGCTTTATTGTGCTTGTGCACCTCTCTTGTGTCACCTATGTCCCTTGTGCCACCATGACATGGAGGGGGGGGGGGGGGGGCGATGGCACGGTATGCCATGCAATGGTTCGTGTAGGAGGGGGTTTTGCACTTGTGTCACCTGTGTCACCTGTGCCGGCCGTGCCACCATGACACGGAGGGGGGGGGGGGGGAGGGGGGGGGGGGGGGCATCGGAAAGTGTGCCGCGACACGTGTCGTGACATGGGTAAGCTCCAAGGAATGGAGGGGTTTTGTCTCGTGGGCAGTGCGCACGGGGCCTTTGTTCCACGGACGAGGTTGGGCACGGGATGTAGCAGGAAGGCAGTGTATGCCTCTTGTGTGCTGCGATCGTTGGCATGATGCCAACTGCAAACTGCGGCCATCGCCGGTGTGCACCCTCGGTTGCAAGCCGGCAGCCACGCGGAACCGCACAGGCTCCGTCGATCTGCTTCTTGCTGGCGCCCGAGGATTGGCAGCGCGGATGCGTGTGCCGTTGAGAACGGCAGTAGTCGGTCGCACCAGACGACATGAGCGTTGTGCCGTGCCACAGAGGACCGCGGACAGCAAGCCCGGATTGAATGAGCGGAAACCCTTTGAGTGACCGTAGTGTCACGGCACAGGCAGGCGGGAATGCCGTGGCGTCGCAAACCTCGGGCCGATGCGATTCATCAGCCCCGAGGCGTGCGCGTACCCAAGCAGACAGGCGACACTTCCGGCAGGCCTGCTGCGTCCGTGCTCAGACCATGTAAAGGCTGCCGCTTGCAATGGGTACAGGTCCACAGGGCTGGCTGGAACAGCAGTCCTTGCGATTTCTTTGCCCAAAACGCGGCCTCCGGAAACATCCGCAACTCCCAGCTTGACTGAGGGGCCGCAACACTTTTGAATAGAAGAGCACACTTCCTGTTTGTGCGTGCACACCCATTGCTCTGCTGGAGTTTTTTGCACTGAGCCATCTGGGGGTCCCTCACCATTTGGGAGCGGCCAGTGCGTGTGTATTCAGCTGCAGAACACCAATTCCCTTTCGCCAGAAACCATCAAGGCGTGGCGTGATCCCCCCTTCGTGAAAGTCCACACCTTCACATGCTTCTGGGAGAGTGTGGCTGCTCTGTCCATGTCCTGCCCTGTGCCGTGCAGTTTTGCAGTTCGTGGTCTGCCGTCATCCGATGCGATGGTATGGCCCGAGTCCCCACGGTCCATTCAAGCGTGGATCCGTTCAAGTTTTCTTCCACACGCCAGTGTTTGGGACATGTCCAACGGATCGCGGCATGGTTGGAGATGGAATCCACCACGTTCTGGTGACTCTCCCCGGAGACCCCCATTTCATCTGCGCATCATTCCGAGGTGGTGGCAGGGGGCGTGCCAAGCGCGCGTTCCCCCGCCCGCTTCTCGTTAGTCCATCCGGGCCAAATTTTTCTTGGGTGCAACGGATTGAATGAAATCGCAAACACCAGCGGGGAGGTAGAGGGGACCCCCAATCTGAGCGAGGCGATGCGCCCCACGAAGTGGGGAGGGGGCATCTTTATCAGACCCAGACCTGTTTCACACATCATGCACCAATCACTGTGCCACGTACCCCTTACCGTACTAATCGTATTTCCTCCACCTCTCAAGTGCAGCCCTGTCCGTCCTTACTGATTCTTGGTTTCTGTTGCTTGCTGGTTGCTCGGTGCACTCTGCAGCAACTCTTCCCGCCATTTTCTGCCCGGTTTCAACGGCCCTGGAATGCTCACACACGATCAATGAAGCTCAACATGCATTCAAAGTTAGAAGGCTCTTGGTCTCTTGTAAGCCTCGTGGTATGAGACTTCACCACGAGTCTTCACCTCTGCATCATGCTGCAACGAGCAAATGCCGGAGCATGCGCTAATATACCGCATCTCTTTCTCTGGCCTTTGAGCCTCTGCACCTTTGGATGAATTCCGCCAACCTGTGGTATTTTGATGGGGCTAGGCCGGCCAAGCCAGCTATGAAGAGTCACTATCACCGAGAATCGGCATTATCCCAGGCGAATGGGGTCTTCATTTGACCAATCCGCTGTTGCAACTGATGGCTGGTAGTATGTACGCAGGATGGGTGAGGCCATAGGTATCAGTTGCATGTCGATCTGGTAATTTCTGGAAGAGGTTTCTTCGAACCGGGCTGACTCCCTGAAGGCAGACCCTTTTTGCGCGATTGTGTGGCACTTTGGACCAGGATTTGAACCGCCGGGGCAAACTGGTTGAAGTTCAGGCTTTTGTTCTCACTTTCTGGAGTACTCGCAGGTGGCACCCATCTGCGAGGCGATGCAGCCACGGAGGAGCCCAGATGGCAGCTTGCAGGATCTGTACGTGCAGCACTGGGATGGGTCCCGACAACGAGTCGCAACAACGACGAGAAACGGGGCTAAATGCGCACTAAAGGGTCACAGGTGCTGGGAGGTCATGTGGTTTTGCAATGTGCAAGCACTGTGTGATTCCAATCCACATGGTGCAGCTTGCTGCAAGGCATGAGGCAGTTAAGGCTGCTTGAGATGGATGTTCAGGAAGTGCTCCAGGAAGTGTGTCGGAGCACATTGATCAAAATTTTAGACTGATCAACATACCCTTCACCCGCCCTCATTGCCTGTGCCCTGCACTGCAGATTGATGTGCCGAAGCAGCCAGTAGCATCCCACCAAAAGGCGTTATTCATCTGCCATACCCTCTGTGTTCAAGGGCTGGGTGGTAGTTAAAAATGTCTATACAATGACTAAACAATTCTCTACACCACAATTGACATGTTCAAGGTCACTAATTTTCAGTTCTCTTGTCTGTATCAGATTCTTTGCTGCTTTGTTGCACACAGTGTTTTGCACACACAGTGTGCAGCCATTTTCAGAAATTTGGGGTTCTTTTAACCCCCCCCCCCCCTGCTGCACCCTGTAGCATGATTGAATTTCTCAAGCTGGTGTCCAGTACAATTGGCCGTGGTTATAAAACCACCCCCAAAGGGGTTTTAAAACACACTCCCCCCCTTTTTTGGTCATTTTGGACCCCTGGGGGTTTTTATCTGCTTGGGGTTGGTTTATCACCCTGGTTAGGTGGATGGTTTTATCACGCGGTTTTGGGGGTGGGTTTTTCACCCCGCCGGGGCGATTTTATCATCCGCTTTTGGGGGGGGGCTTCTTTTAAGGTGTTCTGTCACCCCAATGGGGGTATTTATGCATGGCAGCCCTACTGCCTGAACAAAGTGCTGAATCACAACCATTTTTCATTGGCATGTGTACAACAGTTATTATTTCGTGGGCCTGTGGACTGATGCTACTGTGGCCTTTGGGTGGGCAAAAAGCAAGTGTGTCTCATTGGTTTTAGGAATTGAGTTGGTTTCAGTCCAATGAGTGAAATTTTGGACAGGATTCTGATGGGGATTCATTTCCTCCTGGTTGGCGTGGGTTCTAGGTCATGGGCCATTAGAAAGACGGAGAAGGCTGCATGTCTGCATGTGTTGTGTGCAGTGGTTGAGGAGGTGGGGTGTGGGTGGGTGGGTTTATCATCCCGAAGGGGGTTGTTTTTATCGGGGGGGGGGTGTCCCTCAAAAGGGGTAGTTTTATCCCCCAAAAGGGGTAGTTTTATCCCCCCCAAAGGGATGGTTTCAAGGATGGTTTTCTTACCCATTTGACAGGGTTTTCATTCTTGTGACCAGCAGTGCAATAACACATTCTGTTGCATTATTATTTTGGGAGTATGGGAATTTTTTCGTTACTGGGAAATGTCAGCTTTTAGCACGGCGGAGAAAAAAGAAAAAATGGAGTCATTTATGCCAAGAGTGCTATCTTGCATTTAAGAATACCAATCTATCAAACCTGCGCTGGGAAACATTGTTAGTTTTACATTGGTGCAAGGTGCGAACGGCATGAAAATGTGGGGTAGAAATTTTTCACAAACTTAGTTAGTATTGCAGCGATATTCTAAGATTAGGGATAAGCAAATATTTTGCATCATTACTCGGTTGATGGTATGCCAGCAGGTATTTGCTGGAATCTGGTCCTCATTCCGCCTCACGAGGCGAGCCCCGGGCCATCACACGAGCTGCGCACCCCCATGTTGCGCGAGAATCACGCAATATTGCGGTCGGATCAAGGCATGGATATGACATCCCAGGCGGACACACGCGATGATTTGTTTGTAGTGCCTGCTCCCGTTCCACAGATCCAACCACCTACGGTGATTCATGAATCACCCCACTGTATTGTGGTGGAAGAATCCCCACCGCCACCCCAGCGGCCAACCCCTGTTGGTCCTGTTTCCCCTCCTCCATCACCCCGGCGGGTGACTTACATCCAGCACGTGGACGGCATCCCGTACCTGATTCGGCCATCCGTGGGTGGGAGTTCGAGGGGGGGACATACTTCCAGTGGGGGGGCGCCTGCACCTGTTGCAGCGCGCCCGACACCCTCGTTTCACCCTGCGGGGGGGGGGGCTCTGGTCCCTCCATGGCCGGTGGGGCTGCTGGCGGGGGCGGTTGTGGGTCATCTCCTCCCCGCTGGTGTGGAGGTCCCTCATCACAACATTCTAGGGGCCCCGCTCGCACGCGGGGGGAGGCTGACTTGAAACACATCTGTGATTGTCCCAGGTGCATGGTGCACTACGAAACGTGCATCCAATCCCTGATGGCTCAGGTTCCTGATTTGTAGACCAAGAATCAGGAGCTGCAGCGGTCCCATCAGGAACTTTCTCAGGCCGTGGCAACGGAAGCTGGCATCAGCCAATCCTATGGGGATCGTATGACCCAAATCTTGTCGACTCAGGCTAAACAAGAGGCCCTGGTGCGTGACTACCAGCGGGAATCCAAGGACATGGCGGCCAGTGTGGCGGATCATCTCAAAATGTCCAACCACAAATCGTGACTAGTGACAGGTTCGACACGCCGCGTTACAATTTGACCGTATGGTTGTGCAATGTTTCTCCTTTTGTTTGAGAAAGTTAAAACAGGCTTTCACTGTTGATTGCTTTGATGATATTGTTTTGTTGATGCCCCTGCTTGCTCCTGCTGCTTCTTGATGTAGTTCAGGTTTTCCAAACAAATAAGTTTTGGTGAAATCAACCCAAATAAGTACGCACAGTTGCAAGGCAAAGGACCACAGGATCAAATCCACAACATGAAGGGCTGCAGTCAAAGGAGATAGTGATACAACAAAGGAAACTCACAATAACTACAGATTTAGGAAAAGATAGTTAGAAAATATCCTACAAACATGGAAAAACTGCCCACATGGGCATCCTCTCTTTTATAGTGCCATCTAGAGATGTGCACTCTTTGTTTTGGGTCCCATAGGTGCTGAGGTGGCAGGGCATGTGGCGCCGAGGTCACTGCCATGTCACATGGGAGATTCCTACTTAGCTAGGCTGACTGGGAATTGAACCCAGGACCTCTCAAAAAGAGGTGCCACGGCCCCCTAGGGTGCAAACCACTAGGATAGCTAAGCATTCATGAGAAAATATAGAAAAATGTATAGGCTCTAAATCAATGTCAGCGCCTCAGTCAGTCCAGGAAATGGTGTATAAGATCAATCAGTTGGGGGGTCAGGGGTCCACACAACATCCATAGATCAATGCTTGGTTTTATAGGTCAAAATGTCTTGTCACCCCCTTTTGGATAGGCCAATACTAGGATAAAAATGTGTTATGCCTTTAGGCCTTTCTATAACAACTAAAGCTAACCTTTTGGCAGGGAAATACACTTTTCCTTACTCCCCCCTTGTGTTGTGGTGGCCACCACTGTCGCATTTTAAAGGAAAAAGGGAATTTTTCTTGGCCTCCCCATGGTTTCAACATCTATTTAAAATTTCCTATAACATCCCTAACATTGGAACACTTTCTTAGGCGGCTCAAGTTGCATGGTCAAAATCACACCAAATGCACCCAGTTTGGACCATGCAAAAAAATAGTTTTTCACAGGCTCAGTTTTTTGAAAGCAGAATATTAGTCCAAAGAAAGTATCTTTCTTACCATTTGTGCCATTTTGTGCCTTTTTTCGGACAGCCGAAAACAAAAAAATGATACTCCAATGATTGGTGTAAGATATCGTGATGTTCAGTAAAGTTCAATGATCTGTATTATATTGTTCTTTCACAGACCAATGTATGCAAGGAAGACTCCAATGCTACGCAGTGTGAGACAAAGTCAAAGGAGGACGACAAGCCAGCAAGCAAGCAACATGCAGTGCTGAGTGCGTTGGGGCTCCGAAGGAAGATGCGCGGCGGCAAGCGACGAAGACGAAGAGGGACGAGCGACGCGGTGGAGAGCAGTGTCGACACGAGCACAGATGTACGCTTGCTGCAGCATGCCGAGAACCCACAGGAGGCGCCAACCAAAAAGGAGCCGAGTATCAGAAGATTGCCTAAACAACCGCCTACACCTGTGAAGCGCCGGGGCCACGGAGTGTAGTGTGCACTTGTGTCCTGATGGGTGCTGCAGCCTTTGCTCAGTGTCCGGGGCAGTGGCAAGGGCAGGGCGTCCATGGCAGTGCTGGTGCTCCCTTTTCTGGGGCGGCGGCGCTGTCTCAAGGCGCTAGAGCAGGGCGTCCACGGCAGGGTTGCTGCTCTTTTTGTGGGCAGTTGCGCTTTCTCAAGGCGCCAGAGCATCTAAAGCGTCCGTGGCTTTTGACTTGTCACTTTCGTGGGCAGCTCTGAGGTCCCAAGGCGCAAGATGTTGTTTTCGCCCTGAATGTGATTTAGATCTCGCTTGGATGCCAAAATGACTTGGGCAATGAGGCCACAAATACCCTCTGTGGTGTTGCAAGGCTATTTCTTTTTTGATACTTATACATGCCTTTAGCTCAGATTTTATTCCTGAGACGCCAGAGATGACTGCTGGGATACTGGTTTTTGCACCAGATGCAGTCCGTGATGTACGTAGCTCCCCAATCCAGTTTTGGAGCCAAGGCTTATGGGCTTTTTGCAGGCTGTGGACCAGTAAACTTGAGTTGTGAGATAATGATTGAACACACATAGTTGTGCGGTGAGTGTGTGCAGTACAAGTGTGTGCGTGGTGCATGGTAGGTTTACAGGCACTGCGGTGGCGCTTTGCAAAATGTTTTACACCTCACACTTTTTGCCCCCTCGCTTTGAGTTGGAGCATGCACATGGCCACGTAAGTAGTAGCCCTCATAAGGATTCAGAGAATGTACTCACGCCGCTGAACACAGTGCAGCAGCTGGCGCAGGTGGATGTCAGACGAAACACCCACGAGTGTCGTGTAGTTTTTATGTGGGATTAGTTGGTTCAATGCTTGAGGGTATGTCTGTTGCAGTGCTTGTGTTGGTCAAGCTAGGTCGGGTCTGGATAGACTGAAGTGGCTGAAGACTGTTTTACATAACAGAATACCGCCCCGTGTGCGAGTGCACATTGATGGAGCATGGGTTGCATGGTAGAGTGCCCCCAGAGTGAGTGTGTGAGCAGAACGTGCATGTTGCAGTGTGTCAATGCGGAGAAGTGTACTTGTGGCCCATTCGTGCCTATATTATTTGTTTTCAGCCCAGTGCCGCTGTTTGGTGAGCTGGCACTGAGCTTGTGAGGGGAGTGCAATAGGCCCGAATGTGCAGTAAGCTTACAGTGAAATGTCGTGAAGATCGCAGGCGCGAATAGATCAGGCACGCGCACCCCGAGGATGCATCAAATATTGCGAAGGAATGAGATCCTGTTGAATTACGCATTTTTATTACGCTGTTTCAGTGTTTTATAATGTACAAGCGATACTTCAATGATTGGTGTAAGATATCGTGATGTTCAGTAAAGTTCAGTGATCTGTAATAGATTGTTCTTTCACAGACCAATCTATGCAAGGAACTGTGAAAGTTTCATTCCGCCCGGAGGACATTGAGGACTGGTTCGAGACTAAGCAACACTGTAATGGGATTGAGCTGCAGTGCATGCGCACGTGGTCTCTGTAGATTATAGGTCGCGCGCGTGTGCGTAGTCTCCAAGATTTGTTACGACATTTAGTGCATGTTTCACAGAGATTGTATTATAAAAAGCATTGTGTGTTATTATCTCATTTTGTAGATATATGATGTAGACCCGGACAAAGGATTTGTCGATCTGGGTTCATAATCAGTCGTCCTCTTGGTGTACTTGTGGGATTGGGGTATACGGAGGTATGGCAGGTTACAAGATCGACTCCTAAGTTCCGGGTGCGATGGGGAGTATTGCAAGGTTGGCCGAAGAGTTTCACAGTCACTTTACAGAGTATGAGAAGTTTGACGGCCACGCTGAAGTGTCAGTGCGCTTGATGCGGCGAGAGCTTCCTCAGAATCACTGGGTTGGCTACGAAGGTCTTGGGTTTGATGTGTGTGAAACGCGCTTACGGTCGTTGACAGTGGCTCTGCCTGATGATAAAACTCGTGGAAAATTTTGCACTAAACACGCGAAGTATGGATTTTACTCCTTCAACCTGCCCGAATGTGTTGATGAGTGCTTGGATTCGAAGGGACGCGTGCGTGAGAGGACAGAGCGCGTTCTGGTGCGAGCCTTCAATGACAAAGTGCTGATGGATTTGTGTGCGCTGCATGAACTTGTCGCGGCCGAGCGCCATTACAGAGGAGAACACGAGCGCGCTGAGAACTACATGTTTCTTCGTTATTGTGGTATGGAGAGACAGGCAGCGATGCAACGGGCGACATCACCGGAAGAGCAACGCCGAGCTGAGGCAGAGCGTGATACGCTACAGCAGCAACAGATGGGCTACGATGAAGAGGGTGCGAAGAGCAAGCGACGGCGCAAACGAGCTGGACGCAAACATTGAGTGGGGCATGGTGGCTGTACGTGCTGTCGACACGGGTGTACGTGCTGATCACTTCTGGTCGCTGTTATTTGTGTGTGACGCTGTTAGGACCATGTTCACTGACACTTTCTGAGTGTCTATTTTTTTTCGGGTTTGTCAATGATTGTGAAGGAGTTTCTCTTCGTGCTTGTGTCAATGCTGGAGTCAAAGCAGAGGCTGCCTGGCGGCGTGTACGATCGGCGTTGGGAGTGAACGACCTGTCTGAAGATAAATTTTTTTTCGAAGATCGTCAAATCTATTGGTGATCCGTGAGCGGTCGCTGTTCCGTTGCCTTCGCAGTATGTTAAGTCGCCCACGTGTTTGTATCCTTTGTGGAGCAGCTGAGTGTGAGTGCGCTTTGGGAGTTTGGATTGTGGACAAGATCAGCCAGTGCACGGATCTGGCGGAATTAGAAGCCTTTGAAGCGGAGCGGCGCACGGACTGGTTTGGAGTTTCTCGTGACGAGGAGCGTGCCTTTGTGGAGCTGCAGAACCAGTTTGCGCTTCGCTTTCAACAGCTTGTGCTTGAATCTAAGGCGTTTTCGTCAACGACAGAGCGTTTGGAGCGTCTGGAGCGACAATTTGATGGTCTGCTGCTTGCGATCAGCTCTTTGAAGGCGCAGCGCGTGACGGACGCGAGGATGAGTACAAATGGGTGTAAAATGTGTGTCTGCGCCCTCAGCTCCCAGGGGTGCTCCCTTTTGTCAGGTGAATCCGATTTCAAATGAGTTGATGAGAAAAACAGGTATGTCACTGAGGCGCGGACAGCCTCAGTCGCCAAGTGTTTTGCACTGGTTGGTGCATACATATTATCAGGTTTGCCTTACTTTTTTGAGACAGTGCCCTGGTGTGCCTTTGTGGCATCTGGGCTGTTTTGGGGTTCTTCTGGAGTTTTTTCAGTGGCTTATATATATATCAGCGATGGCGCTGCCGCTGCAGTTGCCCTTGGCGCTGACCCTCCTGAGTTCAGGCCTGTTTTTTGGCTTTGCACCTAATTTTGTGGGGTGTCTTCTTTTGGAGAGACACTCAGTGGACTCTGATGAGTCCTTGCGCTGGCGTGTTTGCCCAGCTTTGGAATTCTGCACTGCTTGTGTGGCAGATGTTTGCTCTTTTTTTTCTTTGTGTTTGGTCTTGCAGGGACCTGGCTTTTCACAGTGGTGCTGGTTGGAGCCCGGGCCACTCTGCCCTTTTCGCGTGGGGCATGAAAACTGTTTTTATTGATCCTCTGAAAACAGTTTTGGTCTCTGGATGTGCACCCAGAGGACCATTGTTTTTGCATGAGTAGCCATACCACTGATGGCGCTTTTTTTGTGAAAACTGTTTGGGAAAAATCCAGCAGTGGGTTTTTGGAGCAAAATATTTTGTGCAGGTGCAGCAGAAAAAACCAAGCCACTGGATACATACAAAAGCCCCCCACTGATGTTGTAATTTATTTTATTGTGCCATATGGGTTGCCAGTTTTTTGTACAATTCAACACCAATTCTCAATCTAACTTAACAAGATATTGTATGATACACACTCAGGCCTAGACAGCTAGGGGTTGAGGCATAGCACTCTGGTCTATAGAAAGCTAAGGTCACTGAAGCATGTTGTAGATAAGTTTGGACAGCTAGGCCCTGAGGCAAGGTAGGCCCACCTTAGACAGCTAAGGGCAGGGGTCCTGAGGCTTGGTAGGGGAGTGTGTAGGTAGATTTAACCCCATGGTGTACTTGAACCAATTTCAGGGTTTACGGCACCCATCAGTTTTATATATGGCACAGCAACTCATCCCATCATTTTTGTAGATTATCAAACCCTTCCATAGGTGTATGTCAGATTTTAGGAGGGGAGTGTAATGGGATTGAGCTGCAGTGCATGCGCACGTGGTCTCTGTAGATTATAGGTCGCGCGCGTGTGCGTAGTCTCCAAGATTTGTTACGACATTTAGTGCATGTTTCACAGAGATTGTATTATAAAAAGCATTGTGTGTTATTATCTCATTTTGTAGATATATGATGTAGACCCGGACAAAGGATTTGTCGATCTGGGTTCATAATCAGTCGTCCTCTTGGTGTACTTGTGGGATTGGGGTATACGGAGGTATGGCAGGTTCGAGACTAAGCAACACGGGATCAAGAGACCAAATCTAAGTGGGTGTCGGCGCTGGCAGTGCATGGGTCTTGCAAGGGTGTGCTCCGTTGTTTTCGTTTTCGCTGTGCAAAACAAACAAGCAGGGGGAAAGCGGTGGTGTTCAAAAGCAACAAAGAGTCGAGAAAAGAATCACTAAGAGCCCGGTGGGATTGCACCTCGCAAGACGCGCCACAAAGCGGCCAAGGGAACCGAACTAAAGGCTTTATTAAAATCAATGTATAAGTGATAAAGCTTGCCTTTACCTAACAGGGTGCGAGCAACCATGTCATAGATTTGGTCTCCACATCGATGCTGCTGAAGCCCTCGGTGTTGGCAAAGGTGCAGTAGCTCATTCTGCCTAGTTTCTTCAGAAAGCTGTTGGCATTGCCACACAGCGGTGAGTTTAACAAAAGTCTGAATCAGGCAAATGGGGCGGCAGTTTGAAGGTTCACGGGCGTCCCCCTTTTTGTAAAGGAGGCATACTCGGGCCTTGGACCAAGCAGGCGGAGGGCCCTGGACTAGAATGTAATGAAGTGCCCTGAGTAATATTTTCTGTAGGGCATCAGGCAAGAGCGATACTGACGCGTTCCCGTGGGGGGCCGGCCACGGGACGCTGCGGTGACACGCACAGGTGAGCAGGCAGGCAAAGCACTACGCTCACAAGGGCATCAATACGCTCGTGTCATGTGACAAAGCGTTTCAGGATCCTTGCCACTCTGCAACAAGGGAACGAAAGTATGTACAGCAACACATCAGGATATGTACACATGGGGTTAAGACTGGACTGGGGTAAGGGCATCACAGGACAATAGACACTCAGTCCCTACTTGTATCCCAATCCCAGGTCCGACCCTCTCAGTGGCTGGTGGGGGCGGGGGCTCAAACACAACCCATGCCCTGCTCAGTCCGGACCCTGAAACCCTGCCAATAGGGGGGGTGTCCCGCCCAGCCACAGGCGAGTTCCTGGAAACCAAGGGGCTCCAAGGTCAACCGGCAGTGGCTCCCTATGCTCCCTTAACGGCAGGTTCCAACTCCTCTCTGAGCTAGATATATGGCCCCGCCATTATCCCCTAGGAGTTGGTAGCTGAAAATGGGCTGTTTCAGCCCAAACTGATAGTAACTCAAAAATCTCCAAAATTGACCCCTCGTCCGGACCCGCCAGAGGTAGGGACGAGGCAACTGACCCTATGCCCTTCGAGTACAAACTCCCTGGAGCCCTCACCCAACCTGGTTCCCTCTGAGGTCCCGGCATCAGGGCAACACGGATTCGTCAAGTGGGGTCATGATGCCAAAATCACCAAAATTGACGTCATTCCCACGCGTGGCTCGCCCGGCCAGGGCAAGGCCAATGGCTCACAGGTTAGGAGGCAGGAGCTAGGACTGATATCTGAGTGTACAACTTGGAATTAGGTCCGGGCTCCCTGTGGGCATAGAGATATGGGGCCGCCAATTGACCACACGGAAGGGGGAAATTGGGGTCCCAAAATGGGGTCATTTTGGCTGCTCGAAATGAGCCAAAATTAGGGGTGCTCCCAATAGTATATCTCCACGCCGGCTTGGAGATCGGATCCGCCATTCCATATGCGATCCACCGGGAGTCCAACGGAGACTCCCATGCACTTGGCTCTCAAAGATCTCCATGCCACTCGGCGTGGTGACGATCCCAATTGGGTCCACAAGTGCAAAAATGGCAAAATTGTCCACACTCACTTTGGGCTAGCGCCTTAACGAGGGATGCTCCGCTTCGCCCACGTGGTGTGTGAACCATGGGGACCAATATACATAACACCCATGTCATACATGGTCCATTGGTCCATGCGTCCGGCGTGCACGGGTGGGCTCAACATAGTGCACGGCGGGCAGCAAAAGTGGAAAATTTCTCAAAATGGCCAAAAATGCGCACACTCATGGTTAAAGCAAATGAGGCACATGCCCGACTTGGACCGGAGTGTGCCATAGGATTGGTATCAAGTCCTATGTGTCCAACATATCTTTTGGGCGTCGCCCAACTCCTCCGGTTTTGGGAATGGCAGGGTCGCCAAGTGAGCCCATGATTTGGGATAGTCCCAAATCGCCAACATGGCGGCCACGGTATGCCAATCTCAAGAGGAGTTATTCGCCGGGTCCAAGATATGTTGGGCACCGAAGTATGTACCCTCATAACATACTTGGGTCATGATGTCAATTGAGCGCAACGTTGAGATACACGGTCGCCACTTGACATCATGACGGGCCAAAAATGGCAAAATTGGCACAAAGATACACAAAAGTGCCTTGAAAGGTGCACAATTATATTATAATATCTTCGGCTTGGATCGTGCAATCAACTAATCCTTCTAAACACAATGACTTGACACCAATGACCTTCGATTCCACATATGTGCTCCACTTGGGGCGCCTTGAAAGGTTACGAGCGCTACTTCCCAAGTGGGCACATGAAAGTATGGAAAATTGCAAAACACACACCTTGCTCCCAACGCATCGCTTTGGGATTGCCATACAAGCTTCCCTTCACGAAGGTTAGGCTTGCAATTGATCGTAGGGAGTATGGAGAAGGGGCTTGCGCAATATGAGGTCCATTGGCGGGTTCGGCTTGGAGCGATGGACCCGCCAAATGGGCACGCAACACAACACATGGCACATACCACATATTGCCCAAAAAGGTAGCTCCCCCCACGATATGTCATGCCCCTCCAAGGGCATAACTTTGTGCCAATCGCTCATAGGAACTCAAGGAGAGTTCCTATGCGACACCAACACTCGCGCGCTACACTCGAAAGTTATCTTAACGCACGCAATATCATGGCCAAAGAGTTATAACGCAAACTCTACCCTCTTGACCATGATCCATTACACTAGCGCGCACGTGTGGAAACGCAAGGCATATAAAGCTTCCTAAATTACGTCGGGAGTATTGTGAATACATCCCACGTTTCCTTATTGTCATTCCTCGCAAGCAGCACGAGATATGACCCTCACAAGTGGCCTCACGAATCAACTTTGTTTTGCCCATATCTCTAAGACAAATGGAGGGCAAGATAAAAGGAAGGTTGATTCGTGCACAGGGAAGCACGTAGGTCCACTCGAAAGAGGTCAAATCAAGTGCGGGGATGTCGAAGTCGAAAATCCGATTTCGACATCCTGAAAAATTCGGAGTAAGGTTGCGAGTGTACAATGTGAAAATTGCGGATGCATCAATGCAGTTCCTGAAGACTTTAGAGCCTTCGTCACGGATAGCGCTAGAATTTCCATTATTAACAGTTAAACTGGCGGTTACGCTAAAGTCGCGAGCTAACCGCCAGCTGCCAAAACAGTGAGTATCAGAACGGAATGGTAAAAATCGACGGAAACAATATGAGAATAGAACCCTGTTGATTCCTGATATTCCGATACATAAATCTCCGCTGGCGGTGCATCGGTTGCCGATGCGGGGCTTTACGGCACGGAACACGCTCCCGCCGGGCTCGCACCGGGCGTCAACGGGCGCCTTCCGTATATGGGGTTAGTGGACCGGAGACTGGTCTTCCCTTCCGTACATGGGAGACCGGTTGTATGCCCTACCCTAGCCATGGGGTTCTGGGTACCGCTTCACCCCCCTCCTTAGAGCAAACCCTGGGGGGGGCTCGATAACACCCACGCATGGCAGCGGGTACCCAGGACCATTTCCTGAAGGGGGGGGTGTCACATCATAACTCAGGCTGACTCAGGTTAGGCTGCCCAAATCCCACAGTAAGATAGGTATGATGCTGTAAAAGCTCGTAGCACATGTATAGTATCAAGTATCAAGTCCCGGGTCCTGGCGGCGATTGTTCGGCATCCAAAGGACCCGTTAACCCATACCAGGCGCACCGGGTGCCGGCTGCTACGGTCACTACCACAGTGGCAGTGGCATACACGGCCAACATAGGCGACACACGACGACCGAGGTGGTCCCACAGGTCGAGAGCGACCACAAAGATCCATCAGGCTACCCCAAGCTTCCCAAGGCCCGCCGACTGGGGAGAGTCCCCACGGGTCCTTCCTCGGGCGCACCATGTCCATATCCATACGACGCGAGTCCAGAGTAGTACAGCCGAACGAGCTCCTCCTAACGGGATCGGGCATCAAGGCCGTCTTTTCCCTCGCCCTATTACCACGAAGGCCATACATGAGGGAGTCCTCATGCAGTGTGGGCGGAGGCGTCGACTCCTCAAACCACCAGTTTCCCAGGCAGACTGACCGAGGTCAGGAGCACCGGAGGCCGCCATCCGACTGCAAGTGCGTCTGCGAGTCGGTAGGCTCACACTGGGACTGACAGTGGCGGACCGCTGGGAGTGTAGTCAGGCAACTAGGCTTCCCGCCTGGCGCCATCAGGATCTCCACACATCACAGCGAATAGGGCACACGGTATCACGGGCACTCAAACAGAGGAATATGTACTCAGGTACTGGTCCAAGCTGGACCCTATGTAAGAACATGTAAACGGCGACTCAGGGCGCCCCTGTAATCCGATTCGCATTCCCACAGGGGGGAAAAGACAGTCCATCCGTCGGTGATGGGCTGACAATCGCAACATACAAATGCACATATCCTGGAGGACAGAAAAACAAGCAATAAGCTGGGTAAATAGGCGTGTAAACACACTCTGGACAGAGCGCCAAACCACGCCACGGTCAGGATAAGGCAATGCAGGAGGGTGGACAGTAAAACGCCTGAGTTCAGGCCATATATAGTCTTGAGACACACGTCGACTGGTCTGGATTCCGCAAGTGCCATGGAACCAGACCACACACCAAAAATTCGCAATGCCGATGACAGCGGCATCCGTTGCGCAACGTCGTATGGGCTTCAAGGCCCCAAGAGCTCAGAAATATGAAGGTCAGTCGCCCTACCTGGTTTCCCAAGGATTCAGCAGGGGGGGGGGTGACAAATAGAAGAAGAGAGGGGCCATCCTCCTCTTGATTCAGCAGGGGGGGGTATATGGCCGCTCTGATGGCAGGTCACCGAAAGATGAGAGAGAGCAAGCAAGTAAGGGACGATCCGTCGGCCTCACAAGCGCTCATAATGCATCAGGGGAGAGCTCAGGGCGCTGATCAGGCACCCCTGGCTGCAATCGCCCGGGTGAGTGCTGCCAAGTCCGAAACGTGGATCTTGGTCTTGTGCTTGCGGATGTACTCCATGAAGGGAGTATTGACCCGCGGCACGAACGAGGAGACGGGTTCCCAGGTGTCGTGGGACGGCCCATAGCCTCGCCAACGAACCTTGAACTCCAGACCTCCGGGTGCCGAGGCTTTCGGACGCTGAGCCAGGATCTTCTCGACGGTATAGTCGTCCTGCTCAGCATAGTCGTCGTCCGAATCGGCCTCATGTGCGGCATAGCTCAGGGACACATGCTGGCCACGGAGGTCGGGTTCCCGCACACGGAGTTGACTCTCGTGGCGCTCCCGGAACTGTCCGTGACCCACCTTGAGGCGGTAAGTGTCCTCACCAATCCTGCGGACCACCTCGCCGGGTGTGAACCAGGTTTTGGTGCGGTGGGTGCCCATAGGGCGGGGTCTGATCACCCACACCGGGTCTCCCACCCTGAACTTCTGCGCTGTTGAGCTCGGGGCGGACTTCTGACGCTCAGCATGCTCCTTCTCGAGCTGCTGGCGGATGTCCCGCGCCGTTTGCTCTTGCCGCGCGAAGAATTCCTTGGCATCCATAGCCATGCCATCACCAGACAAGGGAAGTCCCCTACCCAGGGGGTCCCTGCCGAACAGAATCTGGTGAGGGGACAAACCGCCTGGAGTGGGGGTGTCATGATGGGCCTTCAGAGCAGGCCACATCTCCTCAAACCAGTTCCGACGTGGATTGGTGATGTGGATCTTGCGCAGCTTCTCGAACAGCTGCCGTCCAGCCACTTCAGCACGGCCGTTAGACCGGCTGAGATAGGCGACGCTCTTGGCATGACGTATCCCCATGAGGGAACACATAGCCTTGAACCAGCCACCAGTAAACTGGGGCCCTCGGTCACTGCAAATGGTGCGGGGGATGTCAAAGACGGTCAGCCAATGACGAATCATCATGACTGCCCCTTCCTTGGCAAGCAACCCCTTTTTGCGTGCCGGAACGGCTACAACGTAGCCGCTGTGGCGGTCCACACAGAGAACCACACAGTCAAAGGTCTCCTTGCCAATGTGCACTTCGGGCATGGAGAAGACGTCCATGGCCACGCTCTCCATGGGCTGGTCAGGAACCGGGGTCCATTGGGCTTCCCCCTTGACGTTCCGGTTATCGGGATTGCAGGCCTGACAGACCGAGCAACCCTTCCTGACCTTCTTGATGGCGGTGTAGAGAACGATATGGTCGATCTCGAACCGACGCTGCATGTCAAGGGCTTGCTTCTTGACCCCTGGGTGCAGCATGTGGTGGTGCCAAGCTTCGCAAAGCTCAAGCACCCGGGATTCTGGTACTAGCAGCTTACCATTACGGTAGAGCTTGCCATCTTCCTCAGTCAGCCCCTTTGGCCACTTCTGCCCGTCGTCAGGGTCGGTCACAGCCCTATACTCGGCCGCAAAGGCCTCAGACTTGGCGTAATCGTCGGTCCAGTCGTCCTGGAGGCAAGACTCCGGGAAGAGGTGCTTGTCGGACTCAGCTCCCTCAGGGGCGAGTACACTGACCGCTCTGCTCACCCTCGACGCGAGGGGGGCATCTGCAGCCATGACGACGAAGCATTTAGCACCCTCCTCCTCCATCAGGCGCTCCATTTCGATGATCCTCTTGGCTTCAGCGGTCTCAGCCTCATCGCCATGGGCAGAGATATCCGTCATGCCCTTGCTGGCGGGATAGGCCCACCTACTGAGACAGTCCGCCACGGTGTTATCCTTTCCAGGAATATACACAACCGTGGGGTCGAACTTGGCCAAGGTCTCATGCCATCTTGCCCGTCGGGAGGCGGGACCTGAGGGGGTGTCCACGTGCTCCTTGTGCCACGACTGCAGACTCTGATGGTCGGTGCAGACGGTGACGGGATGGAGGGCTATGTACCCAGCCCATTTCCTGAGAGCCATGACGATGGCATACGCCTCCTTTTCTCGGGGCGTCCACGTCCGTCTCTGGCCTTCCGCCAGGACTCGGCTCCAGAAGGCCACGGGCACGTGCCTCCCGTTGTCAAGCACTTGCTCCAACACAGCGCCAATGGCGTAGTCGGAAGCGTCGGTGCGCAGGACGAACCCTCGGTCGGGATCCACGAGGTGCAGACCCACTGCGGATAGCAGCGCCTGCTTCATCCCCTCAAAGGCACGGTCGGACTCCTCATTCCAGACCAGAGCCTTCTTGGACCCCTTCTTGGTCTCCTCTCGGTTGCCCTTGAGCATGGTCGTCATGGGGGCTGCACACTCGGCATACATCTTGATATACCCCGAGTAGTAATTGCAGAACCCCAGATACGCCCGTAGCTCAGAGACCGTCTTGGGCTTTTCCCAGTGCTCAATCGCAGCCACCTTGCCAGGTATGGGCTTTCGCTGCCCGTTCCCGACTACGTGGCCAGCGAAGACCACCTCGCTTACCGCAATGGTGGCCTTGTCACTGCTGCCCGTGAGTTTGTGCCGAACCAGCAGGTCCAGCACTCGAGTGACGTCCCTCTCATGTGCCTCCAGGAGCTCCTCGTAGCTCATACTGGGGTCCCCGGACGCGATGATCACGTCGTCCACGAAGGGGTCCGCACAGTCACGCACCGGCTCAAGCAGGTTCTCCAGCATCCGCTGAAAAGCCGCATTGCCGTTGGTAACGCCCATGGGCATCACCTTCCACTGGAGAGGTCCAAGTGGGGTGCTCATGGCGGTGCAGGCACGGGACTCCTCGGCGAGAGGCATCTGATGATAACCGTGTTTCAGGTCAATGAACGTGAAGATCCTCCGCCGGTGTTGCTTTTGCAGCATGTCCTCAATGAGGGGCAGCGTATAGCTGTCGTGCTGCGTTTGGGCGTTCAGGCCGCGGTAGTCGACCACGAGCCGCCACTCACCGGCAACCTTCTTGGGGACGACGAAGCACGGAGAGGCCCATTCGGAGTGGCACGGCTCAAGCCAGCCTCTCTGGATGAAGTCACGGAGGATCTTCTCCATGGCATCCTTCCTCTCGCCCCTCAGGGCAAACTCCCGGTGCCGATACACACTGGGGTCCTGCTTCAGTCGTATCTTGGCCTCGCCATACGGTCCACGCACCGGTGGGGGAAACACAGGCTTACCGCTGAAGAAGGTATCACCATACTTCTGCTTCAGCCTGGCCCTCAATGCCTGAATCTTGGGGCAATCATCGGACTCCGCCTTGGCTTTTCCGGGCACCTGGACCACGGAGCTTACTTGAGGGGTAGCTACTCCGCTCGCTTTCGGCTCTGGTGGTCTTCCCAGGTAGCCCAAAGGGCCATCTCTGGTCTTGCCTCGGAATAGATCGCCGTAGGTGGGTGGGTTACCCCCGATTGGCTCGTCCTGGCTGGATAGGTGGTCCAGCACCCTCTGCACGAAGGTGTTCCCGTCATAGGAACCAGAGACGATCGAGTCCACTTCCCACCAGGCTTTGTCCTGGCCTTTGCCCTCACACTGGTTTCCCCAGTCGTGAAAGGGCTGATCCATATACCCCTGAACCAGATCCCACTCCTCTTCAGTGAGGGGGTCTTCCGATTCCGATTCTTCGATGTCAACAGGGGGAACCGCAAAGCATTGCCGCCATGGCTCCGCTATGATGCGGTTGACACACACGAAGTCCGTGGCGTCGGCCTGATCAAGGCCCCCATCCACATAGTGGAATTCCGTTGGCCATCTCTTGGGTGGCATGGGCTGTCCCTTAGCGTCCTGATAGACACTCTCTCCAGCCGGTAGGACGACCTTGTTTAAGGTCATGTTCGTCAATGAGGCTACCCAATGTCGGGTACTCTCCTCCTCGGTGCATCCCATAGGAACAACCAGCACTGCCTTGGAGCGGTCCTTGCGAATCTTCGCTATCGCTCTTGGAATGTCCCGTCGAGGGCAATGGATCCACATCAAGCCCTGATGCGGACCCCAGTGCTTCTTCCACGCGGAGTCCTGTGCGCTCCAGTACTTCTCACATACCCGAAGATGGGCGGAGGTTCCTGAAGAGAACGCATCCAGGGCCAGATCCGACGCTCCCAGGTCCGCGACCACTCGGTTCGCCACTTCCGGCATTACGCCGTACTCCTGGTTTGCTGGCCCAGTGGGCTCAGTGTCCAGCGCGGCCACTTCGAGCTGATTGCGTTCGGGGTGGATCCATTGGCATTCCACATGGTGCTCAGGTGACGAAAGCCACGAGAGCTGGTCGTCCTGGTACAGGGTCATGGAGGCCTGGGCCGGTAGGACGCCGGAGTCCGTCTCCATCATGAAGTCGTACCCAACGATCATGTCCCAGTCCATCTCGGCCTCGTAGAAGCGACCGTGCAGGAGGATTTCCTTGCCGAGGTCTGGGCGGCTCAGCTCACGATGGTTCACGAACTGCAGCCCAATGGCCGCTTCCTTCGTGCCTCCCACCATGTACTGGCCGTTTGCCACCTTCAGCCTGACAGTTTTCCGACTGTCGGTCAGACACTCTGGCGGAAGTAGGCCAGCCTTGACCAAGCTGACCTGAGCGCCCGTGTCGACCAACACGTCGAAAACCTTTTCCACTTCCCCGCATATGGCACGGACCTTAAGGTGCAACTGCCGCTCGCGCCCAACTCGGCGCACGGCGTGCAAGCTCAGGATTTCCGGCCGTTCCAGAAGCTCAACAAGCGACTGGTGCAGGTCGTGGACAATGGGCTCAGGCTGCCCATCTGCAGCATCCAGCTGCGGTCCGGGTGATCCTCCGATACTCTCGGATAGATCCTGTAGTACATCAAACACATTCTTGGTCGCGAAGGACGGACGGGTGCAAGGGTTCGTGCCTTCACTTGCCCTCAACCCGCCTCCGCGACTGGGTGCTGGACCGGGCCTTCCGCCCGCGGCAGTCCCTTTGTGCTTATCGACTCCCGACTGGGATGGTTCGGCGCTTCCCACGTCACCATCCTGCGACCGCCCTAGCTGGGGCCCTTGGCTGCAGGGGCTCCGCTAGGGGGCGTCGGTTGTGGAAGTAGGGGAAGTCTCCTCGGCATCAACCTCGTTGACGCCCTTCTTCCTTTCCCTTCTTTCCTTTCTAGTCGTCTTGTTCTTGTCCTTGTTCTGGTCGTTCTGGTTGTTCTCCTTGTTCTTGTTGTCCGACCTGGGGACCCAGTTCCTCTGGATCTCCTGGATCTCCTTGGCCAACTCGGTCCCCTGCGACACCAGCTTGGAGAGCTCGTCCCTGTCCACCTCCACCTTGGCTTCCCGGATACCCGCGGGCGCACGCTTCTTCGACCCGTGCGCCTTCTTGTAAGCCTCCGTGTCGGCCTTGAGGACGGGGCATGTTCGGTGGTCATGGTTGAAGCCTCGCTTCCTCCCATAACACACGAAACAGCCCTGAGGGTGAGCTCGTATGAACTCCCCAAAGGACAGCGGAGGGTCGCCAATGCGGCGAGGGTCCCTCTTCTCCTGCTTCCTCCAACCCTGCTGCAGGGGCTTCCAGTTTCCCGGTTTGCTCCCCGCGCTCAGGTTTTTGGCCACGAAGGCACAAACGGCCACTTTGGCGGGCTCATCGTCGTCGTCATCGTCGACGAGAGTCTCATCGCCGCCGGCTCCCGCTGGGTCCATGGCAGCTTCCCCGCCAGGTCCCTCGCCAACGTAGTTGACGTCGCGGTCGCCGGGCCTCAACCCGCGGGTGTGGTGGAGGTTTCGGTACTCCTTGAGTACTTCCTCGCCAACCCACTCCAGGATCTCGTCGCAGCTCATCCGCGCCGGGATGGCCTGCAGACGGATGGTCTGGCCGCTCAACTCACACTCGTCAAGGCGCCACATCGCGGTCTTCTCGCGATCGCCCGAGACGGTGATGAGGAGAGCGTTCCGCAGGGAGTGCCGTTTGACATCCCGGGCCACGTTCTTCCTCGTCCAAGCCACCACGTTTGTATGATACTCTTTGGGGAGCATCATCTTGACCGTGTGGTTGGACTTGGCCCGCTTGGATTCCTCCTTGGTGACCCTCTTGATCCATGCCTCCGGCAGCATGGAGAGCAGGCGAGCCTGCTCGTCACCCTCGTTCCAATCCTCCACGTTGCGGCGGTAGAGGGTGTATTTCCCTCGGAAGTCCCGCCAATCCCGCAGGCGGATCTCCCGTCCATCATGCTCAAGCTTGATGGACTTCCACCGCTTGGCAGCCACCTGCGGAGCGTCCACCCGCTCCTGCTCGTTGAGCCACTTCTTGGCTTCCTTGAGGGTCTTGATTCTCCCCTCCTTGGTCGCCACGAAGTATAGCTCTCCGAGCACCTCCGGCAGGCGGTACCTGAACCGTCTGAAGACATATCTCTCCGCATCCGCGGGAGGCATGTCCTCAGTAACGGTTACCCCCCAATCGTCCAGCTTCCCCAAGAAGCGGTCGAGGTTGAGGGGGTTGCCGTCGTACATGGGGGGCTTGATGTCCTTCAAGTCTTCCCACACGGCGGCATCCGCGGCCTTAGAGACCATGAACGCCGGCCGCGAGGTCGACCGAGGTTCCCATCGGCCTCTCCCACGGACTCCCACGGCCGCCACGTCCATCTCCTCCATGGAATCCCTGTGGCTACGCCACGGTTCCTCCATGTACGCTGAACCCAGATGTTCACGCCGTACTCCTTCCATGTATGCCTCCTCATCACGGCGCCGGCGGCTACGTTCAGCAGCCTCCCGTCGTACACCACGCGGCGGGCTGATGTCGAACTCCTCCAGGTCCAGGTCCAGGTCCTCACCTTCGCCGACATCCCACTCCACGTCTCCTCTGGGGACCTCATCCCTGAGTCCACCATAACGTCCACCAGCCATTGCGATTGGCTCCAGGGCTGGTGCGGGGCGCCGGGGACGTACCGGTGTCCGCGGTGGAGCACGGCGGTTGCGGTGCTCCGCGCTGAGCCACTCATCACGCCAATCCTCACTGCCACTGCCGGGCGGCACGCGCTCGTTGCGGCGGCCCGCGCTGTGGTGAGAGGGGGCGGTGAGAGAGGGGGCACTGGCGCCGGGGCGACTCCTGGGGGCTCCGGCGGGGGCGTGGGGTCTGCCTGGACCTGGTCCGGGTCCCCAGCCGTCGTCCGACGAGCCAGACTCCAGGGGTGGGTGGTCGCTGCCGACGCTCCCACGGGCCTCCAGCGTGTCCAGCCTCTGCTGCAGGCCGCTGATGACCGTGTTCAGCTGCCTGGTCTCGGCTCTGGCGATGTCCAGCTCTCTCTGCGCTCGCGCGGCGACCTCGGAGATGCGAGTCATCTCGCCCTTGCCCGTGTCTACCTCGCGCTCGAGGAACTGGACCCTCCTGCGGAGGTAGACAATCCACCGCCAGGTGGTATCCGGGTCGCCGTTCGCTGAAGGGTCGTCGGGGTACCCAGGGGGTCCTCCAGGAGGGCCTCCGCCGGGTCTGCCCGGTCCAGGGGGTCCTCCCCCGCCCGGTGGTCCGCCTCCAGGGGGTCCACTTGGTGGGCGCCCTCCAGGGGGTCCTGATGGTCCTCCGCCAGGGGGTCCCGGTGGGTCTCCGCCGGGTCGCCTCGGTGGGTCCGAGGATGGGCGCTTCCTCGTGATGCCGAAGTCCATGTCGTCATCCTCGTCCATGTCGCCCCACCTGGGCGTCTCGGTCTCGGAAGACTCTGAGCTCCGGTAGGGAGGAGGGAGATCCTCATCCTCACCTTCCGGCTCCATGGGGACGTCTCCGCCTCCTCCGCCCGTCCAAGCCACCACTTGGCGATGTCGGCGGCCTCGTTCATCCCCTGTCGCTGGACCGTCGCTGGCGGTGAAGAAGGGGTCACTGTCGTGGGGGTGTCCGCCCGCTGGCCTCCGTGGCCTCTCGGGGGTCTTCCCCTTGACCTTCCTCCGTCGATGAGCGGTGGGGCCACTGCTCCCACTGCTGCCCGTGTCGGCCTCGTCCAGCGTCATCTTGGAGGAGGCGTCCCCTTCGAACAGCTTTCGAAGGGTCTCCACTCGTGATCCTCCCGGGGGAGTCTCGCGGCGGAAATTGGCCTCTGCCTCCTCCATTGCGGCGGCGGTGGCTGCGGCAGCTCGCCTTTCGGCCTCCTCCCGGGCACGAGCCGCCTCGGCTTCCCGGGTCTGCTGCAGCCGCGCCTTCTCCGCTTCCAACGCCGCCAGCTCCGCCTCCGTCTTGGCCCTGTCCTCAGCGACCTTCCGTCGCGCGGCCTCGATGGCGTCCTTCTTGGCGGCGTCCGCCTGGGCCTTAGCCGTCGCTTCGGCGTGGGCCCTTTCCTCCGCCTCCTTCTTTGCCCTCTCTTGGGCAAGCACCTCTTCCAGCGCCCTCACCTCGGCCTCCTTGCAGGCAAGCGCCTCTTGCGTCAGGCAGGCTTCCTCGTCGGCTGCCGCCAACTCACCGTTGACCTGGGCAGTCGCTGCCCCATGGGCGGCTACGGCCGTGAGTCCGGCCGCAATGGCCGCCACGGTCTGGGCGTGGATGGCCATGCCATGCGCCCACTCCGCAGCCTCCTCCTGGGCGATGCCGACGGCGCCCTCCACGGCAGCGCTGTGCTGCCTGGCCCGTTGCCGGGCAACCAGAAGGTTGCAGGGCACCCCACAGGCGCGCTCACAGGTGCGCGCCACGTCCCTGTCGGGAGCGACGCTGCTGCTGGAGCTGGCCTGGTCGGCCGGCATCCTCCCGCGGTGGGCCGACTCCACGTCGCTGCTGGGGCCTGCTGGGGCCTGCTGGGGCCTCAGGAGCAGCGGACGGGGCTTGGCCTTGGTCTGCTTGGCGACTTGGATGAAGTCGCCGAGGGTGGCGTGGCCGGGGTGATGACCACCATTGGCCCGTTGGGGACTGGGGGCTGGGGTTCCGCCCTTGGCGCCTTGGGCGGCTTCGGCGGCCAGGGACTCCTGGTACTCCCGCCACTTCCGGTCCCGCTTCCTGTCCCCGGCGGACCGCTTCTCCTTCCCCGGAGACGCGCTGCTGCTGCCCTGCAGCCTGCGCTCGCTCCCCGGATCGGGAAGTTCTTCTCAATCATGTCCCACATGGAGACGTTGATCGAGGCGCCCGACGGGTACTCGTTGGGCATCTCGTCCTCCTCAATCCCGTCGGGACGCAGGCCTTCGCCGGGCCTGTCCGGCCGGGTCCACGTCCTCCAGCGCCTCTGCTGGAAGCGGAAGGCGAACCCTTCCGCCCGCAGCCAGTCCTCCACGGCCTGCAGGCGGTCGGGGGCGATGTCCGTGCGGAGCTCGAAGCTCCCGGGCATGCCGCCTTCGCACTGGGGGTGGCTGTGGCGGTAGTGCTGGTCCCAAACCAACCCACGCAGTAGGTGCGCAGTAAGAAAAAGTGCTTTTCCATTGCTTTGGGACATACTCTAGTTGTATTAGAGATGCACTGAGCATCCATGCATTTTTATCTTAGTATTGGTCCAGCCAAAAGTGGTGAGAACACATTTTGACCTATGGAACCAAACACCCAATCAGGATATGGAGTGGACCCCTTAATCCCCTTTCAATCAGAAGTAAAACATCTTTTCCTGAGTTGACTGAGCACTGACATACCTAAGGTAGAGCCTATGAATTTATCTATGTTTTTCCATGAATACTTATCTGCCCTAGTGGTATGCACCATAGGGGGTTAGGCACCTCTTTTTGAGAGGTCCTGGGTTCAATTCCTGGTCAGCCTAACTAAGTAGGAAGATCCCAACTAAGTAGGAAGATCCCATGTGACATGGCAGTGACCTCATCGCCACATACCATGCCACCTCAGCACATATGGGACCCAAAACAAAGAGTGCACATCTCCTAAGATGGCACTATGGAGAGAGAGTGATCCTGAGGCAGTTTTCTAACTCTTTTCCCAAAACATTTCAGCTATCTCTGTGAATATGCATTCATTTGTATCCTGAGTTGCAGTTTCTGTGAATATCTAATCATCTTTCACTGTTTACACTGCAGCCCTTCATGCTTTGATCCTGAATTACCTTCTCCTTGCATACTATTGGCTTGGGCTATCCTGGATTGAGTTGGCTTTACTGTATTTCAACAAACAAAAGCTTTTCATCATCCAAAACCAGCAGCAGGACACCCTACAGCAACAACAAGCAGCAGGAGAAGCAAAAACACAGTGCTGAAAACACTATAAACTTTTCTGGTAGCAAGAGGCAGCCTGTCTCTGTGCACCGGCAGCGACCCCGCGCCGTACAACCAGTGCTCCGAGCAGGCAAACAAAAGCAGAAGGGTGGATTAAGATGGATCCAGGAAGAGTGGACGCCGAGGTGAACACAGCGCCAGCGCCAGAGACACCGGCAAGGCCGGCGCCTGACGCTGTACCTTCGGTGGAGCCCTTACATGGGCCAATGGATACGGCGGAGGACTCCTTGGATGGCCTCCAGACGGCCTTTGGGGCCCTGTCGGTGAAGGAAATGGTCTCTCAGCCTCAGCCTGTGAAGAGGAAGAGAGGAAACGAGAGCGAGAAGGATGCTGGAGAAGGAGCAGACGAAGGAGAGGAGCAAGGGCAAGACCCGACGGATGTCCCTACCTTCGAAGGCGCACCAAGCGCTTCTGGCCTCCAAGCATCACCCTCTCCCATAACCACCACACACCCAGCCGCCGCTACATCCACTTCCACAACCAACCAGCCTATGGCAGAGGGCACAGGCTTTACTGGCATGCCTCACTACCCCGCCTATGGCATGGGCCCACCTACCACTGCGCTCCTTGAGGCAACTACTGCCAGTGAGCCGGTGGCTTCCAGCTCTGCGCCGCGTTGGTATGCGGCTGACCATCCCCATCCACTCCACGCCACTGGAACCTACATGGAAGTTCCTGGGTATGCTCCTGGGTGTGCACCTGGGTATGCACCCCTGAGTGGGTTGAGGAGAGGACCAGAGTCTCTGGGAGGCAGGAGTAGAGGATCGGGAAGATCCTCCAACAGGTCCCTGACGCGGTCGGAGATCAACGAGGTGCTCCAAGGAGCCACTTCGAAAATCGTGAGCGACCTCACGCAAGAGATCAGGGAGAAACTGCAGCCCCTGATGATCCCGTCCCATGCGTCACCTACGACAGTGGGGATGTCACCCCACCGAGTACAGGCTAACCACCTGGCGGCAGGGTTGACGAATACCCTGGGGAGCCTGAGGAGCCGACCGATGCCGACTCCCGCAGCAGTACCAAGAAGCCCATTCGTCCCGAGGACAGCCCAGCCGCCCTACAGTCACGTGACGAACTCGACGAGGGCCGAGCTGGACCAGCTGGGGCTGACAGCCCTAAGGGCTATGGTGGACGTGGAGCCTTATGGCTCCAGTGATCTAGGCGGAGACCCCTCCGATGATGGGCCGCCTTCGATGACTTCTTCTTCGCCATCGGATGACGAAGACCCTGAAGACCCCGAGGACTCCAAGGGTAAGAAGAAGAAGAAGAAGAAGAAGAAGACCCGACGCCCTGAAGGACGCCGAGCTCAGGAGGCGAAGGCTATTGCCACCTCCAAGATAGTGGTGAACCTGCCTGAATTCACAGGCAAGGACCTCAGCGAGTTCGCTGAGAACTTTGGCCGGTTCCTACGACTGACCGGCCAAACCCACGCGAGTGGGCGAGTGAAGTGCGACCTGCTCCTGCAGTGCTGCAAGACGAAGTACCTGGAGAAGCAGGTCAGGCAGATCGTCACCAACTCCGCCACCTTTGCCGACGTGTTGGTTGCCCTGGAGAGGCAGTACCCAACCTACGAGACCGACCTCTCCATCAGGGCCGAGATCCAGAACCTGCCCGTCCTGCCCAACAACCCCAAACCCGGCAGGGTCTCCGAGCTGTTGGCGGACCTGGACCACTGGGCTGGACGACTGACGCCCGGCTCCTACAGCAGCGACGACCTGCTGTTTTGGTTGTGCTCTAAGCTCCCCCGTGAGCTATGGGACGAGTGCCGTCTGACGGCTGAGCGCAAGGCTAGATCCCTCCGCTACGAGGATCTATGCGTGCTGCTCCTGGAGATGGCGCTGGAGAAGGAGAGCGACCAACACCTGAACCACTACCGTCCTGGTGGTGGAGGTTCTGGAGGCAAAGGGTACCAAGGGTCCCGACCTGGGCAGGGGACTACCCCCAAACACGCCCACGCCCGCTTAATGGAGAACGTGAAGGAGCTATTCTGGTGTGATGCCAGAGATGAACAGGGCCACCTGCAGCATGCCTCCGACTGCGAGCAGCGAGACTGCTTTGTTGTCCAGGGGAAGCAGCAGGAAAAGATCACCGGCGCCAAGGTGAAGATGCCGGATCATTACCGCTGCACCATCACGTGTGCATTCTGCGGTAAGCGGAAGCACTATGAGGACGAGTGCTACCATAAGCAACGCCTATCGGCGAAGCTTAAGGGGGAAGATCCTGGCAAAAGCTCAGGCAAAGGTGGAGGCAAGGCCAAAGGCAACGACTCCGGCAAGGGCAAGTCGAAAGGACGTGGTCAAGGTGGTCAAGACAAGGGTCAAGGCGGACGAGGAGGAGGCGCTAATCGCCAGAACGACAACAAGAACAAGGACAAGAACGGAGGTAACCCCAACCCTAATCCAGGGGGGAACTCCGAGCCCTCTGGAGGGCAGTCTGGACCTACCACACGCTCACAGACGCAGGCCCAGCAAGAACAAGGAGCCAAGCGTGAGCATGAAGGTGGTGACGACGGCAACGCCAAGAAGAGAAGCCGTTTCATGAGGATGGCCCGCAAATTGCGGAACAAGGGGTTCGAGGTGACCTGTCCCGCGGAGTTCTGACGGGGACGCTCTGGTGGCACCCAAGACCTGGTGTTTTGGGTACGTATCCGACTAGGGGGACGTGAATACCTGGGGGTACTGGATACTGGAGCCACAATATCGATAGTGGCCAAGAAAATTTTACCTTGTGGGAGCCTGAAGAACACCATGACCACCGCCGCTATACGGATGGGGGATGGACATGTGGTGCACAGCTGCGGGGACTGCGAAGTGGAGGTACCTATGGGCTCCAGGACTATCGCCCATCGGTTCTATGTGATGGACACTGATGCCTTCGACTTTGTACTGGGTACTGACTTCTTCGTGCAGCACTCCCAGATACAATCCCTGACGCTGCAAGCGCCCTACCTCCTGTACGTGGACCACGGCAGTGGCAGAGAGTCTGTGCCACTGGAGCAGTCGGAACATACCTCGAGTTACCTGAGACTATCGAAGGAGGAGCCCTCGAACATGATGGCGGCCTCCAAAACTGAGGACTATCAACTATTGGGGGAAGTCCTAGACCAAGGTCTGAAGGAGTTGGGTTACTCTCGAGAAGACCTAAGTGTGCAACTGTTCGCCAGCGACAAGCAGCATGTACTGGACCTATACTGCAGCAAGGGGAAGAACTGCAGCTACAAATTTTACTGGCCCTCTTTCGGGATGGCCTACGGGAACCCCAGATTCAGTGAACTGGGGAAGGTGCTGACCAAGGTGGCCTTGGAACGTTCCCGTATGGTCCTGTGTTCCCCCGATTGGGGAGCCCATGGGGGCAACGAGTACTCGCGAACCCTCCTTGACAAGCTGACTATCAGCTCTGTGCGGTTACCTGATGACGCCCATTGGGAAGCCTGGATGGGGGAGTATGCTCAGCGTGGTGGACGGAAGTCTTACCACCATTCCCTGGGAAGACCTGGACCCTACTCTGGTCCAGGCTATACAACGAGAAAGCGATGGACTCGCCTTGGGTGACTTGAAGGATCGTCTACGACCTCAAGATGCTGTTGAAACTACACCCGGAGGAGATGAGTACGTCGTGACTGACACCAACGCCCCCAACTCTCCCTGTCATGTACCTGTTCCTGATGGAGTCTCTGAGTGTGGACTATCTGAGCTACCTAGCTCTATCCACTCAGACGACGAAACTGAGCACGACGCCTTCTTCGTGCAGACTGCGGTGGAAGAAGTGGAGAACGCCGAGTACGTCGCCCCACTAAAACCCCTACTCTCCATGAGGGTGGAAGACCCCGTGGATGAAGAGCTGGACCCTCGATCCAGGCTCAGGGAGTATGTGGATTCCAAGAGGAAGTTGGTGGCGAAAAAGCTATGCTACGCGAAGCCTACCCGCAGCTCGTGGCCACTGAAGCAAGGACGTATGGGAGACCTATCCCAACTGAAGGAGGACCTCGAACAGAAGATCACCACCTGGCAAAGGGAGGTAGATCTCAAGCTCATGAAGAGCGTATGGGGTGCCCATGTGAGGACCCCGGATGAGGACGACCTCTCGGAGGAATGTGTATGTGAACCCCCTAAAGCGTGCCTATGTTGCCATCGTCCACCGGAGATGGTTGAGCAAGACCTTCTGTATGCCTACCAAGGGCTGAAGGATGCTACCGCGGGCGAAGAGTCGGTGGAGGACCACCTCCGATTTCTATTCAAGGGGCAAGCAACTTACACTCCGACGAGGATATGGAGGACAAGATCAAGGTACTGGACCCGCGGGTACAAAAGCTGATAAGGACCTATCTGGAGGTGTTCGGAGAACTACCCCCTCCAGCCTCATGCGACAAGCTGGTACAGATGGACCTCAAGCTGAAACCCGAGTTCGTGGGTCACAAGATCCGGAGGAGACCCTATCCAGCTCCTAAAGAGCAGGCCGACGAGATTGAGCGACAGATACAAGAATGTATCGACGCTGGCCTAGTCCTGGAGTACAAGGATGGGGACTACCCCCTACACTGCAGCCCCTGTTTCCTGGTGGCTAAACCTGGGTCTACAGCCAAACGGCTGGTAGTGGACTATGGAGAGCTGAACAAGAAGACGCTGAACCACTCAGGGTCCATTCCCAATATGGAGTCTACCCTGGAGAAGATAGCCTCCTGTCGCTACAAGACCAAGATGGACAAGCGAAGTGGATTCTGGCAAGTGGACCTGACGCCCAACGCGCAGGAACTACTGGCCTTCATCACCCCTCAGGGGAGGGTATTCAAGTGGAAGGTCATGCCATTCGGCGTGGCTAACGCCCCCGCTCTGTTCCAAGAGCTGATGAACAAGATCTTGTCCATCCTACGAAGGAGACCTAAGGTGCAGGAGCTCATATCCCGTGGGGCCCAGATGGAGGCTCACATCGACGATGTATGCCTCGGGACCAATACCGAGGAGGATCACCTAATCCTCTTGGGTGAGTTCTTTGCGGTCTGCCAGGAGAACCACACACGACTGAAGCTGGAGAAGTGTGAGTTCATGCAGGAGACCATGCAGTACCTAGGGTTTGACGTTGGCTATGGGTGGTGGACCCCAGCGGCCTCTAAGGCCAAACCCCTGATGGATGCCAAGGTACGACACGAAGACCCCAAGAAAGGACTTCATGATGTACGCAGTTTCATTGGGGCGTGCAACTTCTATCGCCGCCACATCAAAAACTTCACCTACACCAGCGCGGTACTGACTGACTTGATCAAGAAGAGTACTACTTGGCGCTGGGGCCCCCAAGAGCAACAAGCGTTTGACGAGCTCAAAGACAAGGTAGCCAACGCTAAGTGCTTGGGCGTGCCTAGGGCACAAGGGGAGATTATCCTGGTGACCGACGCCAGCAATGTGGGCGGTGGTGGAACGTTGTTCCAATGGCAAGCACTAGAGAAAGAGGAGTTCGACTCGGCCATTTCCCAATGGGGGACGGAAGGTCTCAACCGAGATGGAACCCTCAAGCACAGCTACCCTGACGACAAGTGGGTCCTAGTACCTCTGGGCCACTGGAACTGGAAGTGGAACCAGGCCAGGGGGAACTACTCCACCTATGAGCAGGAACTGCTCGCGGGTATGCTGGTGCTATCCTCACAAGCACGACTGTTGGGGAGTAACCCTGTGGTCTGGCTATGCGACCAAGAACCGGTCCGCAGTTTCCAGAAGGGCCCCCCACCTGAGAAGGCCAAGCTACGTCGCTGGTGGACCTACCTCAGTCAACTACGGCTGACGGTACACCATATCCAGGGAGTGAAGAACGAGTGTGCAGACTACATCAGCCGCAACAACTTCGACGCCCTGATTGGTGCCCGGTCTGAAGCGCTGGCTAAGGAAGCGTTCAGCCGTATGGACGTACACCTGGACCTGAACATGACCATGATACGCCCCCTGGATGGACTCCAACAATCGGAGTACCTACAGGAGTTTGGGGATATCTACCGGCGCCTGGAGAAACGCCTTGAACCCCTCCTGGTCAACCAAGACCAGTGGAAGCGGGACAAGAGCTACCTCTGGCACGAGGACCGCATCGTGGTGCCTAGTGACCGAGTCCCAGCGCTGCTGAAGTGGACCCATGAGTCCAGTGGTCATGTGGGTGCTGACCGTACCCTGAGACTGTTCAAGCAGTGGTTCCACACTACGTGGACTGACGACCAGCTACGGAAGACGCTCCTGCCTATCGTGGACAAGTGCCCGTGCAGGTCCTGTAAACCAGGGGATATCAGGGACAGAGGTCTCTACTCGACCCTGCCCATCCCTCACTGTGCTAACAGTGTTCTATACGTGGACTACACGGAGATGCCGAAGTTCGGGGGCTATGACTTCGCCCTCGTGGTAACCTGTGGGTTGACCAGGTTTACCAGGGTGTTCCCATGTACCAAGCACATTACCGGAGAGGAGACTATCAAGATACTCCTGGAAGAGTGGTTTTGTGTCTATGGGGCGCCCAAGGAGATCAACTCCGATGAGGACGTACGAGTACGCTCAGATACTGGCTGGTACAAGAGAGTCCTGAGGTCCCTCAATGTCCAGGTATCTACGGGGATTCCCTACTCTCACACGAGCAACCCCCTATGTGAGCGACAGATTCGTGTCCTGAAGGAGAACGTCAGGATATGGTGCAAAACTGAACGCACCAGAGACTGGGTGAGACTACTCCCCGTCATATCCTTGATGATGAACTCCCAAGAGAGTTCAGCTACTGGCTACTCGCCACATGAGCTATTCATGGGGCGCCCGGCATGGTTCCTACATGCCCCCTATCCAGAGGACACCCATTCTTCTGTGGGTGAATGGGTCCAAGAGCAACAAGCGAAGGTGGACAAGGCCAAGGCTATGCTCCAGAGAGTGAGGGAGCGTCAGTGGAACAAGAAGAACAAGCACCGTGTACCGGCCACCTACCAAGAAGGGGACTGGGTGCTGGTGCACCACAGTCGACTACCCGCCTGGCCACGCTCTACCAGCGATGACCCATACTTCGGGCCGTACAAGATCCTATCTGTGGATGGGCACCGTATCACCGTGCGGTGTTCTCCCCGTCTAGGGGGGACCCTGGTGTGCGCCGCTCAACACCTGAAGCGCTACCATGATCCTGAAGACCTCTGTGGGGAGGAGTGGGAGCTGAACGACGAGGAAATCGCCGCTCTGGACCTACAAGGGGCTGCCAGCCCTATGGAAGTTGAAGGTGAACTCCCCGACATGAACGCCGAGGAAATGGCTAAGGAGGGCTTCTACCTGGTGAAGTCTGTCCTACGCCACCGCTATCGCCAGGGTTGGCGCTTCCTCACCCTCTGGGAAGGGTTTGGAGTCGAAGAGGCCACCTGGGAGCCCTTCTCTGCATTTGTTCTACCTGAGGGACGCCTAAACTCAGTTCTGGTTGACTACTTGTCCCAGAACAACCTTGGTGAGTTACTGAGGCTCGCTGAGGCGCTTGCCTCCAAGACTAAAGCTAGGGACTGAACCTTACCCTTACCTGCCAAAGCGTATGTGTGAGTGTGCTAGTCCTAAGGTCCTGAGAGCAAGCCGCAGAAGTGGTGTCCTAATTATACCCAAGTCTGCGCCCTTGCTGAACCTGGAGGGTTGGCTTATTGATGCCACGGGGTACGCCCCGGGTCTCCCCTCCCCTATGCGCCCAATTTCTGTGCTGGCGCAAAACCTTGGGGGAATACCCAGAGTGTTAATCCAGGTATTGTTTTTCCCTACCTACCTGTCTACTACAGGGAGGGGTGGCCAAAAGCTATGAAGGCATGCAAAACGCCTGTTTGCTATGTGGCCAAAAACACTAGCCTAACCCACTGTCACAGCCCACCAACCCAGCTAAAATTGCAGGAAAAGGGTGGGACAGTGACACGCCCCCTACAGGTCCTACACACCCTACAGTGGCACCATCCTGGTGGGCGAGCGCTGGGCAACTGGCTCTAGCCCCCACGCAGGACTACCACTCCTACACGCACACTCTACTTGGCGTTGCGAAGAGGAAGTTCTCGAGGGTCCTAGCGACCCACCTGTGAAATGACAAGAAAACACAGCGCTACTAAGCAACTGTGGCCTCACAGGGGACGCCACAACGCGTTTCCCCTGCAAGGGCTTGGAGGGAAGGAGTGCTCTCGTGTGCAAGGCGCAGATGTCGATGAAGTCGGACTCCCTGCTCTGCCACAGACGGAGCGGAGTTACTTGTTTGTGTGATCTGCGCCCCTGTTTAGCAGGGCATAAAAAAAATGCTGCTGCACCACTCACCCTACCTGCCCACCTGTAAAACAAAGGCAAATGAAAGGGCGTTTGCGGCGGAGGAACCAAGGCACACTCCAGGTATTATACCCTTCTCAGTGTGCCCTATAATACGCTGTCCGCAAACACGCTGCATGGAGCAGCTACCCTTATCAAGCAAGCAAGCGTTAAGGGACTC
Source organism: Eutreptiella sp. 'Long Island Sound 2002' (assembly GCA_964036045.1). Taxonomy (NCBI): domain Eukaryota; phylum Euglenozoa; class Euglenophyceae; order Eutreptiales; family Eutreptiaceae; genus Eutreptiella; species Eutreptiella sp. 'Long Island Sound 2002'. The sequence goes on along the minus strand of OZ038394.1, from coordinate 30,845,404 downwards.
CTCAGGTTCTCTTAAAGAACGTACCGAGGAGCCCCTGGGTAGCCTAAACAAGGTTTACCGTGCGCACTTCGCGTGGCCTACCCTTTAATGCGTGTGTGCATGCACAACTATGCACAATCACGTGGGCAAACCTGCCCATCTCCACAACAATCTTGACTCCACCAGGGGGTGGCCCCGCCTGGGCGTACCTACCTTACCTACCGCTGGGAAGTGAAGCAAGGAGAGAAAACAAGAGGGGCGCACGCGAGGAACGTTGCTATGCACTGGTGTGTATGACTAATCACCCTGATCTGACCGCTAATCATCTGCAATCTTTCTAATCAATCCCTCTACCGCGTCCTATCGTGGTTATCGTTGTTAACGCTGCTACACGACTCGGTCACGGAGACTCGAGACGAGCAATGTGTATGCGGCATGCAAGACGAGCATACCTGTAGTTTATACCTGATTCATTGAAGTCTTTTCAATTGATTTTCGAATTCTTGAATTTTTGAAGCTTCTATTAGTGTGGGTGGAATCTGTATGTTTGTTTATTAATGTGTGTCTCGTCATTTTCAAGACTACGTGATACATACGTTTATAATTCCATTATTTTTCCATTTTCCGGCGCTTCGCTAGGAGCCGCTCCTGCGCGCCGCCATTTTATGCGTATGAATTTCTGGACTTAAAAAATCCAGAGATGACTATAATTTCTATAAAAATGTGCTGAAGATGCACAATTGGATTCTGCTCAGGTGTGTCGTTTCAGAAAAATTCTGCGCCGTCATTTGACGGATTTTGGTGTCGTCGCTTCGTTTTTGCGTGGATTCGTCCATAATTCTCCCATTCCTGCCTCTGCAGATACCCACGCGCAGCCTCGCTGAGTAGGCCGTGTTCGGGCCGAAACGCAGGTGCCTGGAGAGACTGAGCAGAACCAAGACCCCACCAAGGGGCAAATTAATTTCTTTTCGACTCCCTACGCCCTAAGACAGGTCACAGGTCGCCAGCAGGTTTACGAGAACCCATGCGAGTGTGTATAATGTGTCTTGCGTTTGGGTTGTGTCGACGCTGCGTCTTGGAGGAAGGGATGCATATGCACATGTTTGGCATGCTCCCAATCTAACCCAACCAAGCCACAGGAGCCCCGGCAGCGCCAAGAGCGCTGAGTCTTCTGTAGGAAACTGTACAATCAGAGCAGCAAAAGGACGCCAGCCATGGTGAGCGCCCATTTTTCAGTGTGAGGGAGACTGTAGGTATTTTAAAGTAGATGTGGAAACCAAGGAAAGGCCAAGAAAAATTCCCTTTTTCCTAAAATGCGACAGTGGTGGCCACCACAGCACAAGGGGGGAGTAAGAAAAAGTGCTTTTCCATTGCTTTGGGACATACTCTAGTTGTATTAGAGATGCACTGAGCATCCATGCATTTTTATCTTAGTATTGGTCCAGCCAAAAGTGGTGAGAACACATTTTGACCTATGGAACCAAACACCCAATCAGGATATGGAGTGGACCCCTTAATCCCCTTTCAATCAGAAGTAAAACATCTTTTCCTGAGTTGACTGAGCACTGACATACCTAAGGTAGAGCCTATGAATTTATCTATGTTTTTCCATGAATACTTATCTGCCCTAGTGGTATGCACCATAGGGGGTTAGGCACCTCTTTTTGAGAGGTCCTGGGTTCAATTCCTGGTCAGCCTAACTAAGTAGGAAGATCCCAACTAAGTAGGAAGATCCCATGTGACATGGCAGTGACCTCATCGCCACATACCATGCCACCTCAGCACATATGGGACCCAAAACAAAGAGTGCACATCTCCTAAGATGGCACTATGGAGAGAGAGTGATCCTGAGGCAGTTTTCTAACTCTTTTCCCAAAACATTTCAGCTATCTCTGTGAATATGCATTCATTTGTATCCTGAGTTGCAGTTTCTGTGAATATCTAATCATCTTTCACTGTTTACACTGCAGCCCTTCATGCTTTGATCCTGAATTACCTTCTCCTTGCATACTATTGGCTTGGGCTATCCTGGATTGAGTTGGCTTTACTGTATTTCAACAAACAAAAGCTTTTCATCATCCAAAACCAGCAGCAGGACACCCTACAGCAACAACAAGCAGCAGGAGAAGCAAAAACACAGTGCTGAAAACACTATAAACTTTTCTTGCGCTGCATGGGGGTGGGGCCGCGGCCACGTCTTACCCGCTTCTTGCCAGTTTACCATGGCAGCGGGGGGCGTACTTGGTCTTGAGGTCCTTGGTGTGCACTCGTTCCACTCAACGAACTGGTGGTGGTTGTTGAGGCGGGTGCTGCAGCACTGGATTGGGAGTGCAGCTGGTGCTGGTCAGCCGGTGGTTGTGGAGGTGGTTGACGCGGCCTTGCTAGTCGGCCGAAGGGACTCGCTGATGCAGGAGTCCTGGTCTGTGCACCTCTTTCACGGTCGCTGTGCAGTCAGGGCGATGCTCTGGACGGCGCTGCGGGCTCCGTGACGAACTTGGCGCTGTCGCTGGGCGGCGCTGCGAGCCGCTGCGCTGCGCTGCGAGCTGCTGCGCTGCGCTGCGAGCTGCGAGCTGCGAGCTGCTGCGCCGCGCTGCTCGGGGTTGGTGGCCCCGAGTGGCACGCGGGGGATGGGTAACCCCGCGGCGGTGAAACGCTTTTGATGCGTTCCCGTGGGGGGCCGGCCACGGGACGCTGCGGTGACACGCACAGGTGAGCAGGCAGGCAAAGCACTACGCTCACAAGGGCATCAATACGCTCGTGTCATGTGACAAAGCGTTTCAGGATCCTTGCCACTCTGCAACAAGGGAACGAAAGTATGTACAGCAACACATCAGGATATGTACACATGGGGTTAAGACTGGACTGGGGTAAGGGCATCACAGGACAATAGACACTCAGTCCCTACTTGTATCCCAATCTCAGTGGCTGGTGGGGGCGGGGGCTCAAACACAACCCATGCCCTGCTCAGTCCGGACCCTGAAACCCTGCCAATAGGGGGTGTGTAGCGCCCAGCCACAGGCGAGTTCCTGGAAACCAAGGGGCTCCAAGGTCAACCGGCAGTGGCTCCCTATGCTCCCTTAACGGCAGGTTCCAACTCCTCTCTGAGCTAGATATATGGCCCCGCCATTATCCCCTAGGAGTTGGTAGCTGAAAATGGGCTGTTTCAGCCCAAACTGATAGTAACTCAAAAATCTCCAAAATTGACCCCTCGTCCGGACCCGCCAGAGGTAGGGACGAGGCAACTGACCCTATGCCCTTCGAGTACAAACTCCCTGGAGCCCTCACCCAACCTGGTTCCCTCTGAGGTCCCGGCATCAGGGCAACACGGATTCGTCAAGTGGGGTCATGATGCCAAAATCACCAAAATTGACGTCATTCCTACGCGTGGCTCGCCCGGCCAGGGCAAGGCCAATGGCTCACAGGTTAGGAGGCAGGACCTAGGACTGATATCTGAGTGTACAACTTGGAATTAGGTCCGGGCTCCCTGTGGGCATAGAGATATGGGGCCGCCAATTGACCACACGGAAGGGGGAAATTGGGGTCCCAAAATGGGGTCATTTTGGCTGCTCGAAATGAGCCAAAATTAGGGGTGCTCCCAATAGTATATCTCCACGCCGGCTTGGAGATCGGATCCGCCATTCCATACGCGATCCACCGGGAGTCCAACGGAGACTCCCATGCACTTGGCTCTCAAAGATCTCCATGCCACTCGGCGTGGTGACGATCCCAATTGGGTCCACAAGTGCAAAAATGGCAAAATTGTCCACACTCACTTTGGGCTAGCGCCTTAACGAGGGATGCTCCGCTTCGCCCACGTGGTGTGTGAACCATGGGGACCAATATACATAACACCCATGTCATACATGGTCCATTGGTCCATGCGTCCGGCGTGCACGGGTGGGCTCAACATAGTGCACGGCGGGCAGCAAAAGTGGAAAATTGCTCAAAATGGCCAAAAATGCGCACACTCATGGTTAAAGCAAATGAGGCACATGCCCGACTTGGACCGGAGTGTGCCATAGGATTGGTATCAAGTCCTATGTGTCCAACATATCTTTTGGGCGTCGCCCAACTCCTCCGGTTTTGGGAATGGCAGGGTCGCCAAGTGAGCCCATGATTTGGGATAGTCCCAAATCGCCAACATGGCGGCCACGGTATGCCAATCTCAAGAGGAGTTATTCGCCGGGTCCAAGATATGTTGGGCACCGAAGTATGTACCCTCATAACATACTTGGGTCATGATGTCAATTGAGCGCAACGTTGAGATACACGGTCGCCACTTGACATCATGACGGGCCAAAAACGGCAAAATTGGCACAAAGATACACAAAAGTGCCTTGAAAGGTGCACAATTATATTATAATATCTTCGGCTTGGATCGTGCAATCAACTAATCCTTCTAAACACAATGACTTGACACCAATGACCTTCGATTCCACATATGTGCTCCACTTGGGGCGCCTTGAAAGGTTACGAGCGCTACTTCCCAAGTGGGCACATGAAAGTATGGAAAATTGCAAAACACACACCTTGCTCCCAACGCATCGCTTTGGGATTGCCATACAAGCTTCCCTTCACGAAGGTTAGGCTTGCAATTGATTGTAGGGAGTTTGGAGAAGGGGCTTGCGCAATATGAGGTCCATTGGCGGGTTTGGCTTGGAGCGATGGACCCGCCAAATGGGCACGCAACACAACACATGGCACATACCACATATTGCCCAAAAAGGTAGCTCCCCCCACGATATGTCATGCCCCTCCAAGGGCATAACTTTGTGCCAATCGCTCATAGGAACTCAAGGAGAGTTCCTATGCAACACCAACACTCGCGCGCTACACTCGAAAGTTATCTTAACGCACGCAATATCATGGCCAAAGAGTTATAACGCAAACTCTACCCTCTTGACCATGATCCATTACACTAGCGCGCAGGTGTGGAAACGCAAGGCATATAAAGCTTCCTAAATTACGTCGGGAGTATTGTGAATACATCCCACGTTTCCTTATTGTCATTCCTCGCAAGCAGCACGAGATATGACCCTCACAAGTGGCCTCACGAATCAACTTTGTTTTGCCCATATCTCTAAGACAAATGGAGGGCAAGATAAAAGGAAGGTGGATTCGTGCATAGGGAAGCACGTAGGTCCACTCGAAAGAGGTCAAATCAAGTGCGGGGATGTCGAAGTCGAAAATCCGATTTCGACATCCTGAAACATTCGGATTAAGGTTGCGAGTGTAGAATGTGAAAATTGCGGATGCATCAATGCAGTTCCTGAAGACTTTAGAGCCTTCGTCACGGATAGCGCTAGAATTTCCATTATTAACAGTTAAACTGGCGGTTACGCTAAAGTCGCGAGCTAACCGCCAGCTGCCAAAACAGTGAGTATCAGAACGGAAGCGTAAAAATCGACGGAAACAATATGAGAATAAAACCCTGTTGATTCCTGATATTCCGATACATAAATCTCCGCTGGCGGTGCATCGGTTGCCGATGCAGGGCTTTACGGCACGGAACACGCTCCCGCCGGGCTCGCACCGGGCGTCAACGGGCGCCTTCCGTATATGGGGTTAGTGGACCGGAGACTGGTCTTCCCTTCCGTACATGGGAGACCGGTTGTATGCCCTACCCTAGCCATGGGGTTCTGGGTACCGCTTCAATACTATGTAATAGTTAATTTCGTCCTCTCCGGTGGCTTTGGATGGAGAGGCCGACTTAGTTACGTCCCTTAGCCAGTTCAGTGTGGGGAGTGGCAGGGCCTTATGTTTACTTGCAGGTGTACATTTAGGTACATGAATGAGGAACTGGTTGAGTGTGTCGTCGCCAACATTGAATGTAGGATCTCTACCGAGCTTGGACAAACACTCGGAAAAAACGCATCCTACATGCTGTTGTGGTTTGTTTCTTGGGAACTCGACTGTGCCTCTTGTTTCTCGAAAATCCCAAAATACGACAAACCTCTTCTGCGCAGGATCTTTAGACGGGGCACCAATAATAACACAATCTCGAAGACATAAACCCTGTTCAAAGATCGAAGTATCTTACAGCGCTCATTCACAGTTGGCATTCGATGCTTCTTTATTATTCGCAGACTGCAGTGCGATTGCGACTGCGACTTGCGACTTGCGCGCTGCTGCGCTGCTGCTGTTCGAAGCCATAACACTACCCCCCCGTTGAGACCTCGAAGAGGTCTCACTCACCCGGGCGGGCGTCACAATGTCGAATATGCAGAGCAGGCCCAGAAAAAAATTTTTTGGACCTCGACATGTGTTGGCTACAGAAGCATAACAGTGGTCGCCGAAACTCACACACTGAGGTGCAGTCACGGTACACCTGTCGTCAGCGCCTGATTCATACGCCGTGTTCGACTCTGCCACGGCTGTGGCTCTTGGCGGAAACTGCAGAAGACAACCTCGCCAGGCACACTGCACGGGCGCTGTACCCGCAGCAAGGCTGTGGGCACGTCGAACCATAACATACCATAACATTGGGCACAGCTATCGAAGCTGGATGCCCAGCAGACAAACAACCAACAGGCCTACACATCTGTCAACTCGACAGGACATATGAAGGCAGTCGATACCATTAATGGCATCCAGACTGTCGAATAAGCCATTACTTGGCATCCAGACTGTCGAATAAGCCATTACTTGGCATCCAGACATGTCGAATCAGCAGTCCGTGCCCCACGTAAACGTGAATGAAGGATTCACCTGGAGTCGACATACTTCATGCACTTCCTTCAGTGTCTCGACGCCAGCCATGAACTTGAAGGTGTCATGACCCGTGTAGTGTCGACGGATATCACTGTCGAGGGCACGCTTCTGAATCAGAATACCAGATCGATGGTTCAGCAATCGAAGGTTGTGATCACCAGGTCGGTTGTCGACGGGGCACTTGTACTGGAATACGAAGACATGTTCACGGGCAAGCGCTCGAAATTGTCCAGGTCCCAGTGTTTGTGCCCTGGTCGAATAGAAGTCCCAGAGGCTCGACGGTTTCCAAGCGTCCTCACTCCACAGATCGGCCCGATTGGTGACCTCGAAGGAGTATCCGTCATGTCGACCAGTAGACCACCGATAGGTTTCCTTCGAACCAGTACCAGCGGCCATGCTGTGGTAGAACTGACCAGTTCGCGTATCGACTCGCCACCACGGCGTGTCGGCAATCGAAAGTCTTCGCACGACAATGACGGCGCTGATGTCGTCCACTTCAGGGCCAAGGGCATATCGGTCGATGATCTCAAGCATGTCGGTTCGAGAACCTTCTTCTTGGAGTCGACCGAGGTGTTGATGTACATACTGACCATCAGCGAGGGAACTCTGCAGAGTGAACCGAACCGCTTATGCAGTCACAAGGCTCGAAGCCGTGTCAACAATGACCGCTTCGAGGACTTGGTCTCGGCAGCTGACCTTGCGTCGATGTGCAGCCTTAAAGTCATCGTGGATCGGTGTGAGGTACTTGAAGAACGGGATGTCGAAGTGGTGCTGATAGGCGCTCGACTCCATCGACAAAAACCGGTGATCGACGGGGTCCGGGTGGAACGGGTCGCTCGCAGGCGAGTCGGTTTTCTCGATCTCCTCCCGTTCGTCAGTATAGACATCCCTTCGGAACTGGACCGCTCGACGCCAACGTCGTCCACCTTCGTATCCGGCCTCGAAGGGGGACATGAGGTATTTCGAGGCACCCAGGCGTCGAACCAATTCGGGGGCATCCACGAAAGGGAAAAGGTTGGCATACTCTTCATTCGATGAGTGAAGGGCAGCAACTCGTCGGATCGCCTTATCGAAGTCGTGGTACCCGAGCCGTCCGGGTCCAGTCTGGTAGATCGTCGCCAACTGGACAAGGTCGATGGGGGCGCCTGGTGCGACGGCGTTGTACGCATAGGGTTCGATCTGTTCTCCGAGTCGAAAGTACTCCTGGAGCTGGACCGCAAGGTCCTGTGTTCGATGTGGAGCGCACCCATACCGCTTATACCCAAGTCGAGAGGTGCCTCGTAGGCCGCGCAGTTGGTGTCGGCGAAGAAGCAAATCGACTTTGTACGCAAGAAAGGGGGCTCGATCTTCCAAGAGCCAGTCCTTTGCCTGGCAAACCTTCTGAAGATCACGGATAACTCCCATGATCGAAACGGCAACGGGAGCTTCTCGTTTCATCCTTTCGTGGGTCCAGAAGCGTCGATATTTGAAGATCAGGTCGATTCCATCAGCAACGTTTATCAGGTCGTCGATTCCCGAGATCTCTCGATGCATGCGGTTGAGTCAAGCAATTTGACTCGGCAGGGTATATTCGGTGAGGCTTTGTGGGAATCCCCAATCGAGCTCTTCATCACAACGTCGCCATTCGACGAGGGCCGCTCGAAAGTTCTGACAAGCCACTTCGATTCTTGTATACCACTGGTGTCCCGGCTTACCACCAAGATTTCCACGCTCATCGAAAGACGTGTCAGGGGCGCTTCGAGCCAGTTCGTAAGGGAATGGTGCGGTTCGTCCCCAACTGTCGATGCAGATGGTCTTGCCTAACTCGGAAATGGTGGCATTTGCCTTCGACACGGCTGCAGCATGTTTCTCGTTCAGGAACGTGTGCGGTCCTCGAAAACCAGCCATGGTGCTCGACGCAATAGTGAGTACCGATGGTTCGAGCTTAGTGTATTCCGTCTTCATCGGATCATCCTCATGTGTCCCAAATCAATAGGGTGGCTTCAATCCAGACGTCTCCAAGTGTCGGAGTTCATCGATGGTCTCGATTTCATGATTGTACTGCGGCATGTTATAGGGCTGCCACTTCGACTCTGGCACCGGCACAGAATCGTAGCTGGGTGGTGCTGTCGACCACACGGGCTCGTAAGGATATTCTTCTTCGTCGTCGGACTCGAGTGGCCAGGGTTCATCGTCGTCGTTGTGGTCGTCGTCGTGGTAATAGGAGTCGGATTGGTTCGTTCGAGTAGAAGCTTGTGTTTTCGGGGCATTCGAATGCCAGGATTGGTCGACCCAGTCGTCTTCGACTTTCGGCTCTCCGGTACCCGGGTCGTCCCTGGATGGCCTTGATGTCCAGGTGTTCGGCCTCGATGTCCAAGAACTGTCGACCCATCCGGGCGCTGAACAGAGGAAGGAAGATCAGTTGTCGTACCCCGTGTAGCAAGCAAGATCTTCATCAGAATCGAACCAGTCAGGGCTTGAGCACCGCTCTCGAAAGTATTCTGCATCGACCGGGGGCGGGGGCCCGTACAGCTTACAGAGTTCTGGCTGCATTTCGGGTGGGGTCCCTCCCTTGGTCGGTTCCAGAACAGGCCAGTTGGCCAGGGCTATCTCGAGCACTTCCAAGCCTGTGGCGCCTCCTGATATGACGGGCCGTCCACTCGGCGCTATTCCTGCAAATTCCCCGCGAGGGAACACACCTCCCTTGCCTCCTTTCCACGGGCCTCCTTTTCCTTTCGAGCTCCCAGCATATGCCGACTGGCTGTAGTTCGGTGGTTCGAATGGATCGAGAGGTCGACTCGGACGAGTTGGCGCTGATGCTACCGACAAACAGCGGCCAGTTGAAGTCGTCCTCGCTGGGGGTTTGGCACCAACGTTGTCATTGATCGCGTCAACATCGATGACGCTCGACGGTGATGCTCGAGAGGGCGGATGTCGAGAGGAAGTTCGGGGCGTCCGGGATGTAGTACCATAGGCGGAGGCTCCGGCGATCGACCCGGAACCTCACATGAGTTTTTCGAAAAACCACGCTGCAGAGAAGAGTAAGGGTGTTACTCAGTTACTCAGGGTGGAGTCGAAGGAACTCAAGGTACACAGGATCCTCCTCTAGAGCCTTGCTCGACTCCCAAGACCATGTGTCGTCATCCCATTCACAACGGTACAGGAATGTGCGGCGCTTTTTAGATCCCACTCGACGTCTAGCCACAATCTTGACAAGTCGAGGCGATTCTCCAGTTTTGACAGGGGGCATCGGAAACTCCCACACCGGCTGTCCCTCTCGATGGACGTAGGGTTTTATGCTGTCTCGATTGAAAACTCGCAACCCATCGAAGGGGGCAGGGATGTCCAGTTTGACATTCTCGCCCTTATTCAGTACCTCGAGTATTTTGTAAGGGCCGCACCAGACAACATCGAGTTTCCCTTCATGTCGATATTCCGGCACCAACACCCACCATCGTTCACCGACTTCAGGCACTGGAACGTGTCGGTCCATTTGCAGGACCACATGCATCTGGCGTCGACGTTCCTCGGCAAGCATTGCACGCACAGAATCGAAGGTACGTTCCGCTCGTTGCATGTAATCATTCACGGTCGATGGTTCATGTGCATGAGAAGTCATTCGGGGGAAATCCAATGGAAAATGGGGTGTTCGTCCTTCATCTATCTCGAACGGGGATAGTCGAAGACTATTGGATGTCAGGTTGTTGAACTGGATTTCGGCGAACAGGAGGTCGACATCCCACTCGTTGTTGCCGAAGATGCCGTGTGTACGCAGGCGCTGGAGGATGGACTGATTGCTGCGCTCCGCCAGGCCATTGCCTCGAGGGCGGTTGGCCACTGTTTGATGCATCTCAATCTTGAAGCGCTGGGCCAACTCCTTCCACGCCTGAGACTCGGACGGCTTGTCTCGGTCAGAGACAATTTGTCGAGGGCATCCTTTCAATCGAATCACCTCACGTAGGAACACATAGATAAGGTCGTCGGCTGTCCTATCCTTGCGACAAGGGATGAACATTCCGCGCTTGGAGAATCGGTCGACTACAGTCATGATGGCGTCATGGCCCCTTGTGGTCGGCGGCAATCCCGAAACCCAATCGATGGACACACTGTGCCATTTGGTGTCGGGCACCGGCAATGGTCTTGGCACTCTGGCGGTGTCGACCCGTCTTGATTTCGCCGCTTGACAGACATCGCAACTTAGTATGTATCGCTCGACATAGTGTCGAAGGTGTGAACATACGTAGTCGCGCTTAATCAGGGCCATGGTTCGAAGGACTCCTGAGTGGCCATAGAACTCCGACTTGTGATACATAGCCACAATCGACGTAACCAGCGTTCGGGGGACAAGCACACGTTTGCCCATCGTCGACAAATGGAAGAATTTGCCATCATCGAAGGACAACTTGGCATCTCGAAGCTGGTGTCGTGCCGCAGGGTTTCGAATCGCGACTTCGTAGATGTGCTTCGTCCGTGGGTCCTCTCGATAGGCTGCCGCCCACACAGCTGTCGAAGTCAAGTCTTTGCACTGATAATGTCGATGTACTCGGCGGTGTGTACCCTTAAGACTCGAAGGGTACGGCGTGTTCGACCCAACCTTCGGCAAGGGGACTGATTGCAACGTGCCGTCGCGGTGACGTTGACAGCGAATCAGTTCCGCCATGGTCGGAGCGTATCGAAGTTCATTGCCAAAGGTGACTCGAAGAGGGCGATCAATGCTTACATCGGGGAGGTCGTCGGTGTCGGTAGACGTGTCTGGCTCATTGCCAGCCTCATCGAGATGCATGTCTGGTTGGTGTGAATTCTCAGCCATGATCTCGTCCGATGGTGCTGGTTCCAGTCCCGGGTCCTCCGGCTCAGCAGTTGTCGCGCTCGATGGTAGCAGCTCCAGGTCCTCCGGTTCGACAGCGGTTTCGTCGGATTTGGGGGCTGGTTCCGCAAGCTCATCTGCGTCAAGATCCTTCCCCACGGAGCGTCCGCTTCGTAGTGAAACGTACAGGTGGTTGTACGGCTGGGGCCACACCTCGTCATGAGAGAATGAGTCTTCGAGTACATGTAGGAACTCATCCACAGGTTCTCCTTCCGGTGAAGCCCAATCTTCGACCAGGGGAATTGCGAAAGCCCGTGTAAGTGTGGCATTTTCGATATCCATCAACTGCCGCGAAGTTAGACGGGAGCAGGCGTCTGCCGCAGGGTTCTCGAGGCCCGGCACGTACCACAACGTCAGGTTGTATTCCTCGAGGAATTGGGACCATCGTGCTTGCCGTGGTGTCAGCGGTCGAGGACAGTTCTTGAGATATCGAAGACTTTCGTGGTCAGTGTGCACGTGCACCTGCTGCGGTCCTCGAAGTAGGTGAAACCATTGTTTCAAGGCTAATACGATGGCCAACAACTCCTGTTTTCGAATCGGGTATCGAGTTTCGGCCGGCTGCATTTTCCGCGACATGAAGGCAATAGGTTGAAGATGTCCCTTGTACTTCGCATGCGCACATCGTTGCGCCAGCGTAGCACCCACGCAGTCTTTCGGAGCGTCTGTGTACAGGTGATACGGCTGTCGGGGGTCGATAGCACTGAGATGTGTCGCACTGATCATCGACTGCTTCAGCTTGTCGAAGGAAGCCTGCTGGACGGCTGTCCATTCCCACTCGAAGTCTGCCTTAAACATTGCAGTCAGAGGGGCTGCGACAGCTTGGAACCCTTCGACAAACTGCTGGTAAAATCCACACAATCCAATGAACTGTCGAACCTCATGGACCGTAGTTGGCGGAGGCCAACCTCGAATGACCTTGATCTTTTCGGGGTCCATGTGTACTCCATCTTGGTCGATGATGCATCCACAGAAGGGTACTCGACTCTGAAAGAATGTGGATTTATCGATGCAGGGAAAGAGCTGGGGTTTACGGAGTAGTTCATGTACCAGGTCGAGGTGTCGTCGGTGTTCGTCCGCATCCTTCGAGAAGACGAGGATGTCGTCAATGTACACCCATACAAAGATCCCCAAGTGGTCTCGAAGGACATCGTTCAGGACGCGTTGGAACGTCGATGGCGCATTACAGAGGCCAAAGGGCATAACAACCCACTCGAAGGCGCCAAATCGTGTGTTGAAGGCGGTTTTCTCGATATCTTCGTCTTGAATTCGGATCTGGTGGAACCCACTAACAAGGTCAATCTTTGAGAATACGGTGGAACCCCCCAGTGTACTCAAGATGGATTGGATCGATGGCAAAGGATACCGATCTCGTACAGTTCGCGTATTCAACGCTCGGTAGTCGACGCACATACGCCATTTACCATTCGCTTTTTTCACCAGTAGGCAACCCGCTCCGTATGGACTCGAGGATGGTCTGATGCGACCAGATCGATGCAACTTGTCCAATTGTCGTCGAAGTTCATCTAGTTGGCTCGGATCCATTTTGTAAGGGTGTACCCACGGTGGATTGTCTTCCGAATCGAGGCGTATTCGATGATCTCTTCCAGGTCGATACGGAGGTAGGTCTCCATACTCCGCTTTCTCCCGGTCGTAGAGGTCCGCCCACTTGTGTAATCGATTCGGTAGTTTGCGTCGAACGGGGTCAAGCCCGTCATCATTGCCATCACTGGCTTGCATCTTAGACATTTGATCGACCGGCACTGCTGGTCGAGGCATGCAACACAGAAATACTTGATCTCCCGTGAGATCAGATCGACGGATCTCTCTTTTGAGTTTCGGCAACGAAATGTACTCAATCCCCATATCGCTGCACTCCTCGTCGGTGATACCATCGTCCGTTTCGGACTCATCGTACATGTCAGTACCGCGCTGAACGTGTGTCGACGAGTGTAGGTCAGGGTGTTCGTTGGCATGTGGGGTAGGATTCCCAACCGGACTCGCTTTCGAGGAACTGGATGAAAGTATCGAAAGAAGGTCCAGCTTCGAAGCTGCTTGAAACTGCAGCTGGGTGGAATGTCTTGATTCGCCAAAAGACAACCGGTACGAAGTCGAACCATGTTGGATGTCGGCGTATCGCTCCTTCCAGTTGACAGTTGGATTGTAGCTTCTAAGCCATGGTAGTCCAAGCACTACATCCGGCAAAATCTCCAAGACCTTGAAGTGATGACGAAATACAAGCTCTCCAACTCGAACATAAGCTCGCGTGTAGTACCGTACTTCGACTTGGACACCTCCGGCTGTCAAAACATGTCCAGGGTTTCTCAGTTTATAGAGGGGAAGTCGCGCCCTCTCTGCTGTTTGCATCGACATAAAGTCGCTGGTTGCTCCACAGTCGACCAACAGTTCCACGCTGGAGTCAAAGGAGTCTTCGCGACATGTGCAAATGCGCCCTCGAACCGTGAACAGAGACGCATGCTCAGGTTCGGTTCCTTCGACAGCGACACCTTCAAGCGTCGAATTCTTTTCGGGTTTATTGGTGCTGGTGGTGGTGTGCAGCTCTTCTCGAGGACGTCCGCCACCAGGTCTTCGGAATTGTTTTCTAGGCCGTTGTAGGCCTTTCTCTGCTCTTGGAGCGGGATCAAAACCGTCCCTTGCTGTCTCGACTTTGATCTCGTTTCGGTGTGTTCGACCTTGATTCCCCACGTTCTCGTCCTCGGGATGGCGGTCGACCTTTTGGACAGTCACGGGCCAAGTGTCCTTGTTCGCCACAATTGTAGCAACGTCTGCTTTCTCGACCATCTTGGCGTCCGCCATGTTGACGTCCGAACCGTTCACCAATGTAGGCATGTAACTCTTCTCCGAGCTTGGCAATTGCATCGAGATTCATCGGCTCTGCCACGGTCGAAGCCGTGGGTGCCGCAGCTGGGGTCGGCATTGGGGTGACGTGTGGCGTTGGCATAGGGTTGGATGGAAACGTGGAAGTCGAAGTAGGTGGGACCATCATAGGCAGGGGCCTCGACACTGCAGGACCCAGGGTGTGATCTGATGTCGTTCTCGATGCGTTCTGTACCTCTTCCAGTTGATACCCAGCCGCAATGTAGGCTTCCGCGGTGGTCTCTACCAAGGTATCGAATCCAAATGGATTATTAGAACGCCATCTCGAACGGACTTCAACGATGTACTGCCGACGCACAGCGTCATTCGACAAACCTTCAACAAATCGAGAGCTGACGAGGAAACCCATCTGGAGTTCACTGGTGTTTACCTTCGACTTGATAACGCATGTACGAAATTCTCGAACGTAATCTGCATGTCGCGGGAACTCACTCTCTTTCAGGCTCAACATTCTCGACAAATACACTGGCTCATGGGATATGCAGTCGAAACGCTGGCCTAACACACGCATGAGCTCGAACCAGTCATCCTGTACAACTTTCGTCAGGCTATGATAGTACTCAGCGGCATCACCATCGAGGACTAATGACATCGTTGCTGCCTGATCGACGGGTGAGGTGATGTCCGACAAAGTGAAGGCTCGTAGTAAATCTTCTTTCCATGTTCCAAATTCTCCACATCCAGGTTTACCCGTGAACCTCTTGACCAGTTTGTTCAGGCGCTCGACGCGGCGTCCCAAAATCTCCTGCGAAGGAGCACGTTGGACTACGAACTGGGGTAGTGGTTCGAAGGTAGGCCGCTGTGGGAGTGGTTGTTGTGGAGGGTGAGGTTGGTTCGAATTCGAAGAAGACGGTGGTTGTGGTTGTGGAAACTGGATGTTGTTCGGAGGTGCTGGACTAGAAGTTCGTATGAATTCGTTGAGAAGAGCGTAACATTGTGACAATTCATGTTCTACGCGTCGAAGTTCATTTGCAGCAGCTTGAGTTGCATTTTCCGTCGAGGACTGCAAGGTATCGATGCGCTGGCGAGTTGCTGCTGTGGCACTTGCTGCTGTTGCCTGCAATACATCGATGCGTTGTTCCAATTCGATAACTTTGGCTTGAGTATCTGCAAGCTTCTGCGAACAGCTGTGAAGATCACGAGAGAGACATGGAAACCACTCGCTTTCTCGACTAGCGATGCGCTCTGCGATGAACTTCTCCAACGAAGTCGAAAATTCGTGATGCAAGGGTGAATCACTTCGAAACAAACTGTCTCTGATGAAATGCAGCATAGCTGCATCGTCGAAGGGCCGTTCCATTGTTGATCGAAGTCCAAATCAAGTTGACGGCGTTGCGGCGTCGAAGATTGATCTCGAAGATTGATCTCGAATCCTCCCCGCCACCTAGCTGGCTACCACTTGTTGTGGTTTGTTTCTTGGGAACTCGACTGTGCCTCTTGTTTCTCGAAAGTCCCAAAATACGACAAACCTCTTCTGCGCAGGATCTTTAGACGGGGCACCAATAATAACACAATCTCGAAGACATAAACCCTGTTCAAAGATCGAAGTATCTTACAGCGCTCATTCACAGTTGGCATTCGATGCTTCTTTATTATTCACAGACTGCAGTGCGATTGCGACTGCAACTTGCGACTTGCGCGCTGCTGCGCTGCTGCTGTTCGAAGCCATAACAATGCTCTGGGTCCGTTGCCAGCCTCGGCGGGTCAGTCGACTTATCCCAGAGTTGTATGGGTGACTTTTGACAGGGCTTGAGGGCCCTTTCAATAGCCTGTTTCATCTTACTCCCCATCACTAGAGAGTAATGAAGCTGCTTCTTTTGCCGGGTCGCAATTTTTTTTGTCCACTTCTGGTTGAGGTCCTGAAGCTTGATCAGAGCCCTCTTCCTGGAGGCAGTGTTATCGGAAAGGCTGCTGAGTACCGATTTATACTCTCTTTCGAGTCTTGTTTCCTTGTGGGCTTTCATGGGGTTGGTGGTGCGATGAAAAGCAACGGCGATTTGCTCCACCAGAGAGTCTAAATATGTACAAAATTGTACATCAGGTACCTGAGACAGGTCCAATGTCGCCGCCCATCTTTCCAGGGGCTCGATGTGGCTCAGAAAATCGATTTGCTCTTCTTGGGTAAGCCTCCTGAAGTGTGTGTGTCGTGTAGGAGGCGGGGGGTAGGAAGGTGTGTTTGGTGGCCGTATGACGCATGAAATGGGGTGGTGGTCTGAGGTTCGATCATGATCGTGTATGCTGGCCTGGAGCAGCCTCAGCGACGGCGTGGACAGGAGTTGGGTTGAGCACAGTATGAAGTCAATGTGCGTGTCACAGTGTTGAGGAAAGCTGACCGGTAACGCGTGTATGCACGGGCCCCTGGGTGCTTGGTGCGGAATGTGTCCACGGCCTCGTTTTTATCAATCAGCGAGCTGAGCCACCGCCAGCGGCCGTCCGTTATTCCGTTTGTATCTAGGCTGCTCAACTGTGCGTTGAAATCACCTCCCACCAGGTACATGGGATACTTAGCAAAAAGACCATTGAGGGACTTTTCTCGATGAACCTGCTGTAAGACCTGATCTGTCCTTAGCGCGTTGAAAATTAATTTACCCTCATGGGGGTTTGAGATTCATGACAGTGGTGCAGGAGTCAGCTTTTCGGCCTGAACACGGCCTACTCCACTGTTTGCGCTCCAGGATATCTGCAGAGAAAGGACAAAGGGTTGAGGGACTGACAAACTCGCAACCATCGACGCAAACACCGAAATCCGTCAAATGACGGCACAGAATTTTTCTGACGGCACACACCTGTCCAGAATCTTCATTTGCATTAAATGCACATTTTTACGCAATTTATTTTCATCACGGGAATTTTTAAATTCCTAGATTTACACGCACAGAAAGGCGGCGCGTCGAAGCGCATCCTAATTAGGCGCCGGAAAAGACGAAATTAATAAGATTATAACAGTACGTCACGTACTAATAAGAAAATGACCAGGGACACAATAAATAATAGACGTAGCAATGGCACGTTTGCTTCTAGGAGCAATAAAGAGGAATGAATCCAAGAAACTCAAATGAATTCAAAAAACAAGGTATAAACATACAGGTCTTGTTTGCTTCGTATGCAGCATGCACATTGCTTGTCTCGTGTTATTATGAACGTGCAGTATAGCAACGCAAACATAGTGTAGAGGGACAGATTGGAAGATTGCAAGATGATTAGAGGTGAGATCGGGTGATTAGAACATAGACACGCGTGCATAAACGCTTGCTTCGCTTGTGTTCCGTTTCTTCTCTCCCTTGCTTCGCTTTCCAGCGGTATAGGTAAGGTAAGTAAGCCCAGGAGGGGCCACCGCCTGGTGGAGTTCGTGATTGAGGTGTGGATTGGTAGGAAAAAAGTGATTATAACGAAAGATTGGAACCTTCGTGCATACCCGTGCATTCACATGACGCGTCAAAGGGTAGGCTAGGCGTGTTGCGCACGGTGAAACCCTTGTTTAGGTTACCCAGGGTCTCCACCCTACGTTCTTTAAGAGAACGGGTGGAGCTCCTTAAGCTTGCTTGCTTGTACTTGGGTTCAGGAACAGCGTATTATAGGGCAGTCTGAGAAGCGTATAATACGTGGAGGCTGTCTTGGTTCCTCAGTCTTGAACCCAAGTCATTTGCCTCTGCTTTACAGGTGGGCAGGGTAGGGTGAATTGGTGCAGCTGCAGCTGCCTTCGGCGACTTTGGATTTTTCTGCCCAAGCTAAAACGGGCGCCGATCACGCAATCAACAAACTGCACCTCAGCCAAGAGTGGCGAGGGCAGTCCGACATCTTCAACATCCACGCTGTGCACGCAACCTGAGCACTCCTTCCCTCTAAGCCCTGACAGGGAGATGCGTTGTGGCATCCCTGTTAGGCCACAGTCGCTTAGTAGCGCTGTGTTCTCCTGTCCCTTTCACAGGTAGGCCACTAGGGCCTGTGACATGCTCAGGGTCAACCCCAAGTAGGGTGTGAGTGTAGGTGTGGCAAGCTAGGGTGAGGGCTGGGGCCTCAGAGCCCGCTCATCCTTCGATGGCTGGTGCCACTGTAGTGAGTGTAGGACCTGTAGTGTGTGTGTCACTGTCCCGCCTGTTTCCTGAAATTTTATCAGGGTTTTGGTGGGCAGTGGCAGTGGTAGTCTAGGTTTTGGCGACGTAGCAAACAGGCATTTTCATGCCTCATAGCTTTTGGCCACCCCTCCCCTGTAGTAGGCAGGCAGGTAGGAAAAACCAATACCTTGGCGTTATCGCTGGGTATTCCCCCAAGGATTTTTGGTGCCAGCACAGAGATTGGGCACCTAGTGTACACCTAGGGGAGGAGACACCCGGGGCGTACCCCGTGGCACCGGTAAGACATCCGCCGGGTTCAGCAAGGGTGCAGACTTGGGTATAATTAGGACACCATTTCTGCAGCTTGCTCATAGGTCCTTAGGATCAGCACACTCACACACACATAGGCAGGTATAGGAAGGGTTCAGTCCCTAGGTTTCTTCTGAGAGGCAAGCGTCTCAGCGAGCCTCAGCAACTCTCCTAGGTTGAGTAAGAAAAAGTCACTGCCATGTCTTTCTTGGAGGGCTTGATCCAGGCTAAGCCCCCCTTAAAACCCTTTGTTGATGCTAAGACAAACTCAAGTGTTTTTATCTCTCTTTTGTAGCCTAAAGTACACTTTCTCAAAGTAACTAGGGTTGTGACCCTAGCCCCCCCATGAAGTTCACCCCTACCACTCAACTGAGCGGAGGTACCTTCCTTCATGGAGGACATACCAAAATAAATCAGGCATTGCATGCTTGTTGGCCTTGGAGGTTAAGCCTAAGTGGTCTCCCAACCCAAGACCCCTATACTCAATTGTTTCTACCACTTATTGTGGTCCTACTTTGTAACTGTTTCTGAATTCAGTTGCTTGGCCAAGTCATTTTCTGTGTGGTCCTGACATCTATGCCTCTCAGTCCTAACCAGCACCATTTCACCCAAAAGAGTGCACATGAAGTGCCAGAAAAGTTTATAGTGTTTTCAGCACTGTGTTTTTGCTTCTCCTGCTGCTTGTTGTTGCTGTAGGGTGTCCTGCTGCTGGTTTTGGATGATGAAAAGCTTTTGTTTGTTGAAATACAGTAAAGCCAACTCAATCCAGGATAGCCCAAGCCAATAGTATGCAAGGAGAAGGTAATTCAGGATCAAAGCATGAAGGGCTGCAGTGTAAACAGTGAAAGATGATTAGATATTCACAGAAACTGCAACTCAGGATACAAATGAATGCATATTCACAGAGATAGCTGAAATGTTTTGGGAAAAGAGTTAGAAAACTGCCTCAGGATCACTCTCTCTCCATAGTGCCATCTTAGGAGATGTGCACTCTTTGTTTTGGGTCTCATATGTGCTGAGGTGGCATGGTATGTGGCGATGAGGTCACTGCCATGTCACATGGGATCTTCCTACTTAGTTGGGATCTTCCTACTTAGTTAGGCTGACCAGGAATTGAACCCAGGACCTCTCAAAAAGAGGTGCCTAACCCCCTATGGTGCATACCACTAGGGCAGATAAGTATTCATGGAAAAACATAGATAAATTCATAGGCTCTACCTTAGGTATGTCAGTGCTCAGTCAACTCAGGAAAAGATGTTTTACTTCTGATTGAAAGGGGATTAAGGGGTCCACTCCATATCCTGATTGGGTGTTTGGTTCCATAGGTCAAAATGTGTTCTCACCACTTTTGGCTGGACCAATACTAAGATAAAAATGCATGGATGCTCAGTGCATCTCTAATACAACTAGAGTATGTCCCAAAGCAATGGAAAAGCACTTTTTCTTACTCCCCCCTTGTGCTGTGGTGGCCACCACTGTCGCATTTTAGGAAAAAGGGAATTTTTCTTGGCCTTTCCTTGGTTTCCACATCTACTTTAAAATACCTACAGTCTCCCTCACACCGAAAAATGGGCGCTCACCATGGCTGGCGTCCTTTTGCTGCTCTGATTGTACAGTTTCCTACAGAAGACTCAGCGCTCTTGGCGCTGCCGGGGCTCCTGTGGCTTGGTTGGGTTAGATTGGGAGCATGCCAAACATGTGCATATGCATCCCTTCCTCCAAGACGCAGCGTCGACACAACCCAAACGCAAGACACATTATACACACTCGCATGGGTTCTCGTAAACCTGCTGGCGACCTGTGACCTGTCTTAGGGCGTAGGGAGTCGAAAAGAAATTAATTTGCCCCTTGGTGGGGTCTTGGTTCTGCTCAGTCTCTCCAGGCACCTGCGTTTCGGCCCGAACACGGCCTACTCAGCGAGGCTGCGCGTGGGTATCTGCAGAGGCAGGAATGGGAGAATTATGGACGAATCCACGCAAAAACGAAGCGACGACACCAAAATCCGTCAAATGACGGCGCAGAATTTTTCTGAAACGACACACCTGAGCAGAATCCAATTGTGCATCTTCAGCACATTTTTATAGAAATTATAGTCATCTCTGGATTTTTTAAGTCCAGAAATTCATACGCATAAAAAGGCGGCGCGCAGGAGCGGCTCCTAGCGAAGCGCCGGAAAATGGAAAAATAATGGAATTATAAACGTATGTATCACGTAGTCTTGAAAATGACGAGACACACATTAATAAACAAACATACAGATTCCACCCACACTAATAGAAGCTTCAAAAATTCAAGAATTCGAAAATCAATTGAGAAGACTTCAATGAATCAGGTATAAACTACAGGTATGCTCGTCTTGCATGCCGCATACACATTGCTCGTCTCGAGTCTCCGTGACTGAGTCGTGTAGCAGCGTTAACAACGATAACCACGATAGAACGCGGTAGAGGGATTGATTAGAAAGATTGCAGATGATTAGCGGTCAGATCAGGGTGATTAGTCATACACACAAGTGCATAGCAACGTTCTTCGCGTGCGCCCCTTTTGTTTTCTCTCCTTGCTTCACTTCCCAGCGGTAGGTAAGGTAGGTACGCCCAGGCGGGGCCACCCCCTGGTGGAGTCAAGATTGTTGTGGAGATGGGCAGGTTTGCCCACGTGATCGTGCATAGTCGTGCATGCACACACGCATTAAAGGGTAGGCCACGCGAAGTGCGCACGGTAAACCTTGTTTAGGCTACCCAGGGGCTCCTCGGTACGTTCTTTAAGAGAACCTGAGGAGTCCCTTAACGCTTGCTTGCTTGATAAGGGTAGCTGCTCCATGCAGCGTGTTTGCGGACAGCGTATTATAGGGCACACTGAGAAGGGTATAATACCTGGAGTGTGCCTTGGTTCCTCCGCCGCAAACGCCCTTTCATTTGCCTTTGTTTTACAGGTGGGCAGGTAGGGTGAGTGGTGCAGCAGCATTTTTTTTATGCCCTGCTAAACAGGGGCGCAGATCACACAAACAAGTAACTCCGCTCCGCCTGCGGCAGAGCAGGGAGTCCGACTTCATCGACATCTGCGCCTTGCACACGAGAGCACTCCTTCCCTCCAAGCCCTTGCAGGGGAAACGCGTTGTGGCGTCCCCTGTGAGGCCACAGTTGCTTAGCAGCGCTGTGTTCTCTTGTCATTTCACAGGTGGGTCGCTAGGACCCTCGAGAACTTCCTCTTCGCAACGCCAAGTAGAGTGTGCGTGTAGGAGTGGTAGTCCTGCGTGGGGGCTAGAGCCAGTTGCCCAGCGCTCGCCCACCAGGATGGTGCCACTGTAGGGTGTGTAGGACCTGTAGGGAGCGTGTCACTGTCCCACCCTTTTCCTGCAATTTTAGCTGGGTTGGTGGGCTGTGACAGTGGGTTAGGTTAGTGTTTTTGGCCACATAGCAAACAGGCGTTTTGCATGCCTTCATAGCTTTTGGCCACCCCTCCCTGTAGTAGACAGGTAGGTAGGGAAAACAATACCTGGATTAACACTCTGGGTATTCCCCCAAGGTTTTGCGCCAGCACAGAAATTGGGCGCATAGGGGAGGGGAGACCCGGGGCGTACCCCGTGGCATCAATAAGCCAACCCTCCAGGTTCAGCAAGGGCGCAGACTTGGGTATAATTAGGACACCACTTCTGCGGCTTGCTCTCAGGACCTTAGGACTAGCACACTCACACATACGCTTTGGCAGGTAAGGGTAAGGTTCAGTCCCTAGCTTTATTCTTGGAGGCAAGCATCTCAGCGAGCCTCAACAACTCACCAAGGTTGTTCTGGGACAAGTAGTCAACCAGAACTGAGTTTGGGCGTCCCTCAGGTAGAACAAATGCAGAGCTAATGAAATTGAAGTGGCCCCAAATATTTGGTGTTTCACTCTCACTTGAGTTAGGCAAAGCCGCAACCGACCTCAAACCCTGCACTCAATGTGGACACTGGCCAATGCTCGGGATGTCTATTCCATGTGCTTCAAAGTATCGATTTCGCCCTGAAAGTGGGCCTCATCAGCAAAACATAGCTCTACAGGACAGGCAATCATCATTCATGTACAGTGTGTGCTGCACATTGTTCCATGCCACATAATCACAATAAATGCAACTCGTGGATGTTACAGCGCCAAACAAACACCAAGGTTGTTGCGACCTACTTCATTCTCAGCGCTGTGCGCGCGTGTCTCCTGAATAATTTACGAAGCGAGGCCAAAGGCTTCAAAATCGCAAATAAACGTGTTTTACCCTTCAAGAAAGGTAACCTTTTTTGTATGCAATGCAATACACGCGGCCACGACAGCTGTACCGCTGAATGATGCCATGCGCGAAGTATATGCACTCGGGGGATTCCCACCCTCCCTCCACCCCCAATGACACCCGACTCGTGGCTCTCCACTTGACTCAGCGAGCATTGCACATCATCCACATGTGCCAATACCCGTTCACGTCGTGGTATCAATACCTTTGAACGTTCATCCCATGAAAGAATCATTTGTGTGACCACGTGTTTAGGATAATCCAACAATTCCACCGCCGTAGTTAACCTTCGTAGGCAAAGGGCATAAAAGCGCTCGTGGGAACAAATACGTAGATACCTAATGCATTCGCCTCTAATCCATGAACATTTAGTGTGACGGGGCACATTCGCACGCCAAGGAATATAGGTGCATGCATGTGACGGCTTCCAATAGACACTTGTGCGTAGGGGGGCGAGTGATACCACCCATATGTCCAAAAAAGCAATTCCACAGCGACTCGCTTTATCCACAAAAGTAAAGGCGAGATGTTTGGGGTATACCTTACACAAATGCGTGTTCAAATCCTGCACACTGAGACTCAAAGGGTGAACGGCGAAGCCGTCATCAATATAGCGCCATAATAGAATGTCACGGGGCAGGGGGGAGCGTCTCTCATATGCCCTAAGAACCAATTGGGCCCACGATGGAGCGCAGTTCGTTCCCATGGCAAAACCAATCAATTGCAAAAAGATGGCCACTCCCTCGTTGAGGAAGATGCAATGCGTGAACACTACATTCATGAGAAACTTTCCAAGGTACATATGCTCCTGGTAGTCCATATTCATATATGGGAACGATGTTTTCAACTCAACAAATTGTTCCCAAGGCATTTCGGCAAACAAACAATGTAGAAATACACGTTCATGGCTCGAAATGGGTAGAGCGTCGGATTCATGTTGAAGAAAGTAGGCGCGCCAAAAATCCATCGCCATGGAAACATCGCTCCAACGGAAATTCGTGTATAGACTCTCAAAATCGAAAGTGGATATGCACCATTCTCTCCCATCCGCCCCCCACCCCGGGTCAGAAGAAAATTTCCTCAACCTTTTGAGTAGGTCCAGCGTATCTAAAATGGGGGAGCAGAGGGGGTCATGGTGTCGATCTATCTTGAGCAAGATTGTGCCCATAGTGGCAAGTAGGATGGATGATGGTGTTGTTGCCCAACGAAACATGCCCACCACCGGTCGTGTTGGAAAACGCCCATTTGGTTTTAGGGCGAAACCCTCTTTATGTGTTTTTGCAAGCAAGTAGAAATTCGGGAGGCGGGGTTTATGTTGAAAGTCCAAGAAATTTTGTAGGAACTCCAACATCATCGGTGGCAAGAATGGCATAATGACTTGCTTAAGCTTATTTTGCCACTCCTCCGCCTTGTCTTCCCAAAGTGAAACCTCATTCACCTCTCCCACTCGTAAATACACATCGTGTCCATGCAATTGCCCACGCATGTGAGCCGTGGCCTCGTACACATATGCATTTCGTGACACAACCAAAGATCCACCGTCCTTATCGGACGCCATGACAATGTGTTTATTCAAAAATGACTCCAACAAATGAGCATTAAACTTCACACCTCGTGTTGTGTAAGAATTACTCAAATGATCAATGTATTGCCGAATTTGGTGCAACACAATTCCAATCGATTTATCGATGCGCCATACCTCTTGTTGTATTTTCTCTTCAACACTCGCATTCGGGGTCGTACCTTTCTTCACAAACATTCTTTTATAAGGAAAGGCATCAAACGAAGGATAGGAATCTTTTGAGGTGTTTGGAAATTTATCATGAAAAACCGTCCATGTGAGTACCCGTTTGAGGTCCTCGAATTCATGTGGTACCGATTTAGATAACCTTGACAAGAAGCGTTTCGTATCGGGAAAGGGGACAAACTTATTACCCAACATCAACAAAAGGGAAAGGTGTGGAGGCACTTCATCAATGTTGTCACCATGTAGAACCTGCGGTTCGCTTACCGCCACATCCTTTATGGTATTTTGATTTCTCTTCACTTGCCTCCATTCTTTCTTCCTCTTCTTTTTCCGTTCGGTGTTTCGCCGCTCTTGCCTTGTCGCTTCCTTTTCTTCTCGTCCTTGTTCTCCTTCTTTGGATCGGCTCCGGAACGAGGTCTCCGTGGGCGTGGGCGAGTTTTCCGTTTGGGTTTCACACCTCTCTTTTTGTTTTTGGTTTTTGTGGCGCCGCCGGATGTGGTACCACTTTTGGGATTCCCGTTTTTTGATTCCTTCGCAATCATCAAGGCTTGCAATGCTTCCGAGATGGCCGACACATGAAATTGGAGCGATTCGTTGAGATGTGCTTGGTCTCGAAATTCTTCTCTTTCCACGCCAAGCATTTTCTCAATGTTATCGTGAATCCGTTGTTTATTTTCCAAGTCCTTCACCTTTGTCACTCGTGAGACATTTTTTGCCTCATTGAATGCTTCCCACTTTTCGTACTCATCATTTAAAAGACGCACCGTGAGTTGTTTCCCAAACGCAACATCCTTGAGGGCATTCGCCTTGGAAGTTAGACCCGCTTCGGTAAGCATGTTCGGAATAGCACATGGGTCGTCCTCGTCAATGTTCAATGGATTTAATCCCGAGTCAAACTCCGCCATAAACGAGTGAACACCCGTGAAATATTCATCATATTGTTTGACCAAGTCCACCAATGTTTCATGGCATTTGGTTTTCGCTTCCACGATGTCTTTGGCAATGTATCCAAGGCGTTGCTCATACTCCAACTCATGTATTCTGGTTTGTTCATTTTCACCAATGACCATTGTGAGCGTTTCTTTTCCTTGACGGAACTTTGTTTGATGAATTTGAAGTGAGTTTTCCGACTTCCACACGATCTTCTTCTTAGCATTCATTTTGGTTCGGAGAGCGCGGTGAGCAAACAAATGTTGCAAAGTGCATTTGAGAAGAGACTTGGGCACATGTTGTAAATCCCAACGTTTGAATGAAGCGCCGGCACGATCATTTGATCCCTTCTTGTCGTGCTTCATATTCTGCTTGGCCATAAGTGTAACGTAATGGCGGTAACGTAGCGCTAATGAAATTGAAGTGGCCCCAAATATTTGGTGTTTCACTCTCACTTGAGTTAGGCAAAGCCGCAACCGACCTCAAACCCTGCACTCAATGTGGACACTGGCCAATGCTCGGGATGTCTATTCCATGTGCTTCAAAGTATCGATTTCGCCCTGAAAGTGGGCCTCATCAGCAAAACATAGCTCTACAGGACAGGCAATCATCATTCATGTACAGTGTGTGCTGCACATTGTTCCATGCCACATAATCACAATAAATGCAACTCGTGGATGTTACAGCGCCAAACAAACACCAAGGTTGTTGCGACCTACTTCATTCTCAGCGCTGTGCGCGCGTGTCTCCTGAATAATTTACGAAGCGAGGCCAAAGGCTTCAAAATCGCAAATAAACGTGTTTTACCCTTCAAGAAAGGTAACCTTTTTTGTATGCAATGCAATACACGCGGCCACGACAGCTGTACCGCTGAATGATGCCATGCGCGAAGTATATGCACTCCCATCTCGCTTTGCCGACGAGCTCATGTTTAAGGTCCGAGAGTGCGCCCAATTCCTCACCGGAGAACTCCTTGCAATGGACATGCACGCTTTGCCGACTACCGAAGTGTATCGAGCCGTGATCGCTAGGGACCGAAAGGAAAGAAACAAAGACCTACAAGCTCCGGAAATGCTCACCATGATGATCGCCAACCTGCCCGGTGGACGGGGCGCCTCACCGCCCCTAGGAGCGATGTTCCGGTCTAAAGATTCCTTGGTCGTGGCGATTGACACCACTCACGCACCGTGCGACGTCATGAAGACCGGTGTCCAAACGTTAGCTATCCGCTTCTTCCACTCATGCGGCATTGTTCTCTTTCATGGCATAGATGGGCAATTAGTGCGGTTCTCGTCACGATCCGACGGCAACGCGAGGTCCGCGCCTTCGGGCGCCCCCGAGCGAGCCCACGCGACGCCGGCCCCGCCCTCATACGACTCATCTAAGGCCCCGAAGACCGCCGTGCTCCTAGTGGCCCCAAGATCGGCGCACGCTCTCGACTTGCGCGTCCAAGCGGGGTTCCTTGGCCCGTACGTGTCGTTCGAGCCCACGAGGCCTCCCTACGAACACCAACAAGCCTACCTCGTGGTCTACGAAAAGGGGGAGTCCGCGCTGCTAGCGCATGATTTCAAATATGGAGACGCTGCCTTTGCCCCACTACACCGCAACCTCATCGCCCTCGAGAAGATCCTCCCCGCTCAAGACCCGGATGTGGCCGAGC
This sequence comes from Eutreptiella sp. 'Long Island Sound 2002', assembly GCA_964036045.1. Lineage (NCBI taxonomy): Eukaryota > Euglenozoa > Euglenophyceae > Eutreptiales > Eutreptiaceae > Eutreptiella > Eutreptiella sp. 'Long Island Sound 2002'. The sequence continues at coordinate 30,818,014 of OZ038394.1, read as the reverse complement.
ACGAGCGACCCATAGTGCAGCGCCTCCAAGCGGGAGCCGCCTTGGGGTCCACGGCCTTCGTGTCCCAACTTGTCACCGCCCTTCGTGAAAGGCCCGCTACGGGGCTGACTGAGCGCATCAGCGAGTGGAACGCGGCACCGGAGGACGCCGGCGCCGCTACGCCAACGCCGGGACCAAGCCGCATCGAAGAGATGTCCGAGACCAGCGTCCCGCTGCTTGCTCCACTAGGAGGCGAGGCGACCACCCTCCTACCCCCCGACCACGGTGCCCCCACCCCCGCCTCGGATATTCAAATCGACCCCCGCCTCCCCGCTGGTTTTTATTACGTCCGCGACGTATTCTCCGAAAGCCAAGAGGAAACGGTAAAAAAGATTCTCCACGGCAACACGTGGGAGAAGTACCACGGGCGCTCAGTCCAACACTTCGGCCACGCATACCTCGGCCCGAGCAAAGTCGCCGCCACGTCCCCCATCCCGGAAGAGTTTTCCTCCATCCTCCAAACCTACAATGCCGCGCTGGAGCGGCTAGGCCTCTCACACCCTCCTCCCAACCAAATCACGGGCACAATGTATCTCCCGGGAGAGGGCATCGGCTACCACGGGGACGACCCCTTGCTAGGCGACCCAGTGTCCATTTTTGGTTCCCAATCGGACACCACAATGTTCTTTAAGAACCCCTCCAACGGGGACTCCTTTCGCATCCGCCTGTTTGCCCGCTCTCTCCTGGTCCTCACGGGGGCCGCACGCCATGAGTGGCACCACGGTATACCTCGACGGAGAGAAGACGAAGTGTTTGGGCTAACCGTCCCTCGTACCGTCCCTCGCCTCGCTCTAATCCTCCGACACATACCACAGGCAAGCTAACCCACGAAAGCCAGAGGGCCGGGTACCCGCCTCCTGCACTGTCCAGCCCCCTCTACCTGAACACAAAAGGGCCAAGATTCAGTGAACCACTGGCCCAGTCACGGCTTCCACCATCACAGGCAAGGGGCTAGACAACGAGCTCACCTCGGCCGGGATACCGGCCGACCAAATTCAGCACTTTCTTTGCCTTAGCCAGCCCAGCCAGCCCGGCTCCCCAGTGCCCCCCCAGCCCCCCCCTATCCCGCCCCCCCCGAGATCCAAAACGCGCCTACGGAAGGGTTACCAACGGCCTCACCGCCCCCCCATACCCCTCCCTTCAGAACTGCGTTTTCTATCCCACAACTTGCAGAAGAAACCCATAGTGAGCAGCCAAATTCTCCGACACCTCAAGAACGACTTCGACATCCTCTTCCTCCAAGAAATCAATCACGCCCCCATCCTCCCCCACGTATACGCCTACGGTTCGGGCACTAAAGCCACCATCGTTTCGAATATCAGCCAAGACAAACACTCCAGAGGCGAGCATGGTTCCGTCTTGGTCTGTTCCCCCCGGCTCTCCCGCTTCGTTACCCCCCTTCCCCGACTAGATACAGAAGGGATGCTGGCGGCAGCCGTTCTCACTCTCCCGGGGGCCCCGCCCACCTTGCTGGTCTCGGTATACGCCCCAAGCACGGACGTCCACCGCTCAAAAATTGAAAACATCCTACGGCCACTCATGCATCAGTATCCTAACCACGTCCTCGGTGGGGACACCAATTGCATAATGTGCCCTGAACTAGACGGATCGAACCTCCAAACGGACAACGAATGGCCGTGGCTTCGCAGACAGATCACGAGCGACCCGCCGCGTCTCATCGATACCTTTCGGCACTTTCACCCGACCGAGCGGTCCTTCTCCCGATACCCCACCCCGTACAGGGCAAGCAGTAGCCGCCTTGACCATATTTTGCTCTCCCCGGCGGCCTCGGAATTTTTTGCCCCCACCTCTGCAACCATCCAAACCGACGACAAAACGTCAGACCACCACCCAGTCACGTACACCTCTCAGGTCCCCCCTCACCCTTTCACCGAAGCTCCCACCACTAAGAGGAAAGTTTTCCGAAAACTGACGGAGCGGGAACGCTCCAAGCACCACGACTCCCTTGCCCCCCTGGCGCGGTGGTGCGAGTCTACCCTCCCCCGCTTTGAGTCCTTGTCCTCGGCGGACATCGAGCTTTTCACAGACGTGGTGCTGGAGGAAGTGGCGACCAGTTACCACAGTATCACCACGCCGTCACGCCCTACCTCCTCGGCTCTGGTAAAGAAAATCAAAGAGTCCCTGCAAACCCTGCCCCCCCCCAACCATCCCAACTACCCCGCTTCCATGGACACGCTCAACAAACTCGTCAAGGAGTGGGAAACCAAAGTGAACAAGGCCGCAACCACCAAAATCCATCGGTGCCTAGTGAGGAAAACTAGGATCAAACGCACCATCAACGAGGCGCTCAACCCCGTGGAACGAGGTGAAATAACGCTGAAGCGCCCGGGCACCACACAGCTCGTCTCCACCCCCAAAGAAGTGGGCTCTATTTTCTCTTCTACACTCCTCACCCTGGGGGGCAGCCTCGAATATGCACCGCCGAACACTCTAGTGGATCGCCTACTCGCACACTCCCCCGCCTGCCCCGAACCCACAAAACACGGCCTCCTCCCTGACATTACCTGGGAATCGTTACGCAACACGCTTAAGAGGTCCAAGCCCAACAAGGCGGGAGGGCGGGACTTCACAAACAACTACACTTTGCACGTCTCTCCCCCCCCTATCCAACAATTCATTTGGAAGGTATGCAACTACTACCTCCACCGGCCGTTGCCCGAGAAATGGCTCGAAGCCAACATTATCTTGCTTTTTAAGAAAGGGGACGTGATGAACCCGGTAAATTACAGGCCTATAGCCTTGCTGAACAGCGTTTACAAAATAATTGCAACACACGCCAACCGAGAACTACTGGCAGCGGCCATTGAACATTCCATCATACACCCCACCCAGTTCGGCGGGCTTCCGAACCGCAGATGCCAGGACCACATTTTCAACCTCTTATCCACGTTTCGGGAATCGGTCGGTAGCTACAGCCTCTACATTGATTTCAATAAGGCTTTTAACTCCGTCCCCCACACCACCCTCTTCACAGTTCTATCCCGCCTGAACTTTCCTACGCCCCTTGTAAACCTCATTCAATCCTTGTACCGTGCCCCTCGCGACTTCCCAGTGGTGTCAGGTCAAACCCACTCCTCACACCTGCAAACCAGAGGCGTTCGGCAAGGATGCCCCATGTCACCAATCCTTTTCTGCCTCTACCTGAATGTGCTCCTCTTCGCCTTGCCGTCCCACGTCACTGCACCCCCCTCCTCACACGAATCGGGCCACGCCTTTGTTGACGACCTCCTCTATCGATCAGAGAATGGGGACCGCATACAGCAAGTTTTAAACTTCTTCGACACGGTCGCCAGGGAGTGGGGTCTAGACCTTAACCTCAGCAAAACCGAGATCCACGCTATGGGAACAGCTCCCCCCAGAACCTTCACCTCCCCCTCGGGCACCCCCCTGTCGACAACAAACCAAAAGACGGGGCAACCACACAATTGCTACAAGTACCTAGGGGTATACATCTTCACCGCCAACCATGAGGCACAAACACTGGCATTGGCCAAGTCGGAAATACGCTCATTTTTCACAACCCTCCAACCCCTCCAGCTCACCCTTTCGGAATACATTCTCTTGGTGAACGTCCAACTCATCCCTATTCTTTCCTACCGCCTCATGGCACACCCCCTGGCCCTGAACGAGTTGGGGGCCCTTCAGGCCATGATCTGGCAAAATGTTGCGCATGACCCCTCCCCGGACAGAGCCAACAGGATCTCCCGCCTCGTCTCCCCTAAGGCCCGCTACACCCCTCGCCACCAGGGAGGCTTAGGACTCCGCCACTTCACTTTTTCAATTTGCATGGCCCTGGTAAACACCGCAATAAGGTACCTCAACGGAGACGGCCCGGCCTCGACAAACGAATCTTTTTCCGAAGCAATGCTCTCCACCACACGCAACCCAATCCAAGACACCATCATGGACGCATGCCACACCATAGGCTTCCGATACCACAGCACCGGCCTCTGGGCCTCCTGCCCCCCCTCCCTTTTCCTCCCAAAAGAAAAAGTCCAGGTCCGGTTCCTAGCCACCAAGCCGGCACCACAATACAGCAAGTTCGGCAACAGATTAAAACGGACGCCCCAGGACCTGGGGTTCCACCTAGGTACAGTCACGGAAGTGCACTCAGAATCGGCCACACTCCAGTTTTCGGACGGCACCACCCACACCATCAAAAACCCCGGTCTCCGCCGCAACGAGAAAGAATACACCTTTCAAAACCCAGCCATTTCTGTCCTCCCTCAACTGGCGGGGCGCCACGAACTGCTCACCCCCCCCCTTCTTCACCCTCAAGAATACATCCTCAACCCCCCCCCCGGGCCATACGGCGGGGTCCTACTCGACTCGTCACTGCATGGCGAGCTGTACCGGCTCCCAGATGAACCTCACTCCCTTGACCCCGACGACCTCGAAGAATGGGGTTGTGAAGCAGCCCTTGCCCTCCTCCTCGCATCGTCCCCCGGCACGACATGGGTGTACTTGGATGGCTCAGCGGGCGCCTTGGGCTACGGATCGGCGGCCACCCTGTTTTTTCCAAATGGCTCCAGATGGGTACTGTGCCAAACGTCCCCGTACCAGTCATCAGAGGGATCGGAGTTCTGGGCCGCTATTATGTTCCTACGGTGGACCCTTGCATCTCACCCGCACCTCACCTTCGCCGTGCTAGGGGACAACCTCCACGTTATCACTGTTCTCTCTCCGAACACCCCCCCAGGCCTCCCATCACGCTCGCCAGCCGGCACGTGGGAATCCTCTCTCCAGTCCATCCAGGCCTCCCTACGCCCAGGGATGATCCAGGGTTGGGGGTGGATCAAGGGGCACGCCGGGTTCGTGGGGAATGAAATCTCAGATGCTTACTCAAAGTGGGCCGCCCACGTGATGGTCTGGGACCCCTCCCTCCTTCCCCCCCCCCCGATAGGGTGCATATCCAGGGGCCCCCTCCCAGTCATACACAAATTGACTACAACCTCAATCAAGCATCTCCTCCCTCGCCACAAACACGAAAACATCCACGCACCGTCCAGCTTCCATTTTTACAATCACACTTCGTGGTTCAAAGGCCTCCCTTTCAAATGGTCCTCCGGAAATTTCAACATGGCGCCATTTGCTTTCCACGACGACTTGCGCCCTCGCCATTGCCACGCTTGCCCCGACCCGCACCCGATGGATGTTATCTCTTTCGTCTCACACTGCCCAACGTGCGAACACCTGGTCCAAACCTACATTCAATGCTGGCGCCCCCCCTTCACCACGGTGGTGTCCCAATGGTGGTCCGCGACCACACACGTGGGGGAGAGACGCAATTTCGTCCGGGGGCTTGTTCCCATGACGCTGTACACCAAACTCACAACCCCCCCCTCCGGCCGAAGAAAACCAGCACACTGTCACGACTTAAAACTCGCCCTGAAGGATCGTGTTCCCCTGCTCCTCAGCGCCCTATACCGCACGCTGGAATGGCTAAAAGACCACCCCCCTCCAGCCCCGCTCACCCCCCCTACGGGCCCCAACTCATGGGGACGCCCCTGGTCGCCCTACAGCACGTCGCACACCGCCCAACAACGCCCCTCCCCCGCCTACCACCCTCCCCCCCCCCTCCCGGACAAAGTCGCACACAAGCCCCCAAAGCGCCCCCGCCCCCCATCTCCTGCGGCACACACCAAAACTCGAAAACACGGCCGCCAGCCCCCAAGGCCCGTCCGGCCTCTATCACTGAAACGCGGTACCGCAAGTCAACCCCAGCCAGAGCCTCCGCCCCCCAAACGGCCGCTCACAATCAGGGACATGTTCAACCTCCCCCCCCCCCCTAGACCAGCACCCCCCCTCGCCGCCTCCGCCCCCATTTCCGCCCCTTCTCCTCGCATAACAAAGTACTTCGCACCAGCCCCCCCCTCCCCCGCGAGCACAAACTCACAATCGTCCTCACACTCGTCCAACGTGTCATCTCTTTGAAAAAGCCACACTTACACATTTTCTCACGCCGACCCTCGACAGCCCTAGCGGCGCAATCCATCAGTACTACCACACTGGCACTCACCAGTCACTTCTGCAAATGAATCCCTCCCCCAAGCCACCCCCCGTGCTCAAGCCGTCATGCTCTAACCCCCAATCCGCAACCACACCGCCTTCGGGTATCAAGCAGAGACCCCGGCCTGCGGTTGTCTATAACGGGGCTGCCAAGTCTCTTTGAGATGAAGCAGACGAGGACAGCAACGTGCAGCGGTACTCAGCCCGCGATTGAACTTGATTTCGGGCTCCCGCCCCTCCCCAAAAAAAGCTTGGCGCGCAAGAGCCTTTCTCCCCGGCCTGGCCAGCCACAAAAGGCGCCGTTCAGTGCAAAAAACCAGAACTGAGTTTGGGCGTCCCTCAGGTAGAACAAATGCAGAGAAGGGCTCCCAGGTGGCCTCTTCGACTCCAAACCCTTCCCAGAGGGTGAGGAAGCGCCAACCCTGGCGATAGCGGTGGCGTAGGACAGACTTCACCAGGTAGAAGCCCTCCTTAGCCATCTCCTCGGCGTTCATGTCGGGGAGCTCACCTTCAACTTCCATAGGGCTGGCAGCCCCTTGTAGGTCCAGAGCGGCGATTTCCTCGTCGTTCAGCTCCCACTCCTCCCCACAGAGGTCTTCAGGATCATGGTAGCGCTTCAGGTGTTGAGCGGCGCACACCAGGGTCCCCCCTAGACGGGGAGAACACCGCACGGTGATACGGTGCCCATCCACAGATAGGATCTTGTACGGCCCGAAGTATGGGTCATCGCTGGTAGAGCGTGGCCAGGCGGGTAGTCGACTGTGGTGCACCAGCACCCAGTCCCCTTCTTGGTAGGTGGCCGGTACACGGTGCTTGTTCTTCTTGTTCCACTGACGCTCCCTCACTCTCTGGAGCATAGCCTTGGCCTTGTCCACCTTCGCTTGTTGCTCTTGGACCCATTCACCCACAGAAGAATGGGTGTCCTCTGGATAGGGGGCATGTAGGAACCATGCCGGGCGCCCCATGAATAGCTCATGTGGCGAGTAGCCAGTAGCTGAACTCTCTTGGGAGTTCATCATCAAGGATATGACGGGGAGTAGTCTCACCCAGTCTCTGGTGCGTTCAGTTTTGCACCATATCCTGACGTTCTCCTTCAGGACACGAATCTGTCGCTCACACAGGGGGTTGCTCGTGTGAGAGTAGGGAATCCCCGTAGACACCTGGACATTGAGGGACCTCAGGACCCTCTTGTACCAGCCAGTATCTGAGCGTACTCGTACGTCCTCATCGGAGTTGATCTCCTTGGGCGCCCCATAGACACAAAACCACTCCTCCAGGAGTATCTTGATAGTCTCCTCTCCGGTAATGTGCTTGGTACATGGGAACACCCTGGTAAACCTGGTCAACCCACAGGTTACCACGAGGGCGAAGTCATAGCCCCCGAACTTCGGCATCTCCGTGTAGTCCACGTATAGAACACTGTTAGCACAGTGAGGGATGGGCAGGGTCGAGTAGAGACCTCTGTCCCTGATATCCCCTGGTTTACAGGACCTGCACGGGCACTTGTCCACGATAGGCAGGAGCGTCTTCCGCAGCTGGTCGTCAGTCCACGTAGTGTGGAACCACTGCTTGAACAGCCTCAGGGTACGGTCAGCACCCACATGACCACTGGACTCATGGGTCCACTTCAGCAGCGCTGGGACTCGGTCACTAGGCACCACGATGCGGTCCTCGTGCCAGAGGTAGCTCTTGTCCCGCTTCCACTGGTCTTGGTTGACCAGGAGGGGTTCAAGGCGTTTCTCCAGGCGCCGGTAGATGTCCCCAAACTCCTGTAGGTACTCCGATTGTTGGAGTCCATCCAGGGGGCGTATCATGGTCATGTTCAGGTCCAGGTGTACGTCCATACGGCTGAACGCTTCCTTAGCCAGCGCTTCAGACCGGGCACCAATCAGGGCGTCGAAGTTGTTGCGGCTGATGTAGTCGGCACACTCGTTCTTCACTCCCTGGATATGGTGTACCGTCAGCCGTAGTTGACTGAGGTAGGTCCACCAGCGACGTAGCTTGGCCTTCTCAGGTGGGGGGCCCTTCTGGAAACTGCGAACCGGTTCTTGGTCGCATAGCCAGACCACAGGGTTACTCCCCAACAGTCGTGCTTGTGAGGATAGCACCAGCATACCCGCGAGCAGTTCCTGCTCATAGGTGGAGTAGTTCCCTCTGGCCTGGTTCCACTTCCAGTTCCAGTGGCCCAGAGGTACTAGGACCCACTTGTCGTCAGGGTAGCTGTGCTTGAGGGTTCCATCTCGGTTGAGACCTTCCGTCCCCCATTGGGAAATGGCCGAGTCGAACTCCTCCTTCTCTAGTGCTTGCCATTGGAACAACGTTCCACCACCGCCCACATTGCTGGCGTCGGTCACCAGGATAATCTCCCCTTGTGCCCTAGGCACGCCCAAGCACTTAGCGTTGGCTACCTTGTCTTTGAGCTCGTCAAACGCTTGTTGCTCCTGTGGGCCCCAGCGCCAAGTAGTACTCTTCTTGATCAAGTCAGTCAGTACCGCGCTGGTGTAGGTGAAGTTTTTGATGTGGCGGCGATAGAAGTTGCACGCCCCAATGAAACTGCGTACATCATGAAGTCCTTTCTTGGGGTCTTCGTGTCGTACCTTGGCATCCATCAGGGGTTTGGCCTTAGAGGCCGCTGGGGTCCACCACCCATAGCCAACGTCAAACCCCAGGTACTGCATGGTCTCCTGCATGAACTCACACTTCTCCATCTTGAGTCGTGTGTGGTTCTCCTGGCAGACCGCAAAGAACTCACCCAAGAGGATTAGGTGATCCTCCTGGGTATTGGTCCCGAGGCATACATCGTCGATGTGAGCCTCCATCTGGGCCCCACGGGATATGAGCTCCTGCACCTTAGGTCTCCTTCGTAGGAGGGACAAGATCTTGTTCATCAGCTCTTGGAACAGAGCGGGGGCGTTAGCCACGCCGAATGGCATGACCTTCCACTTGAATACCCTCCCCTGAGGGGTGATGAAGGCCAGTAGTTCCTGCGCGTTGGGCGTCAGGTCCACTTGCCAGAATCCACTTCGCTTGTCCATCTTGGTCTTGTAGCGACAGGAGGCTATCTTCTCCAGGGTAGACTCCATATTGGGAATGGACCCTGAGTGGTTCAGCGTCTTCTTGTTCAGCTCTCCATAGTCCACTACCAGCCGTTTGGCTGTAGACCCAGGTTTAGCCACCAGGAAACAGGGGCTGCAGTGTAGGGGGTAGTCCCCATCCTTGTACTCCAGGACTAGGCCAGCGTCGATACATTCTTGTATCTGTCGCTCAATCTCGTCGGCCTGCTCTTTAGGAGCTGGATAGGGTCTCCTCCGGATCTTGTGACCCACGAACTCGGGTTTCAGCTTGAGGTCCATCTGTACCAGCTTGTCGCATGAGGCTGGAGGGGGTAGTTCTCCGAACACCTCCAGATAGGTCCTTATCGGCTTTTGTACCCGCGGGTCCAGTACCTTGATCTTGTCCTCCATGTCCTCGTCGGAGTGTAAGTTGCTTGCCCCTTGAATAGACGTCGGGAGGTGGTCCTCCACCGACTCTTCGCCCGCGGTAGCATCCTTCAGCCCTTGGTAGGCATACAGAAGGTCTTGCTCAACCATCTCCGGTGGACGATGGCAACATAGGCACGCTTTAGGGGGTTCACATACACATTCCTCCGAGAGGTCGTCCTCATCTGGGGTCCTCACATGGGCACCCCATACGCTCTTCATGAGCTTGAGATCTACCTCCCTTTGCCAGGTGGTGATCTTCTGTTCGAGGTCCTCCTTCAGTTGGGATAGGTCTCCCATACGTCCTTGCTTCAGTGGCCACGAGCTGCGGGTAGGCTTCGCGTAGCATAGCTTTTTCGCCACCAACTTCCTCTTGGAATCCACATACTCCCTGAGCCTGGATCTAGGGTCCAGCTCTTCATCCACGGGGTCTTCCACCCTCATGGAGAGTAGGGGTTTTAGTGGGGCGACGTACTCGGCGTTCTCCACTTCTTCCACCGCAGTCTGCACGAAGAAGGCGTCGTGCTCAGTTTCGTCGTCTGAGTGGATAGAGCTAGGTAGCTCAGATAGTCCACACTCAGAGACTCCATCAGGAACAGGTACATGACAGGGAGAGTTGGGGGCGTTAGTGTCAATCACGACGTACTCATCTCCTCCGGGTGTAGTTTCAACAGCATCTTGAGGTCGTAGGCGATCCTTCAAGTCACCCAAGGCGAGTCCATCGCTTTCTCGTTGTATAGCCTGGACCAGAGTAGGGTCCAGGTCTTCCCAGGGGATGGTGGTAAGACCTCCGTCCACCACGCTGAGCATACTCCCCCATCCGGGCTTCCCAATGGGCGTCTTGCGTCCCAGAGGCACGTAGATGGCCTCATCAGGCAACCGCACAGAGCTGATAGTCAGCTTGTCAAGGAGGGTTCGCCAGTACTCGTTGCCCCCATGGGCTCCCCAATCGGGGGAACACAGGACCATACGGGAACGTTCCAAGGCCACCTTGGTCAGCACCTTCCCCAGTTCACTGAATCTGGGGTTCCCGTAGGCCATCCCGAAAGAGGGCCAGTAAAATTTGTAGCTGCAGTTCTTCCCCTTGCTGCAGTATAGGTCCAGTACATGCTGCTTGTCGCTGGCGAACAGTTCCACACTTAGGTCTTCTCGAGAGTAACCCAACTCCTTCAGACCTTGGTCTAGGACTTCCCCCAATAGTTGATAGTCCTCAGTTTTGGAGGCCGCCATCATGTTCGAGGGCTCCTCCTTCGATAGTCTCAGGTAACTCGAGGTATGTTCCGACTGCTCCTGTGGCACAGACTCTCTGCCACTGCCGTGGTCCACGTACAGGAGGTAGGGCGCTTGCAGCGTCAGGGATTGTATCTGGGAGTGCTGCACGAAGAAGTCAGTACCCAGTACAAAGTCGAAGGCATCAGTGTCGATCACATAGAACCGATGGGCGATAGTCTTGGAGCCCATAGGTACCTCCACTTCACAGTCCCCGCAGCTGTGCACCACATGTCCATCCCCCATCCGTATAGCGGCGGTGGTCATGGTGTTCTTCAGGCTCCCACAAGGTAAAATTTTCTTGGCCACTATCGATATTGTGGCTCCAGTATCCAGTACCCCCAGGTATTCACGTCCCCCTAGTCGGATACGTACCCAAAACACCAGGTCTTGGGTGCCACCAGAGCGTCCCCGTCAGAACTCCGCGGGACAGGTCACCTCGAACCCCTTGTTCCGCAATTTGCGGGCCATCCTCATGAAACGGCTTCTCTTCTTGGCGTTGCCGTCGTCACCACCTTCATGCTCACGCTTGGCTCCTTGTTCTTGCTGGGCCTGCGTCTGTGAGCGTGTGGTAGGTCCAGACTGCCCTCCAGAGGGCTCGGAGTTCCCCCCTGGATTAGGGTTGGGGTTACCTCCGTTCTTGTCCTTGTTCTTGTTGTCGTTCTGGCGATTAGCGCCTCCTCCTCGTCCGCCTTGACCCTTGTCTTGACCACCTTGACCACGTCCTTTCGACTTGCCCTTGCCGGAGTCGTTGCCTTTGGCCTTGCCTCCACCTTTGCCTGAGCTTTTGCCAGGATCTTCCCCCTTAAGCTTCGCCGATAAGCGTTGCTTATGGTAGCACTCGTCCTCATAGTGCTTCCGCTTACCGCAGAATGCACACGTGATGGTGCAGCGGTAATGATCCGGCATCTTCACCTTGGCGCCGGTGATCTTTTCCTGCTGCTTCCCCTGGACAACAAAGCAGTCTCGCTGCTCGCAGTCGGAGGCATGCTGCAGGTGGCCCTGTTCATCTCTGGCATCACACCAGAATAGCTCCTTCACGTTCTCCATTAGGCGGGCGTGGGCGTGTTTGGGGGTAGTCCCCTGCCCAGGTCGGGACCCTTGGTACCCTTTGCCTCCAGAACCTCCACCACCAGGACGGTAGTGGTTCAGGTGTTGGTCGCTCTCCTTCTCCAGCGCCATCTCCAGGAGCAGCACGCATAGATCCTCGTAGCGGAGGGATCTAGCCTTGCGCTCAGCCGTCAGACGGCACTCGTCCCATAGCTCACGGGGGAGCTTGGAGCACAACCAAAACAGCAGGTCGTCGCTGCTGTAGGAACCGGGCGTCAGTCGCCCAGCCCAGTGGTCCAGGTCCGCCAACAGCTCGGAGACCCTGCCGGGTTTGGGGTTGTTCGGCAGCACGGGCAGGTTCTGGATCTCGGCCCTGATGGAGAGGTCGGTCTCGTAGGTTGGGTACTGCCTCTCCAGGGCAACCAACACGTCGGCAAAGGTGGCGGAGTTGGTGACGATCTGCCTGACCTGCTTCTCCAGGTACTTCGTCTTGCAGCACTGCAGGAGCAGGTCGCACTTCACTCGCCCACTCGCGTGGGTTTGGCCGGTCAGTCGTAGGAACCGGCCAAAGTTCTCAGCGAACTCGCTGAGGTCCTTGCCTGTGAATTCAGGCAGGTTCACCACTATCTTGGAGGTGGCAATAGCCTTCGCCTCCTGAGCTCGGCGTCCTTCAGGGCGTCGGGTCTTCTTCTTCTTCTTCTTCTTCTTCTTACCCTTGGAGTCCTCGGGGTCCTCAGGGTCTTCGTCATCCGATGGCGAAGAAGAAGTCATCGAACGCGGCCCATCATCGGAGGGGTCTCCGCCTAGATCACTGGAGCCATAAGGCTCCACGTCCACCATAGCCCTTAGGGCTGTCAGCCCCAGCTGGTCCAGCTCGGCCCTCGTCGAGTTCGTCACGTGACTGTAGGGCGGCTGGGCTGTCCTCGGGACGAATGGGCTTCTTGGTACTGCTGCAGGAGTCGGCATCGGTCGGCTCCTCAGGCTCCCCAGGGTATTCGTCAACCCTGCCGCCAGGTGGTTAGCCTGTACTCGGTGGGGTGACATCCCCACTGTCGTAGGTGACGCATGGGACGGGATCATCAGGGGCTGCAATTTCTCCCTGATCTCTTGCGTGAGGTCGCTCACGATTTTCGAAGTGGCTCCTTGGAGCACCTCGTTGATCTCCGACCGCGTCAGGGACCTGTTGGAGGATCTTCCCGATCCTCTACTCCTGCCTCCCAGAGACTCTGGTCCTCTCCTCAACCCACTCAGGGGTGCATACCCAGGTGCACACCCAGGAGCATACCCAGGAACTTCCATGTAGGTTCCAGTGGAGTGAAGTGGATGGGGATGGTCAGCCGCATACCAACGCGGCGCAGAGCTGGAAGCCACCGGCTCACTGGCAGTAGTTGCCTCAAGGAGCGCAGTGGTAGGTGGGCCCATGCCATAGGCGGGGTAGTGAGGCATGCCAGTAAAGCCTGTGCCCTCTGCCATAGGCTGGTTGGTTGTGGAAGTGGATGTAGCGGCGGCTGGGTGTGTGGTGGTTATGGGAGAGGGTGATGCTTGGAGGCCAGAAGCGCTTGGTGCGCCTTCGAAGGTAGGGATATCCGTCGGGTCTTGCCCTTGCTCCTCTCCTTCGTCTGCTCCTTCTCCAGCATCCTTCTCGCTCTCGTTTCCTCTCTTCCTCTTCACAGGCTGAGGCTGAGAGACCATTTCCTTCACCGACAGGGCCCCAAAGGCCGTCTGGAGGCCATCCAAGGAGTCCTCCGCCGTATCCATTGGCCCATGTAAGGGCTCCACCGAAGGTACAGCGTCAGGCGCCGGCCTTGCCGGTGTCTCTGGCGCTGGCGCTGTGTTCACCTCGGCGTCCACTCTTCCTGGATCCATCTTAATCCACCCTTCTGCTTATGTTTACCTGCTCGGTGCACTGGTTGTACGGCGCGGGGTCGCTGCCGGTGCACAGAGACAGGCTGCCTCTTGCTACCAGAAAAGTTTATAGTGTTTTCAGCACTGTGTTTTTGCTTCTCCTGCTGCTTGTTGTTGCTGTAGGGTGTCCTGCTGCTGGTTTTGGATGATGAAAAGCTTTTGTTTGTTGAAATACAGTAAAGCCAACTCAATCCAGGATAGCCCAAGCCAATAGTATGCAAGGAGAAGGTAATTCAGGATCAAAGCATGAAGGGCTGCAGTGTAAACAGTGAAAGATGATTAGATATTCACAGAAACTGCAACTCAGGATACAAATGAATGCATATTCACAGAGATAGCTGAAATGTTTTGGGAAAAGAGTTAGAAAACTGCCTCAGGATCACTCTCTCTCCATAGTGCCATCTTAGGAGATGTGCACTCTTTGTTTTGGGTCTCATATGTGCTGAGGTGGCATGGTATGTGGCGATGAGGTCACTGCCATGTCACATGGGATCTTCCTACTTAGTTGGGATCTTCCTACTTAGTTAGGCTGACCAGGAATTGAACCCAGGACCTCTCAAAAAGAGGTGCCTAACCCCCTATGGTGCATACCACTAGGGCAGATAAGTATTCATGGAAAAACATAGATAAATTCATAGGCTCTACCTTAGGTATGTCAGTGCTCAGTCAACTCAGGAAAAGATGTTTTACTTCTGATTGAAAGGGGATTAAGGGGTCCACTCCATATCCTGATTGGGTGTTTGGTTCCATAGGTCAAAATGTGTTCTCACCACTTTTGGCTGGACCAATACTAAGATAAAAATGCATGGATGCTCAGTGCATCTCTAATACAACTAGAGTATGTCCCAAAGCAATGGAAAAGCACTTTTTCTTACTGTGCCTAATGCAACCTCTGAGGCTAGAGTCTGACCAATTTTCATATAAAACCTTTTGTATTATCCATTTGTGACTGAATCTATGTGCATAAACCTGCTTTGTCTATCTGCAGCCCTTCTGTGTTACACTGGATTCCAAAACCAATCATTGATTCGATCCACATTCAGTCCTTGCTCTACGTGCTGCTTTGGTTTGGGGTTTTCAACTACAAAACCTGCAGGAATACATCAAAAGACCTAGGGCTTAATTCAAGGACATCTTTCCGGTAGCAGAGACAGTCCCTTGTGACCTTTTGAACCGACCCTGAGAAGAAGTGCAGAACAAAAGCTCAACAACAAGTTCATCATGTCCACGCCAAGCGTCAGGACCTGGCCTATCCGAACTATCCAAGTACAAATGGGCAGCATGGCCCACCCAATGAGTGAACCACCACCCCGAGCTCCACATCATCTCAGTGGCGCATCTGGGTCCCAAGGAGAGATCCAGAACGCAGAAGGGCAGAAGAGAATAAAGGCCTTACCACCGAGGCCTTAGCAGCACACGGTGGAGACAGCTTCAGTCACCTCCACAGACGTGTGGCTGCTTCAGTATCAAGATCCAACTGTCCAGCTTCATCCTCAACTGCCATTGAAGGACCTGAGGAGTATGAGAAGCTGAATATGAAGATGGATGAGTACATCATGCATGAGGAGTACTATAAATCCATCCGTGGGGAAGATGGAGAGGAGCCATTGGCTGTACATGGATCCAGACCACGTACAGATCTAGGGTCCTACGCACACTCTGGTCCTCCGTCCACTGCATCCCTGCCAAGACGACTAAGACCTGAGTATCCAACTCCAAGGGCTCCCGAAGTGGGCCCAACACGAGTCGAAGAACAACAACATCCAAGGCCAACCTACGGTGCCCTGGATCAAACGGCCGAGCTGCTGGCCAAATTCCTGTCTGGATCAGAAGATCCAGATGTGACGGCCTTATCGGAGGCCATTAAGGCTAAACTGGGTATTGCAGAACCCTTACCCAAGCCTGAGTTCCTCTCTCTCTCTCCAGGGCTGAGTACCCTGGCCGAAGATCTCAAGAGATCGAGGGTCTCAAGGCTGTTGCCTAAGGTGACCTGCCCCAGCCCCTTTCACCCCCGTGCCAGGACTGTGCCTATGGCGGATCTACAGGACGTGCCTGTCACAGAGACTGAGAGAAGAGGGCTGTCAGCCCTGGCCCCTCTTGCCGGCGTGTCGCCTTCAGGCCTAACTCCGGGGGGTGGGAAGACGGGCAGACCAATTGCCCAGGCGAACATCCAGCTGGAACTGCCGGAGTTCGACCCCAAAAATCTGCCTGAATGGGCAGAAGAATTTGCAGAGTTCCTTTTGTTGACTGGCCAATCCCATGTGGATGTGGCCACCAAATGTTCACTGCTAAAACGCTCATGCAAAAAGAAATTTTTGCAAAAACAGGTCAAACAGATTGTGAAAACCTGTTCTACATGGGCAGAGGTACTCCTGAGGTTAGAGAAAACATTTCCAGTCTATGAGACTCACCTCAGCGTACGCACACAGATCGAGGAGCTACCTATGCTCCCGGAGTTTCCATCCGCTGCGCGAATTTCTGAGTATGTGTGCGACTTGGAGTACTTATTTTCGAGGATGAATGTGGGCTCCTACGGAGCCACTGAGCCCCACCTGTGGCTCATGAGTAAGATCCCCCAGCGTACGTGGGATGATTGCCGCTCCACCTCTGAGAGGAAGAGCAGGACCCACTCGTACGATACACTGGTGGATCTCTTGATTGAGCTAGCTCTTGAGCGAGAGAATGACTCCCACATGGAGAAATTCCTCAAGAAGCATTTGGGACGAGGTGGTACCCCTACCCCTGAACGTGGCGAAGGGAAGGGGCATAAAAATCCCACTAACACCCACCAGGGAGGTGGTAAAGGGAGGGGCAACCTACGTGCCATGAACGAGGTTCCAACTGATGCAGGCACACCCCCCCTGTTTTACTGCCGACCTGTCAATGACAAGGGGGGACCTTGTCATGCCTCTGACTGCGATCTCCGCAGTGGCTGTATGCTGCAGATGAAACGTCAGCAGCATACTAAAGATGGGAAAACTGTGACCCATCAGGACCACTTCAGGTGTACCATCACCTGTGGTTACTGTGGCAAACGTCGTCACTATGAGGACGAATGCCACATCAAGAAACGCGAGAGTGACAAACTCAAGCGTCAGGAGGCGGAGCGCCAGAAAACGCAGACGCCCGCCAGAAATCCCCCGAATGGGGATAAAGGTAAAGCAGGTGGCAAGGGGGGTGGCAAAACTGGACCCCCTAACCCCCAGAGGCGCTCATCAGCGCCCGTAGCTACACCTACTCCTGCTGCTACACCCGCTCCTGCCGCAGGTGTCCCCCAGAAGCGCCCCCAAGGGGATAACGCTACCCCTGAGGGGAACAATTCTAAGAAGAGGCGCTTGGCCTGGATGGCCAAGTCCCTCATGGCTGCAGGAGTGGATGTGAAATTCCCTGATGAGGAATAGGGGGGCGGCTCCGAAGAGGAGGACTTGGTTTTCTGGATCCTCGTGAAAATCGGGGATCGGGTTTTTAGAGCAGTGCTTGATACCGGTGCAACACTATCCATAGTGGCCCGGCGCCTGCTTAAAACTTTCAGGAAAACTAAGACCGTGGCCATAAGAGTAGGGGATGGGCGTACCATCCATTCCTTGGGGGGGGTCGATGTGACCATATGTCTGGGCGACGAAACCGTGACCCAACACTGCAGAGTGTTGGACACTGACGCCTTTGACATCGTCATTGGTACCGACTTTCTAAGAAGAAACCCCCAGGTACAAATGCTGTCCCTACAGCGTCCTTACTCTTTGCACTGCGACTTTGGCAGTGGGCTATTCTCCGTTCCTTTGGAGCCGTCAGGACGAAAAGAGTCTGGGCTGCGCTACGCAGCCAAGACGAATTATCGTACTGAAAATTACCAACTAGCCCGTCATGTTCTCGAAAATGGACTGGCGGCCCTTCAGGTAAACCTGGATGAGATCCAGGTGGAATTGTTTGCGAGCCAACAACAGCACATCATGCAGTTGTACTGCTCGAAACAAATGAACAATGCTTTCCGTTTCTTCTGGAAAGCAATGGGCCTAGCGTATGCTAACCCTCCCTTCTCCCTGCTCGCGAAGGTTCTAACCAAGATCGCTTATGAGGGAGGAAGGGTTGTTATGTGCACCCCTGACTGGGGTTGCTCTGGTGAACATGCTTACTGGCGCCGTATGCTTGACCGAATGACCGTGGGAAGAGTGCAACTCCCCGACGGCCCCATCTATGTGCCTGAGGACTCAGACACAGCTATGCAGGCTCCTGAGTGGGCCAGTTTCCTGTCCATCATCGATGGATCTCTCAATCCTGTACCCCTGTGTGACCTGGACCAGGTGCTACTAAAAGAGGTCATGGCCGAAAATCGTGGCCTGACCCTTTATGATCTCAAAAATCGATCTCCTGAGCACCTATCTGCCACACTTACAGGGTGTGAGTCTCCTGATGACTATCTGGAACCTGCAGCTGTAAACGAGAATGCTGACGACCAACTGTCTGAGATCGCCAGCACTATTCCCTCTGTTGATCCCAGCTGTGTTGACCTAAAACATAGTGCTTTCCTGGCCCAGCTGTTGCTAGAGGAGGTAGATCTAGAGTCAACCTCTGAACCCGCTTCCTCTGTTGGGAAACCAGTGCTACACATGCAGCCTGTGCACACAGGTGAACCCGTGGCCCGGAGTACTGATGCTCTGGCACGGCCTGCTGCTAATAACATGCCATTGTCTGAGCATGACACTCAAGAACTCCGACGGCTGTTGTACCTGAAGGCCGAAGGTATTGAGCGCCAAGAGCGGCTGCAATACCTCAGACAGACCTGGAAATACTCCATCTGGTCTGAGGAGGACGATGAGTCCTATACGCTGACTGATCCTGAGATACCTCTAGTGTATTCTCTACACTATGGGCAGCAATGTCCCCCTGAGTGGGACGATGGTACTGTACCTGCCGAAACTGCTGATCGGCATAAAAAGAAAGAACATGGAAAAAGCAACCTCCATGCTGAGGAGGATTTCCTTCAGAAAGTCGAGAGTCTTAACCTTGACCCCCGCCTGAAGAAACTGCTTATAACCTATGAGGAGGTGTTCGGCGCCTTGCCGCCTCCCCTATCTTGTAAAAAACTGGTCCAGATGGACCTGAAATTGAAACCAGAATTTGAAAAGACGCGAGTGAGGCGTCGTCCCTATCCCGCTCCACAGGAACAGGTTGAAGAAATCGAGCGCCAGATCCAAGAATGCATTGATGCTGGCCTCGTTGAAGAGTATAAACACGGGGACTATCCCCATCACTGCAGTCCCTGTTTCCTTGTTGCTAAACCAGGGTCGACTGCCCTACGTCTTGTTGTAGACTATGGTGAGGTCAACAAGAAAACCCAGAACCACTCAGGGAGTATTCCTAACATGGAAAACACCCTGGAGCGTATTGCCAAATGCAGGTATAAGACCAAAATGGACAAACTCTCTGGTTTCTGGCAGGTTGACCTAACCGCCGCAGCTCAGGAGCTGCTCGCCTTTATAACCCCTAAGGGTCGTGTCTTCAAGTGGAAGGTTATGCCTTTCGGGGTGGCTAATGCCCCAGCGCTCTTCCAAGAGCTTATGAACAAAATTTTGTACATACTGAGGCGCAGGCCTCTAGTACAAGAGTTGATTTCTCGGGGTGCAGAAATGGAGGCTCACATCGACGACGCGAGTTTGGGTACTAATACCAAAGAGGACCATGTCCTTCTCCTCCGTGAATTTTTCACTGTCTGTCAAGAAAACCATCTCCGAATCAAACTCGAAAAATGTGAGTTTATGAAAGAGGAGATGGAGTATTTGGGTTTCGACGTGGGGTATGGCTGGTGGAAACCAGCAGCGTCTAAGATGCAGCCCCTACAGGACATGCAGATTCGCGATGACCCTAAGAAGGGTCTACACGATGTGAGGAGTTTTGTGGGCGCCTGTAATTTCTATCGGCGTCACATCCACAATTTTACTTACTCCTCTGCACCCCTCACTGACCTGATCAAGAAAACTACTCCCTGGAGGTGGACCTCCAGAGAGGAAGAGTGTTTCCAGGAGTTCAAGAAGAAGATTGCCTCCTCCAACTGCCTGGGAGTGCCCCGCCCTGAGGGCGAGATAGTCCTGATCACTGATGCCAGTGATGTAGGGGGGGGAGGTACGATCTACCAATGGCAGGAGCTTAACCCCGCTGAACTAACCCACTGCCATTATCGTACTACTGGACTGAACCGTGATGGTTCGTTGAAACATGACTATCCTACCAGTGAGTGGCGACTGGTGCCACTGGGACACTGGAATTGGAAATGGAACCAAGCGCGTTCCAACTACAGCACCTATGACCAGGAACTCCTGGCCGGTATGTTGGTGCTATCGTCACAATCCCGACTCCTGGGGTCTAACCCTATTGTCTGGCTGTGTGACCAGGAGCCTGTGAAGTCTTTTCAGAAGGGCCCACCACCAGAAAAAGCGAAGCTAAAACGGTGGTGGACTTACCTGAGCCAGTTCAGGCTGACAGTGCATCATATCCCCGGGATTAAGAATGAACTGTCTGACTATATATCGCGCAACAACTTCGATGCGCTTATTGGTGAGAGCTCTGAGGCGCTCGCCAAAGAGGCTTTCCAGCGTATGGATGTCCAGCTTGACCTGTCCATGCGCACTGCTGGAATCCTGGAGGGTTGGAGTCTAACCGACTATCAGTCAGAGTATGAAGAAATTCTCCAAACCCTCAGCACTGGTCTCAAACCCCGTGTCATTGACGGGCACCAGTGGTATAAAAACAATCAGTACCTCTTCTACGAGGACCGAATTGTTGTGCCTGAGGCACGACTGGATGGGTGCCTACAATGGTCCCATCTCAGTTTTGGTCACACTGGCGCTAATCGCTCAGTGGACTTCTTCCGTGAGTGTTTCTACTCTAGTCTAACCCTGACTGAACTGAGGTCGCGTATGCAGACCATTGTGGATGCTTGTGGCTGTCATGCCAGCAAGCAGAGCGACAGTAGGGATAGGGGCCTGATCTCCAGCTTACCCATACCCTATTGTGCTAACTCTCTTCTCTACGTGGATTACATCCACGGCCTACCACGCTTTGGCGGCTATGATAGTTGCCTCGTGGTCACCTGTGGTCTATCTCGCTTCACCCGTGTGTTCCCTTGCAATAAGAAAATCACAGGTGAGCAGACTGTAAAAATGTTGGTCGAACAATGGTTCGAACCCTATGGAGCACCTAAGCAGGTGCACTCTGATGAAGATGTAAGCATCCGCAGTGACACTGGGTGGTACAAACGAGTGCTAAATGCCCTCAACGTGGAGGTAACCACAGGTGTGCCCTACACTCACACGTCTAACCCTCTCTGTGAGAGACAGAACCGTGTGGTGGAGCAAAACTTAAGAATCCTGATGAAACAGGAGCGCACCAAGGACTGGGTACGCCTAGTGCCCTGGGCAGTTCTGTCCATGAACTCACAGCGGAGCTCTTCTACGGGTTTCACCCCCCACGAACTGTTCCATGGAGGACGACCTGCTTGGTTCTTCAAAACCCCCTTCCCTGAGGACTTCAAGAGCCCTGTGGGAGATTGGCTGGAACACAAGCAGTCTCTGGCTAACCAGGCTGGTAGTAACCTGAGACACATTCGTGACCGTGAACAGAGCCGACGGAACCGCCTACGGCGACCTGCCAGCTTCAAGGTTGGTGACCTTGTTTTGGTACACCATTCACGCCTACCCTCCTGGCCACGTAACTGCCTACAGGACCCTTACTTTGGACCCTATCGTATCATCAGGATAGATGGATCCAGGATCCATGTCAGGTGCAGTCCACGTCTAGGTGGTGAACTGCTATGTGCTCCTAAGCAGTTGAGGCACTATCACTCCCCTGACGACTTGTCTTGGGATGAGTGGCGCCTCAGCGACAGTGAGATTGAACGTATAGACCTAGAGAACGCTGCCAGTCCAGAGGAGGCAGACGAACTCGAAGAGATGACTGCCGATGAGATGGCAGTCGATGGTTACTACGTGGTTGCAGGTATTGCTCGCTACGAGTATAAACAGGGCTGGAAATTCCTTACCCTGTGGGATGGCTATGGGTTGTCTGAGGCGACCTGGGAACCTATGTCAGCCTTCATACAACCAGATGGGAGTATCAACCCCATCTTCCGCACTTACCTCGTTGAGAACAACGAGGGCCAGCTCCTAACCCTGAGGCAGGTCACAACCCTACCCTGGCATTTTACCCCTAAGGGAGCATTATTTGGCCCTATATATGGGATATATGTGGGATAAGGTATATCATATTCCATTTCCTTGTTAGGAATATAGGATGTGGGATAGATAAGGCAATCATGGATGTTTAGTAGTTATATCAATTAGTGGATGATAGGGTGGATTTCTCATATGTGCATATCAGGTATTTCATTGGCTATGTGTACCATATCTGTTTGCAGGATACTATTCAGTCAACACTATCGTGATGTCTTCGGTGCCAAGCAATGTTGCTGCCCATGCCACTGCGACCTCTGCTCCTGACCACCCGGTCTGGTTTCATGGTAGCAGAGGCGAAAATTTTTCGTCTCTGTTGGGCGCTTGGCATCGCGGAAAGCGATCGGTCCGCGAAATCGTGGACCAAATCCAAGAAAAAATCTCTTCCCCGGGAGGGATAGCTGAGGGTGTCCAGGTCCCCACTCTCAGGACCTCCTCGGCCCTGACCCCATCGACCGGGCAGGGGCCGCAAAAACGGGCCAAGCCCCAAGTGGCTAAGAATCCTAAGTTTCCGAAATCCCCGAATGTTCCCATCGGGGCCCCCCATCCTCGAAATCCAGCTGGTGTACCTGGGATGGTTGGGGGGGAAATAGACGGCCACCCTCAGGGAGCGATAAGAGGACCACAATCGCCTATTATGGGCTCGGGAACCGTTACTAGCGCCGAGAATCGGGCAGTAATCGACCAATCTACTGGGGTGATCGAGCGTACGAACGCTGCGCCCTCACGCGCTGCCGACTGGGGTACGATGGCTTCGCCAATGGGGCCTATCGTGGTCGACTCTGGCACTCCTCCGTCGCTAGGGGGGTTGCCAGAGCCTCAGGTCAGAAAGAACCTGTTTGCGGCAGGGCCCATCAGCCCCATTGTTGACCAACTCGACGCTGAAAACCGTCGAGTCCTCGCGCGCACGCCTGATCCCCATGGCCATCTGGGTCCGGCTCGAGATGCCGTGGCCCTGATCCAGCAAGCCCTGTCGGGGACTAGGCAGAACCCCACTGTGGTGGAATCGTCGCCCACTCCAATGAGTGGATCGCGGCGGTTTCCCTCCCTGGTGGAGGAATCTCCTGCCTTGGGAGCGTATCCCAATCCCCCGAGCGGATCCAGGCTAAATCCTACGATCATCGAGGAATCCCCCACGCAAATCGAGGAGGATGAGTGTGACCAGTGGTTCCCCCTGGCGGTGGAGCAGTGGAACGACGATGAGGAGGAGGAGATTGGAGTGTTGGAACGTCATGAACTCCATCATTCCCCTATTTCCGTTGCCTCGTCGCCTGCACCTCCTGAACCTATGTCAGGGACCAGGGATCGCCCCATGCTGGTGGAAGAATCCCCGGCCCCCCACTACATCACGGTGGAGGACTCTCCGGCCCCTCAATTCATTGCAGTGGAAGAGTCTCCGGTGCCTATGAGCGGCGTCAAAAACCGCCCGTGTCTTGTCGTGGAATCTCCGGAACCTACGGAGGACCGGGCCGGTACTACATCTCCAGTGCCTATGAGTGGCACGAAAGATCGTCCATCCCTAGTGGATGATTCTCCGGCAATGCCGAAGGTCAACAATCTGCGCTGGGGGGGAGGGAATCAGGTGGAGGGAGGTTCAGCAACCCTCCCAATAAATTTGGTCTCTCCCCCCACAAATACATCTCCTACGGAGGACCCCCACCTGCCCAATTGGGGGGGGGATCCAGAGGTTGCAACGGGATCGGAGCCTGTTTTTGCTTCCCATCCGAGAACTCGATCACCTGTGGTGGTTCATGAGTCACCACAGTATATTGTGGTGGACGATTCCCCACCCCCACCGCCGCGACCGAATACTGTTGGTCATGTTCCCCCTCCCCCGTCACCCCGCCACCGCCAGGTGGCTTACATCGAGCACGTGCAAGGAATCCCGCACCTGGTTCGGCCATCTAGTGGTGGGGGTTCGGGGGGGGGACATCCCTCTAGTGGGGGGGCGCCAGCACCTGTTGCTGCGCGCCCCGCACCCCCGTCTCGCCCTGCGGGGGGGCCCTCTGGTCCCTCCGTGGCAGGGGGGGCTGCTGGGGGGGGCGGTGGTGGGTCATCTCCTCCTCGTGGAGGGGGGGGTCCATCCTTTCGACATTCTGGGGGCCCCACTCCTACACGGGGGGAGGACGACCTACAGCACACCTGTGGCTGTCCCCGGTGTGTGGTGCACTACGAAACGTGCATCCAATCTCTGATGGCACAGGTGAGGGACCTGCGAAATCAGAATCTGGAGTTGCAGCGATCCCATCAGGAACTTTCTCAGGCAGTAGCCTCTACCGTGGGCATCAGTCAGTCCTACGGGGACCGGATGACCCAAATCTTGTCTACGTTGGCTAAGTTTGACGCGGTGGTTCAGGGCTACCAACGGGATTCTAAGGCGGTGGAGGCTAGTGTGTCGGATCATCTTAAGATGTCCAACGGCAACACGGCTAAGTGCTTTAGCGCAGTGGAGTCGCTCGCTGCACGTTACGCCGCCGTTGCATCTAGGATCGATGCGTGGGACCACTGGTACTCCACGCCTGCGGAACCCGTTACGGTGGTCCCACCCCCGCCATCGGCGCCTCCGCCCGTTCCTGATCCTACACCGGCGGCGCCTACGGCGCCCATGGGCGCGCCATCCGGTTCATCCGGTGGTGGGTGTGTCCTTCCTTTCTCCGTCCACCCATCCCACGATTGCATCTACCATCCGAACGCTTGTCCGGATTCGGGGTGGCCGAGGGGGGGGGAAGAACACCACGAACACCCCCACCCCCAAGAACCTACATCGTGGAGGGGAATCGCCGAAAAGCAGAAGGAACGTGCTGCTCCCGAGTGGAGGGCGACGCCTAAGGGCGAAGAACACCCCACGGAGCCTACGGCCCCGTGGGCCAATGAAGAGGAGAACACCTCTTCGTTGGGGAACATTAATCCCCTCACGAAAAATGTTTTCACTTCCCCTGGGAAACCTTCGCACACGCCCTCTCATCCTACGGATACGTGTACCGTCTCTCCAGTGAGGGTTGCACCAAATGCAAGTGGAGGTGCACCCCCAACCATGGCTCCCCCTGCTTACCACCCGTACCAAATGCCTATGGTGCAAAATAGTTACACCAAAGCGGTGGAGGATAGTGATATGCCTAAACCGCAATTTAATGGGCAGCTAGAGTGCTACGACGAGTGGGTGGAGAAGCTTCAACAATGGTTGGGGGGGTGTGATTCCATGTACCGAAAAGCCAACGAGGCAAAAATGATTTTGAGTACCTTGCCCCCATGGCTAAAGGCGATCATCAACGCCCGGGTTGCCGAGGCCACCCACCACACACGCACGGCCCCCACCCTCAAAGAGTTGTGGGACTTTTTGGAACAACGTTTCCACGAGTATGACCCCTCAAGGGCTGATGAAAGGTGGCGAGCCCTCACCCCCAGGGTGGTTAAAGGGCAAGTGACCCTCATCGACCTTGAAGATTTCTATGCTCGTTGGCAACGTTTGTTGCCTCTGAGCAATGAGACTCGTCCCCACGTGATCCGGGAGCAGCTCCTAAGCAAGCTCCCGTGGATCAAGGAGAAGGTCGTCAAGCAAGAGGCTAAGAACAGCCCAGACAGCTATGTGGTGGATTTTAGTGGCCTTGACCCTTCGCCGGGTCGCGCCCCATTCGAAAAAGAACTCAGGAAATATAGCGCTCAAGCTTGCACTACGATTCCTGAGATTGTTTCCTATTCGGGGCCGGGGGTGATAGTTGACTGCAAAGACCCGGCTCTCCAGGAGTGGATCTTGAAGCTCAACAACACACCTCACACACGCGGCTACACTATGAAAGTGGAGCAACGTAGGCCTCGTTTGAAGCCTGCGGAAATCTACGCCCTTGCCCATAAAAGCGTGTCGGAGAGGGAAGCTCTCGAACGCCTCAATAAAGGAGACAAGACGACGGTGACGTACACTCATCGCCCTTCTCACAATAAAACCGCGGTGCATGCGGTTAATGCGGAGGCTACGGCGGACCCTGACACCTCCGAACCCGCTGACACCTCCGTCAACGCCGTGGGTCACTCTAAACCTCCGGCGAAGAAACCCGTCGACCCCGGGGCTAAACCGCCACCTACCTTTTGGGTTCCGTGTTCCAAACATTGGAAAACACGTAAACAAACGGATATGGACATGTCTTGGATTGATTGGGGTGCCACCAATACCACCCTTTGGACGTGTAAGCCTAATTCTCCGTGCAATGACACTCATTGGAACATTGCGGGTAAGTCTAAAGGTGGTAAGCCTAAGGGTGGCGATAAGGGTGGCGGTGGTGATAAGGGTGGTGGTGGTTATAAGGGTGGCGGCGGCAAGGGCGATAAAGGAGGCAAGGGAGCGCCGAACGGACGCGGACGTTGGTGAGAGTGCCCAGAGGCGCCCCCTTCGAAAGAAGAAAACCTCGGGCACCCCTGTGACACTACCGTGGCTCTCGTTCCATCGAGAGTCATGAAGGGGCATATAGTAACTAGTGAGATTCAAACCGAACTTTCCGTTCAGGTTGTTTTGCCCAATGGAGAACGCAAGGCCCTCCGTGTTTTGGTGGATTTTGGGTGCCAAGCGGTCGCTTTGGCCAACCCCAATGTTTTTGGAGACCAACTCTCCGAAAAATATGAATCCCCCCAACGGAGGCGCCTACTCCAAGCCGATAATGAGACGCCTTTGCCGGGGGGGGACGAGCAAATAGACGTCAAAATTCAATTTACGGGGGTTGTGGATGGTAGTGTTTCACTTCCTCGTGTTGCCCAGTATGGCGTGTCCCCGTACCTTGTCCCGAATTTACCTTGGGATATGGTTTTGGGGCACCCATGGGGTTACGAACATTGTGTGAGCCATTTTGCCCGTTTCAATTGTTTGTACTCTCACCATCCAGTGCACCCCCGTTTTTGGATTGAGGACTTCCGTGAGGCTCCACGAACCGGCAAACCATTTTTGGTGAAACCCATTCATGGTAAGGTGTCACGTCAGTCCGTGTGGGGCCTAACCGTTCCAGTCATTGGGGCGGTCGCTCCTACGCACCCTGCCCCGGCCATTGTGGTTACGCCCCCTGGTGGCGAACCGCCTAACCGTGTTGAGGCCGAGAAACACATATCCTATGCCTTGACCGCTTCCTCCGTGGCCCCCGTCCAGGACCGGGCTTGTGCTTTGGAGCTCGTTGAATTTGCTCCCGAAGCCCTTGCCCGTGATGTTCTACCTACGCGGCGTGATGGGTCCATGTGGACCCAGTCTGACTATGGCCTCACGCCATATTGGGCCGCACGTGTCAAAAAACAATTTGGCAAAAACCCCGACGTGGACGCCTTCAATAGGGTCCCGGGTATGGCTCAGGCTACCCGTTGGGTTTCGCCGCTTGAAGATTTCTTTTCCACTCCCGCGGACCCCTCCAAATTATATTGGATGTGCCCTCCCTATCATCGGTTTTCCGATTGTGTTCGGAAAATTCGGCAAGAAAAACTACGAGCCATCGTCGTAGGGCCGAAGTGGACACATAGGGAGTGGTGGAAACCCCTTATGGAAATTACTTTGCAAGGGTACCACCTTCCTGGGCCAGAGACTAAAGCCTGTCTCTATCAAAATGACCACCTCACGCCCCTTCCTCAACGCGGTTGGTCCACGGTGGCGCTATACGTGGACGGTGGTATTGCGGAGGAAAATTTGGCGGCCACTAAATGTCATGTGGCCTCCGTTTTGGCACCGGCCGTCTCTAACCCCGACACGGATGGCGAGCCGGGCATGACCTCGGAGGAAGAGTCGGAGGATGAAAGGGTGCCTAACCATTTGGCTTCGGTGCGCACCCTCACGTATCAGGCGACCCATAAAAAACTCCTCGCACCCGTTACTCTTGATCCTACCCCCGAAGATTTGGAGGCACAGGAATGCGTGCGTTCACGCATTGCGAAAATTGAACGAGAGTTATTGGGTGGGAGGGCCACTACCGTTAAGCGTTACCGAAAACGTAAAGGCGCCACACGATTGTTGGCGGCTTCTCGTGTGGGTGGCGTTGTCACCACCCAAGAGCCTATTGTGTCTCCGGAGGTGGAGCTCATGAGGAAACGCATCCTCGCGGACTATGAGCGGGATGTTTTTAGTGGGGAGGTTCGTCTCCGTCCGGACCAGGAACACCCTAAGGTCCGTGGTACGGAGCGGTTGGGGTTTGCTAAACTTGACCTATACCCGAACGCCAAACCCAAGTCCGTAAAACCTATACGGTTGGTGGGGGAGCGTGCTGCGGCGGAGCAAGAAATAGTGGAGGACTTTTTGGCTCGTGGCTGGATTGAGCCGTGCCCTGCCTCCGAATGGGCGTCCAACGGTTTCGTTGTGCCCAAGAAAGAGAAGGGAAAATGGCGCCTCGTGGTGGACTACCGCCAACTTAATGAGGCTACCTTGCCCGACGCACACCCCCTCCCCCTCATAGAAAACATGTTGGAAAATCAATCCAAACACAAGATTTTCACTATTGTGGACTTGAGTAAGGGGTTTCATCAAATTCCCCTTCACCCTGAATCCCGGGCTAAGACCGCCATGAATTTGGCGGGTAAGCGATACCAATGGCGTGTTATGCCTATGGGTATCAAGAAT
This sequence comes from Eutreptiella sp. 'Long Island Sound 2002', assembly GCA_964036045.1. Taxonomy (NCBI): domain Eukaryota; phylum Euglenozoa; class Euglenophyceae; order Eutreptiales; family Eutreptiaceae; genus Eutreptiella; species Eutreptiella sp. 'Long Island Sound 2002'. The sequence goes on along the minus strand of OZ038394.1, from coordinate 30,789,440 downwards.
GGGCCCGCTATTTTTCAACGGGTCATGGACCATGTTTTGCAGGGTTTGGATTGTGCGGACGTATATATTGATGATATTATTATTGGTTCCTCCGGTGCGACGGAGGAGGAGCTATTGGCTAACCACGACCGCGACGTGCGTGCCGTGTTGGATAGGCTACGAAAAGAGGAGTTGGTTGCTTCGGTTAGCAAAACCGATTTCTTTGTTCGTTCGGTTGAGTTTTGTGGCCATGTGTTGGAAAATGGCACACGTCGGCCGGCGCCAGGGAAGATGTTGGCGCTTGAGCGTTGGGACAAACCGGATAATGTTCGGGAGCTCCGGGGGTTCTTGGGGCTCGCCAACTATTATTCGGGCTATGTCCAACACTACGCCTCCATAGCTACCCCTTTGATTAATATGTTGAAGGATTTGCCTAAGCATAAGAATGGCAAAAAGATAGGCCTAACATGGAATGCTTCGGCTAACGAGGCCTTTTTGAAGCTCAAGCGTGCTATTACGGATATTGTTCCCCTCCAACTAGCCGATTGGGATAAGGACTTTGTCCTCACCCCGGACGCTAGTAATTGGGCGGTGGGGGCGGCCCTACAGCAGGAAGGTCCCGATGGTGCCCTACGCCCCCTTGCCTTTTTCTCCCGCAAATTGTCAGGCAGCCAATTGAATTGGAGCCCTCGGGAGAAAGAATGCTACGCCATAGTGGCGGCGCTCTTAAAATGGCATGGTTGGGTGGGGAACAAGCGCGTGGAGGTCCGTACGGACCACCGTAGCCTTGAAAATTGGGCTACGGAGGACCTCAAAACCGTGGGGGGTCCCTCTCCACGCCAAGCACGTTGGCATGAATTGTTCTCTAAATTCGACCTCCATGTGGTTTACACTCCGGGGCCAGTGAACCCCGTGGGTGATTTCTTGTCCCGTTGGGCTTACCCTGCTAACCCGGCGTTGGGTGATGTGTCCATACATGGAACGGCCCAAGCGGCCGGGGATGTGCGGGACATGATGGCGGCCGAGAAGGAGGAACTTCTCGCCCGCCCCCTTGTATTTAGGGCGGTTGTGGCGCCCGTTGTTACTAGGTCTAAAGCGGCGCCTCGGGCTCAAGGGGCACCCGCGTGTGATCCACCCCCTCTGGCTTCGCCTCCAGTGGGGGGGGGGACGAAGCAAAAGAGAAAGCTTCGGAGACTGGAGCGAATTGTCAAGATAAAAAAATCTTGGAAGTCCCACAAGAAAGCAACTCCTATACATGGGGAGGATGCTCCCAATGTTTTTGAGATAAATTGGGCTAAACACTACCCAAATTGTCAACGCTACAAACAAATGTGGCAAGATGCCTTGAATGGGAGCTTCCAAGATGGAGTGAGGTTGGTGGATAACAAGCTCGTCCGTAATGGACGGTGGTGTGTTCCTACGCCGCTAGTGCATCGTTTGGTAGCCGAATACCATGATGCATTTCACTTAACTACCTCCAGTGTGGAAAAACACTGGAAGGAAATTAACCATGGCGTGGAAGGTGAGGGGTTGTACAAAGCAGTGGAACTGCAATGTCAAACGTGTCCCTCATGTGCCATTCACACGCATGACACCAAGCGCAAGCAAGGGTACATGACCCCTATGCCTATACCTATGGAGCCCATGGACTCCATAGCGCTTGATGTGTTTCACTACCCTTCCACCTCCCACGATGGAGAGGTGTATGACCGAATGCTCCTATGTGTATGCCGGCTTTCCGGCTACCTCATCGCGATCCCTATTCCTAAACCCCGTCATGGAGACAAGGATGAAGGGCTAACGGGGAGAAGAGCGGCCCATTTGGTAATGGAGCGCTGGGTGGATAGGTTCGGAGCCCCTCGTGAAATATGCTCCGACCGTGGGCCACAATTTGTGAGCCAATATTTCCAAACCCTTTGTTCTAAGATTGGTGCCCGCTCGACTATGTGTCTCGCGGGTAGGCACCAAGGTAATGGCAAGGCCGAAAATACTGGCAAGCAGCTAAGGCGTGCCGTTGCTAAAGCCATTACCTTGAAGAAAAAGAAAACTAATTGGGTAGAGGTTTTGCCCGCCGTTGTACGAGCGTGGCATGAGACTACAGGTCCTTCAGGTTATACACCTAACGAGATTGTGTTTGGTAAAAACAACCGTACTAAGGGGCCTCCTCTTGCTGAGCCTAAGGGGGTGGCCCAAGACGCCGCTCACTACTTCCAACGGCGTGAGGAGCTTATTGCTCTTGCACGGAGGGCTATGATTCAAGTGCAAGAGACAATGGCTCGTAAGTATAACAAGAGTAGGAGGATGTCCCCCAATTTCTCAAAAGGGGACCGCGTATGGGTCCGTCGCCAACGCAAAAATCTTGGCGATAAGACTTGTCCCTATTGGGATGGGCCCTATGACGTTGTGGCCAAGAAGGCGCACGACCTCTATGTTATTCAAGTGGACCAACGGAGGTTAGTTGACGTCCACGTTGATTGTTTAATGAAAACGGTCAACTCCCCTCGCTCCCCCGTGCCTCTAAATTACACGGAGGAGGTTGCTAGGGTGCCCTCCCAGTTTGAGGAGGACACCTATAATGTCAAGAAAATATTAAGTCACCGTACTTACCGCAAGAGACTTCTCTTCAAGGTGCGGTGGGAGGGTTATACCAAGGATTGGGATACCGAGGAACCCGTTGAAACCTTCTTACCGTCCTACAACAAAATTTGGAGAGATTACTTGCAGAAACAGAATCTCACCCAAACCGTTGACATCCTTGCCCACCTTGGTGGACCGCTCTCATGAGCGTGCCACGAAAAGAAAACCCTAACCAATATGGATATATTATTGTTTGGGGAAAGGAGGAGAGAGCGAGAAGCGGTCGGAGACAGGAAAGAAGATGTGCATGCACGGCGCGCTCCTCGGTTACAAAAATCCCCACCGGAGCAGGGCGGTGGGTACCGCAGGTTTACCCCACCGTCTACCTCTCTCACCGCTAAAGGCTTGAGAGTCCTTGGGGTGGGGTGGCGTGGCATATAGCCTGGGGCGGAAGTGGGACGTGTTCTTTCGGGGGTCTTAATGCCATTCAAACCCCTATCCTTGGGTCTTACTGGAGCACTCCTACCACCACCAGGACTACTGCCGTCAGTCCTGCCCACGATGACGCCCCCTGTCAAGGGTGCTAACAACGTGGCAAGCACTTCCCGAAGACTCTGCCGGGTTGTGCGCATGGTGGTGTTTGCAAGGTTTCGGAGTGCCGCCCCGTACCGAAACCACGACCCCACGACCGTCCCTGACCCGTGACCCAAGCCAACGAGCTAAATCATTTGCTCAAAATGGCGAAGGCTTGAAAACTTCGTTGGGTTGGCGGGTACAACCCATTTTCCCTTTTTGTGTTGGGCGTGATGGTTTTCCACCGATTTGCCCTTGTCCACACGAGGGTAGGTATACAAGGTACGAAGTACTCGTGTGGCTCACATTACGTGGAAAAAATTTCGTGGCGTGCAAAATTGCCACTACGTACGGCGAGGACTTAAGCCTAGAGGGAGGGGTCGTCCTCTACAATACAAGTATTCTAATATGAATTGCAATGGGTGCCTTTGCCCCGTCACTCTATGAGTGGGTGGGGTCTTCAAAGGCGAGGAGTGGCGTTGCGGATTTGGGCCGTCTCCGCCGCCTGGGTATTCGTCCCCGGTCGCTATGCGTGCCCGGGTTGGGAGTGGGTACCCTCCATTGCCATTGCATGGGGCCGCATGCTGGCTGGGTGTGCTCTTCATGTCCTTGATGAACTTCTCGGGGGAATTCCTGCCTGCAACGAGAGGGAACAAACAATATGATGAAAAGGGCGAGTGTGCACATGCATATGTTTATGAGAGAATATGTATATTAATGTTTTCTCTAGAGTTCCCCACGAGTGGACTTGGATTTCCACAACACCCGAGGGGTCCTCTATCCCAACACCCAACCAAACGGGTTGGGATATGGGCGTGGCATTTTTCTTTATAGAGACCCGTGCGTGGACTTGGATTTCCACAACACACACGAGTCTCTCTGTCCGAGACACACCAAAACCGGGTGTGCCCGTGGCCAATGGTAGCGTGTGTGTGCGCATGCCATTAATTTAGTTACGGGATTATATGGTTGCCTATTACGTTGGTTATCACCCGCCCCCCGAACAAGCAAGACCTAGGTTGACACCTACCTTTGGGGTTTTGTAGCCGTGTACACCGGCTCAAGTTTACACACGGAGGTGTAAACATGAACCGTCATACACGGTGTAGAGGGGTTGGGGGAGTAAAACTCCTTCGGGGCGTGTCATCGTGCCCCCGGGGAGTAGGGTGGGCTGATTCACCAGCGGGACCGTACGGGCGACCTCCCCAATTTGCGACCTGGAGGTGACCCCCTGCGCTACGGCCCGCCGGTTGCACACCCACCGACAAAGGTAACACGCAAGCTAACCTAAGTGTTTATACGCACGCCCCCAAGACACACACGAACACCAAGCAACAAGGTGGCGTATCTATACACGTGTTCTATTGTGGATATGCTTACTGTTTGTTGTGTGTACGTGGGTAGTTTGTGGAAACTCTTGCACGTGCCGTATGTGTGGAGTGCCACCATCACGTGCCCCAAGGCCGCCACCGCGAGACCCACACTCTGTGATGCCCTCCGGGCGAGTGTGTGCCCCCGGGCCCTGCCAATGGGTGTGCGCGCACAAGTGTGTCTTGTGTTTGTCGGTGTGCATCGCTCTATTATGTGTATATATGATATATATACGTAGTATGGCTCCTGGGTGAGGGGTTAGCAGTGAGGTCAGGTTATTATTACATGGTTATGAGGTTTGTCTATTTAAGTGTGTCTACTCACACCCTCATCCCATCTCCGTACCTCCTCCTTTACCCTCTACGTGGTGCATCACGTGTGACACACATGCTAAATTAAGCATCCACACGGACACGGCCCTTGGCTGAGCCGTGCCCGTAGCATTTAGCCACAGCCGTGGCTGGCTTCCGACACCCCACAGATCCATCTTTTTTGTGTGTCGGTTCAGTTTGCAAGTGGGCCTTTGGCTAGGCCTTGTCTCGGTCTTTTACAAGCAAGTAATCAAGCAAGTTTACATCTTACAAGCAAGAGCTCACTCATTACTACAAGCGTTACGGGCAAGCACATCAAGAACATCAAGCACATCAAGCCCTCATAAACGATCTAAAGCACGTGGGTGCAAGGTGTGGGCATCGTACCCGTGTTTCTCTTTGTGCCTAGTGTTTACAGCGGTTCCTTTACCCTGAGGCCATCGTGGCCTCTTTCCTCTAATTAGTGAGCTACCGCGCGCACGGTGGGCCATCGTGGCCGTGTTTGTTAAGTGGCCTAAGCATGCACAAGACAGTGGCGAGCACAAGTCAGTCATGCATCCCTGACCTCTACCTTTGTTTCCCCACGTGCTCCCTGCTGCAGGCACAGTCCTAAGTTGCTGTCAGTGTCTCCTGTCCCTGTTGCTGGCTTTTCTTTGTCAAAAGTAAAAATTTGGCACTGTCGCGTCGCGCCGCTTCGCATGTACCATTACCTTCAGTTTTGTTTAAAAGTGTGATTTCACTTTGCCTTTAGTTTTAATTCTTTGAAAAACTACCTGCCCTTACCTGCTGGACCCCACATGCCTCATGCGACACGCAGGGACCAGACTCTACGCGCCGCAGCTCGCGATTTCGCCTACTACTTATTGCGGGACCTGCGGGATCCCGTCCGTCAATTTCTGTATTCTGGCGGTGGTTCAATTCCGACCAATCGGAGCTACTTCAGCGGTCGTGCGGCCGGCTTCGAGATTGCCTGCGTAGGTTCGATTCCTATGGCGGGGAATCTGCTAACCCGTGATTTGCTGCTGTTTGTGACTGCTACGTTCCTCTTGGGCATGTACTTCCTGCCCGTGGCAGTCGTTTTAAGTGGGGGGGTGAAGCAGGTCACAACCCTACCCTGGCATTTTACCCCTAAGGGAGCATTATTTGGCCCTATATATGGGATATATGTGGGATAAGGTATATCATATTCCATTTCCTTGTTAGGAATATAGGATGTGGGATAGATAAGGCAATCATGGATGTTTAGTAGTTATATCAATTAGTGGATGATAGGGTGGATTTCTCATATGTGCATATCAGGTATTTCATTGGCTATGTGTACCATATCTGTTTGCAGGATACTATTCAGTCAACACTATCGTGATGTCTTCGGTGCCAAGCAATGTTGCTGCCCATGCCACTGCGACCTCTGCTCCTGACCACCCGGTCTGGTTTCAACCCGTGCTGAGACTATGTCCCAGCGTAAGAAGCGAAACTAATTACCCTGTGTCAGTCTACTGACAGGTGCAGTGAGCACTCTTCTGCAGACGTGCCTGTGTATGGCTGTAAGAGCAGTTGTCACAGTTGCCCCGCATTGCATCGCAGGACAGGACCGTTAGCCCCCCGTGACAACCACTCCCTGGCCGAAGGCCATTGGTTTTTCACAGACTACTGCATACTGAGCACTGCACTGACCCTGTCTGTGCCCTGCAGACCCACGCCTATGGTTTCCAGCGTGAGCCAGGTGGCCGCTTATCATGATTGCAGCCACCCAGCGAGAGTGTGCCTTGTTGACCATGTGTTGCATGGGTACTGCCCTAATGTAATGACCTTGGTGAGCCAACGAAGAACGGTGGCTTCCTACACCAGGGGGGAATGACAAGCAAGGTGTTATGAGGCAAGGTGTGTCTTCCCTCCTTGGGGACAAGCGAGCCCACAGTTAGGACCCCTGATTGGTCCAGACCCATGGGGTTCTACCCTTCCTTACAGGGTTTACCATACCCCTAAGTGTGCTACGTATGTCTGTATCCCTGGGACCTTGTGATAACCAGAGCTGTGTTAAATTCAATGCAACTACAGGCCAGTTCAATTTAACAAAAATGTTAAATTTATCAAGCTATTGTGCATACATTAAAAAGGTTCAAAAAAACCCAAAATGTGCCCATTTTTCACCAAATTTCCTTTTCAAAATCAAAATTATTGACTATGCTCTTGTCCTCTTTGGTCCTAGCGAAGCAAAGCCTCAAGCCCAGGAGTCACGGTACACCAAGTCCAAACACCACGTTGTTTATCGATGGCGGTGCAGATTGAACGTTCAATTGAACATGGTGTTCCTCACATTGAATGCACTATTTCCATGTGTCTATGAACACAAATAAAACGCAAAACAGAAATGCACATATTAAAACAATATGAAATCTTTACATTAATCCATTTTACTCATTATCAACCCCATCTTCATCACCATCAGCGCTGTTCAAGGACTCCCCATTCTCCTTTGCTGGACTCGGAATCTTTACTTTCAACGAGTACTCCTCTTTGTACTTCTTGCAGCGCGCTGTAGCTTCTGCCTCTGTGTCCTCACAGTCTGCTCTGCGGCATGCAACAAAGGCGTTGCTGACTTCCTCGGGAAACTGAGGAGGCATTAGAAGCATCAGATAGCCACTCTTCTTTGCCCGTTTCCATTCACCAGCACTGCCCTCGTCCACATTGTAGCCCTTGAATTTCGAAATGTCATAGCCAAAAACCACTTCCCAGTTTGGTGGAGAGCTGCCTTCCATGCGCATCGGCACGTAGTATTTCACCAAATCTTTCAACTCCACTTCAGGTCGCTCCTTGGCTGGGGCCCTGGGTTCGTCCTATAGGAAACACGTAGCAATGGATGCAACACCAAATTTCCAAGTGCACTGGTGTCTTGTTACAAGGGGAACTTGAGCCGAAGGAGCTCCTCCCTGATGTGGGTTGAGGTGTTTGCAGCTGTGAATCTGCTGTAGAAGACAAGAGTATATCTTTCACCATGCCACTGGAGTGGGCCATGGATTTTGGTACCCTGAAAAACGACTCCTTGGGAAGCATTCAATGCACGTCCAAAGACGGCAGTCCCATCTGACATGTGCTTTACACATGGGTCACCACATTTAAGGGGATCTGGAGTGCAAGGCATGCCAGATTCAACAAAGAACTCGCCCCCAGTATAGTCACCTAGGGTGATTACACCGCTGAGCCACCCCTGGTCATTTGGATGGGCATGCAAACCCATGGGTTTGTCCCCGCTACCTTTAACAACTGCAATGGCAGTCCATGTAGCTAACCTCCCACGCAACCTCAGTTGACCAAATGTGTTTAACGCCCTTGTTAACACCTGATGCTTAGTAGTTGCGGCTGCTATTGTGGGAAATTTGAAACTTGGGAAGCTACTGGTGACCCCCAGAATCAACTTTTGAAACGATGCCCCAAACCGATCCTCGGACGTCCATTCGTGCGCAGGGATTAGTCGCAGACGATTCAATACGCTCTCACCCAGACCTTCCTCAGACAGCAACCGGACCTTGGTAGCTGGCGACTCCTTTGCTTTGCTCTGCTTCGGTTCCTTCGGTGCGGGGCACGCCTTCGATGCTTTCGGTGGTTCCAGCTCCATGAGTTCCTTTAGTCCCTTCTTTGACATCTTGCACGGAATTTTCGAGTTTCCTAACATGTTAAATTGCACAGCAACATTGTAAATTTAACCGATTTCGCCGGATTTACTTCAATTGAACATGAAAGTCCACCACACCTTTTTTCTTCTTGTGTGCTGGCTCATGTGTGTCACCGGTGGCCTCTTCTTCCGGAACCACAACGTCCGGCGTCTCCTCCTCGTGCCACATCTCCTCTTGTTGCCGCTTCCGCTTCTCCGCCTTGCGGGCTACCAACAGGAGACAGAACATGTGTACGTGATACGTGACTGTCGGCGATGGCGGTCGGCGTGTGCGCACGGAGCATACCTTTTTTGGCCAGTTTCCGTTCTGTCCAATTCATCTGCTCCTGATTGCTGGGCAACTGCACGAACTCGCTGATGCTGCGCCACCATGCTGCTTTCCCCAGTGGTCTCTTGTTGTCACGCTCAAACCTCATGCACTAGGGAACACAATGTGGTAAGGAGAACCTGGTACAGGACTGACAGTGCCGTTCACGCTGATCTACATACCTCTGCACGCCGTTCCTTCGCATAGCACTCCAGAGCCTTCAGGATCCTCAAACCCCATGGTGGCTGTGAATGAAGGAGTCCGAGCAGGTCACCAACGTTGACTGTTTGTGGTTTCGTTTGAGGATGACTCATTGAGAACTGCAGGCCTCTCGGGCTGATCCATATGTCTTCAATTATCCAGGCCGGGTCCTCTTGATTTGACATTGATTGCAAACAACTTGCGAACACATCCCGTGCATCTGGAGCTGCCGTGTTTCCTGCCGTGTTTGTATCGAGCTGGCAGCTGTTGCGCGCGCCGCACCCACGTGTTAGCGTGACACCAGTCAGCTTGCCTTGATAGAGATGTGTGTGGTCAGGGTTCCACCATTCTGTGGGCGGGGGACCAAAGGCAAAATTGGCGGGACTCCTTGCGCCATGGCTGCCGGCCCGCGAATACGTTCCAAGACCGTAGCTTTCCCAGGCAGCAAACAGTCGTGCCCACACCTTTGTACACGGTGCTGGATAACCGCTGAGCGCAAAAACGTGGGCGGTCTGGGCCTGACGAGCCTCCAATGGTGCCCACGTCGATGTCCACTCTCCACGCGAATTCACGAGCTTCTGGAAGGCCCGTTGATAAATGGTGCGCAGCGTTAAGTGCGCTCCGTGGGCTACGCTTACAATGGGCACTGATGGATGGGGCCATTCCCCTGTAACCATGCCATGGCTGAAAGGGAAGGAGTTGATAGGCACGAATGGTTCCGGCAGCTGTGGTACCGCCAACTCAGGTACCGCCAACTCAGGAACACCAGCGTTGTCAGCAAGATCTGTCAGCTCTTCCTTCAGCACAGCCTGATTCCCCAGTAATGCTATTTCATTGTCATCTGTGTTGCATCCATCCCACAGCACCTGAGTATCCATTTCTTCCTGGCGCAAATCATGCACACAAATGTAGGAAATCGGACTGTGGCAAATGGTGTTAAATTGCCGCAAATCCGGAATCGGGGTTCAATTTAATCGATTTACGTTCAGTTTAACACTGCAGAAGGCCAGAGATTTACGATGTCGCCAGATCGCGCCAGATCGCTTCAATTTAACGTTAAATCCGCTAAGTTGAAAACAGGAGGATGCAATTTAACGCTAAATTCGTTAAATTTAAACTGCAACGCTAATTGCCAAATTTCCCGCCGCAGGCACCTATTTTTCATGAACCACAGAAACCATCCATACCTGGCTGGGATATCCGTTGACCATGGGCAGCTCTGGTGTGACTGGTGCTGGTGCAGCTTTGGTGGGTGTGGTCTCGTGCAGGGCAGCACGGAAAGCTCGGACGAAGGCTTCTGTTTCCATGGTAAAATAGAGAGCACTGCGCACATGAAGTAAATATTCGACCACTTCAACCCTCGTCTTCTTCGCTGGAATTATTCTCTTCTTCACCGTCAAGCCAACCTTGTACCTCGTCACTAATCTCCTTATTGGAGGATGCATGCCACCTTGTGTACCCGGACATGTGCAAGGGGATTGAGAAGTAAAGGAATATATATTCCATGGTTTGACGCATGGCACTTGCCTCACGGTGGAGACGATCCGCATGGCCGGTGCCCACTATTTCCTCATTCACAACGCCCCCACCCCTATTTGTCATGGTTAAGAAGGTCCATTCCAGAGAGCTTCCTTTTGTCAATAATCTCTTGAAGCTTCTGAAACAGGCGAAAATGACTATGGTTGTGCTTTTGAGAATGCTTTGTTTTGTCTAGTGGACGGTGTTAAATTTAGCAAATTGAATGCAACTTGTTCAGTTTAACAGTACAAACCTCTATATTTCTCTTCCATAGTTTGGCAAGTAGGGTGGCGCTCTTGTCACCAGTATAGGCAATTGATATGATGAATGTATGGGATAGGTTGCGGGCCATGTCCCCGAAACTTGCCATAGTAATACTGATTTGGCTCCAGTTGGTTCCTGCAATGGGGAATGCATCCCCACGGACTATAAGGGATAGAGGCAGCGAATGGTCCAAGTCCTTGTGAAAAATTGGTTGCCCAGCAATATAGTCTAGGGCTTTCTGGAGTGGCCATGAAATACCAATAGCCCCTTGTTCCTGGCAAATGACCCCTTGATCCAACTGCATACGGCCCAGTAGAAGAGTCCATGCCTCCGAAAACTTCTCCCTGGAGGGTAGTTGGGGGTACCATTGCACACCAGTGGTATGGCGGAAAGCTTGACCAAATGTGGTGATAAACTTTTGTAGAATTGGATAACGGCGGCGTGGTACCCTAAGGTCCACAACCAACTTCACGGCTTCCTCTGGGGTACAGAGTTGCTGCTTCTTTTTCAGCTCTTGTTCCATTTTATTGATGTGGTGGGTAGAACCGTAAACTTTTTCATTTACTAGTGATAAGAGGTGGCGTCGATTTGGAGATCCTACAAAAAAGTTGGCCAATGTGTCCACAACACTAGGAGATGTAAGTGAAGTACTTTGAGTCGCTTGAAATAGGAACTGCTCTAATCCAAGAGGATCAAAGATAGCACTACGGTCCATGCCTTGAATGCAATTCTAAGAAGGAAACACACATGGAGGCACAAGGTGCTATATAGAGATGTGGTGTACTTTCCAAACATTGCACTATGCATGAATGTAAGGAGCTATGTGGAAAGCAACATTTACTATGAGTGTAAAGGGCCTCAATAGTGGTGTTTCACCAAATTTGTTGAGTTGACGTTTTTGATGCACATGCGGCAAGCGCCGCAAATCGGTGTTAAATCTAACAATGTTAAATCGGTGTTAAATCTTCCTAAATCGAAACTATAAATTCAGTTGGATTGAATTTAACACAGCCCTACTTATGACAGGGTCCTAAGGATGTGTCTCACTTCTCTCCCCAGCGTGGCTCCCGGAGACCGGGCTTCGCTGACGTCGGACCGAAGGTCCTAATCAGGTACTATTACCACTCCTATGGCGCCCAATTTCTGTGCTGGCGCCTATCCTTGGGGTAGAACGGCAAAAGCCCTACCTACTAAGAGGGGAGGGGTGGCCAAGTGTGCTAAGGGCATACAAAACGCCCATTTTCGCTACAGGCCAAAAGCTAACGCACTCCCCTGCCCACGAGGAAAAGCACGCGGGACAGGAGACACCACTACACTACACTCACTAACGCCAGCACCGGCCTTCGAAGGCAGGGTGAGCACTCATCACTTGCACTCACCTCCTGCCAGGCCTGCTGACCCTAACCCCTACACACGCTACTGGGTGCTGCTGTCGAAGTTCACTCAGGCCCTAATGGCCCTCCTGTGAAGAAGACAAGAGAACACAGCGCTCCTAAGCAGCTGTGGATAAGCAAAGCAACAGGCAAATCACGGAAGAGAACTCATCAGGTATGGCCTAACAGGGGACGCCACAACGCGTTTCCCCTGCTAGGGCTTGGAGGGAAGGGGTGCTCTCGTTGCGTGCACAGCGCAGATGTCGTTGAGGTCGAACTGCCCTCGCCAGTACTGGCTGAGGCGCAGTGATTTGATTTGTGATCAGCGCCCCTGTTTTGCTGGGGCAGAAAAATGGTAGCCGCCGAAGGCAGCTGCTCCGTGCACCAATCACCCTTAACCTCTCCCACCTGTACAAAAGAGGCTAATGAAGGGGTGTTTGCGACGGAGGAACCAAGCCACACACCAGGTATTATACCCTTCTCAGTGTGACCTATAATACACTGTTCGCAAACACGCTGACGGATCAGCTACCCCTGTCAAGCAAGCAAGCTTTAAGAAACTCCTCGGGTTCTCTTAAAGAACGTACCGAGGAGCCTCTGGGTAACCTAAACAAGGTTTACCGTGCGCAATTCGCGTGGCCTACCCTTTAATGCATCATGTGCACGCAGGGAAGGGAGGCTAAACCACTGACTCAACCAGGAGGTGAGTTCCTCCTGGGCTAACCTACCTTACTCACCATGCATCGTGTGAATGCCGAATCAAAACGAGCACAAAACAAACCTAAGCGTTTTAAGCAACTCAACTTTAACGCCACGGCCGCACACTAACAAACGCTTTCTGTACTTACCTGTGGAAAGAAAACAAGGGTGAAATTTCGGATACAGGTAAAGCGTCACAGCGTGTGGATGCCTCGATTAGGCACATGCATCGCGAGCACAGCGCATATTCTAACCCTACGTGCGCGCTGCGCGCTCCATTCGCATCACATACCTTTCATTCCTGCTTTTACCTGTGCAGAGCACGAGAGAAGAACACCCGACCCCCCAAAGAGCACAGCGTTGACAACCCTAACGTTTTGACGGAACAACCAACACGAACGCAATGCGTGAGTGTGAGGTGACACTGACATACCTAAAAGATGGGTTGTTGACCTGCTCTGTGGTGTCGGCTGAATTTGACTACTTGACTCTGAAGTTTATAAAAATTTTGATGCAACTGTGCAAAAATTTTCTTTAAAACTTTAAAAACTACGGCTCATACCTTCTTTTCCAAAAGCCGTTTACGCTTGCGCAACCCTTTTCTTGGCGTCCGCTTCCTTTGCGCTTGTCTGCGACTTTGAGTTATGTGTAAAAATGACGATTTCCCGTGTGGTTTCGTCGATTTTTAACGATTTCACTTGCTAAATCGCAACCCCTTCCGCTAAACCGCAGGAATCACTCCCTGCTGGTTACACTTTCTATTTTTTCCAGCTCCTGGAGGTTTGTGTCCTCCATTGGGAGTATTGCTCCGCCCTGGCCTTTGGTCAGGACGTTTACTAAAACGCTGTTTATACAGCGATAGCCGTCCGCATTAGAGCGTTCGACTGTACCCTAGTGGGCAAGCATATGTGCTCTAGGGAGGGAGTCCTGGGTTCAATTCCCACTGCCCCCAAACTTTTTCCAAAAGTTTTCGCCGCACGCCGGCGACTTTTGAGGAATGCCCCTTCGAAGGGACATCATTCACGGTACATTACACTGTTTTTCAAGGGTCCCTACAGTGTGATAGGCTTCTATGAAGTGATGAGGATGTTTTTGGTAAGTTTAATGCATTTTTTTGAGGTAATTTTGGGAATATTTGAGCCTTTTTCCTTGGTCCTACTAGCTTAGCTAACTAGTACTCCAGGGGGGAGTAAGAAAAAGTCACTGCCATGTCTTTCTTGGAGGGCTTGATCCAGGCTAAGCCCCCCTTAAAACCCTTTGTTGATGCTAAGACAAACTTAAGTGTTTTTATCTCTCTTTTGTAGCCTAAAGTACACTTTCTCAAAGGAACTAGGGTTGTGACCCTAGCCCCCCCATGAAGTTCACCCCTACCACTCAACTGAGCGGAGGTACCTTCCTTCTTGGAGGACATACCGGAATAAATCAGGCATTGCATGCTTGTTGGCCTTGGAGGTTAAGCCTAAGTGGTCTCCCACCCCAAGACCCCTATACTCAATTGTTTCTACCACTTATTGTGGTCCTACTTTGTAACTGTTTCTGAATTCAGTTGCTTGGCCAAGTCATTCTCTGTGTGGTCCTGACATCTATGCCTCTCAGTCCTAACCAGCACCATTTCACCCAAAAGAGTGCACATGAAGTGCCTAATGCAACCTCTGAGGCTAGAGTCTGACCAATTTTCATATAAAACCTTTTGTATTATCCATTTGTGACTGAATCTATGTGCATAAACCTGCTTTGTCTATCTGCAACCCCCCTGTGTTACACATGATTCCAAAACCAATCATTGATTCGATCCACATTCAGTCCTTGCTCTACTTGCTGCTTTTGTTTGGGGTTTTCAACTACAAAACCTGCAGGAATACATCAAAAGACCTAGGGCATAATTCAAGGACATCTTTCTGGTTGTTCTGGGACAAGTAGTCTACCAGAACAGAATTCAGGCGTCCCTCAGGAAGAACAAAAGCAGAGAAGGGTTCCCAGGTAGCTTCTTCAACTCCAAACCCTTGGGGAGGGACAATGTCAAGCCCCCGAATCCCAATCCAAAGGGTGCTTCAAAGGCTGGCACCAATAAGGAAATGAAAGTAAGCCAAAGGCAAGGGGGCTTTGGCAAAAGGGAATGATGTTCTTGCTTCAATGCTCGAAATGTCAAGTCCGTGTTTCCACCCCCTGTTCCGCAATAGGATTTCGCACTTGCTCGTTGCTTACTTGTCTATGAATGTGGCACTTGAAGAAGGGCTGAATCAACACTGAAAGAAACATGGGTAGAGGTTTCCATGGGTGGGAAGAGGTTAGATATTTGAACAAAGGGCACTGGGGAAGCAGGGTTTGCCCATGTCTGTTGAAAAAACGGACGCACGTCTTGTATTGGGTATCTTTTTTGTTGTGTGAAAACTGGCTGAAAATACCAATTTTTGGACACTAAATTGGATATAGAATGGGCTACATGGGTCAAATTCACATGAAACTTGTTTAAGGTGATGCGCATTTGCTCTGCGGTTGTTTTGGGCTACTTGCATGCCAATTTTGAGCCCGGTGTCCGCACAAATAGTTTTTAATTGTCTGCTGCTTGCTACTGCTAAACCCCCTGGACCGCTCAATAGGGTTGTAAAAACTCCATTAGGAAAGAACCAACGCTGTAAACATGGCCTATCTAGGCTTATCCCGGTTCCCTGTACCGTGTATGCTGCTTGTGACAAAGGAAGCACGCGAATTGTGGCAGCTTTTAGTTGGCAGCGGCCCGTTTGGATGCATTTGTTGCTAATGCCCTTGTATCTCGTACTGCATTTGTGTCCATTTCCATGCAACATGCAACATGCAGCCGGGTAGCATGTGATGAGCAGAGGGCTCAAAATGACATGGAAAGTGCCGTCATATATATAGTGATTTCAACACAAAAAAGGTACTGAACAAACGAAGATAGAGAAGAAAGCACTCTTCAGATGGCCATGAACCTACGTGTGAATGTTGAAAGAGAATACATGTAACAAATAGTTGTTTCTTGACGTTGCTATGCCAAACTAAACACACGTGGTCCCGATTTTTGTAACATTTCTTCATAATCCAATACGGTCGCAGGCGGTCGCAAGCGCTTCAGATGCCGTTTTTTGGCCAGAAATCCCCTTTTGAGGGCTCCACGCAGTTGTAGTACTCACCTTGTCCGAAACCTGCCCGGGGGGTACCGAAACCCTGCTTTTCGTGGACTCAATGTACCCGGCCGCCGTTTTGGCTATACGGCTCAAAAAGCACCTCCGAAAGTTGCTACGGCGAGCTTGAGACCCGAACTCTTAGGTGGAGGGTTCAAAGGTGCTTTTCGGCCTGATGTCCTGTGCCCTCGTGCCCGGGTCCGAGTGGTTTTTTGCTGCCTGGCAGACCCCATTTTCTGGGTCCCTCCGAAATGAAAAGATGGGCAAGAAAGGCATAGAAGGCTCCCTCCCTCCCTAACACAAGACTCATATGCACAAAAGAAGCATGAAACGGTGAACACACATTGTCATTGTCAACCAAATCCTCCAATTGGTTCATCAACTGCTCATGGTTCACGTTCAAGCGCCACAAATCAATGAGGTCAGGCTCACGCTGCCGCAACCCTCGAGTGGCCTTCTTAAGATGTTCTACGGTCATATCACCCACATCCTTAGGCAAAACTTAGCCACAACCCGCCTACCTCGAAGCTTACTCCCGCGATCCTTTGCTGCAGTCCTCGCCTTCTTCTTCTTATTCTCCTTTACTAACTCAGACAACCGAAGGTAGCAGTAAGTTAGGTACCTGCACTCGGGTGAATCAAGCCACTTGCTGACTTTATTCATCACTTGCTTCATGCGCCATGGTTCCCTAACCACCAGTTTTAGGTACTTGCTACGGGCCACAATGAAATGAGATGCTACCAGGACCATGCGTGTGCTCTGATTGCGGTCGAAGCATGCACGCATGTACCGGAACTTGTTGCCTACCACAAAACACCAACCGCGAATGTAGGACCACCTACCTCTTAGTTTGACGAACCAAGCCACCATAATGGTAGATTAGCAATGGCCGCATCTTAGGAATTGAAACCTTGTTGTTGAACTACGAACGTGCATACCTGAGGGTGGAATCCGAAACCTTGTGGTCACAGAGCTCTTTGCAGACCAAACAGGCCTACAAACTTCTTCTTGTTCTTGGCTGCATACAAGTGGCGATAATTGACCGACAAGGATAAAACGGTGATGCATACCAGAAAAAGAATACAAAATAAAAACTATTGAGTTACTGAATAGAAACATGTAAAAAACGCATGCATACCTGCATTCTTTGAAAGGAAAATTTCTCCGTTGACCACCCCAGCCTGGTGCGCAGGCGGCTTTGGACAAGCTGAGTTGTACTGTTGTGTAGTGCTTTCACCTTGGTATAATATGAATCTTCATTCTCAAGAATCCCGTGGCACTCCTTGTTGGCAGACTATGTCATCGAGACAAGTTTCTTGACTTTTGGGTGTTTCTGCTTACCAAGCTTATACAATACTTGCCGCTACAACACTTGTGGATTGGGGTCTAGGATACACACTCTTGGTTTGATCTTGCCATACCACGCGATAACGGATTGGCTAGGCTGCGTTTCTACTTTCTCCCTAGGGGGCATATTGAACTCCCTTCTTTCTGCACCCTGGGACCCGTGGCAAGCACCAAACCAAAAAAAAATCCCTAGCGTACCAGCACGGGGGGGTGAAGGGTGCGAAATTCAGGACCTTGGGAGGCGTGGCTACCGGTGGTGGAAAGCATCCGACTTTTTGCACAGCGCACGGTGCACCGCCATGGTGTCTCCTCTCAGTGATCCACTTCTTTGCTGGGGTGGGCACGGGACCCCCCTTGACTACAATATCACCCGGGTGGGTGGGTGGGCGTGTATTTCAGTAGTGGCAGGCCAATGGCAATTTTTGCAAGACAGTCGACCTCATCATTCCTCTTGATTTCCATTTTTTCTTCCTTAGTTTTTGCTTTGGCTATGTCGCCGTGACTAGGGACCGATCTGAACTGAAGGTGTTGGTTCACTACTTCTTCCTGTATGGTGAGCTCTATGGTGAGCTTGGAGATCCATATCAGAACATTCCCTATGGGAAGGTTGTAGTGCGTGGTCCACATCCGCTTCGTTGTCATAAGTCGACTCTTGGTTTGGGTTCGCCAGGGCTGTATTGGCTGCAAAACTTTGGAGTGTTGCACGGTATAAAGTTTGCGGTCCAGTGACACGAGTGATGACCTATAGGGGGCCACAAGTGATGGCACCACCTGCCCTGTATACCCCCCCCCCCCCTTGTCGTTCCCCACCCCAGGGAAGACGGTCTCCCACCACCCCCCGGGGACGGTTACCAAGTGACGGTTCCCCACCCTCCCCCTGGGGGACCGCACCACCACCATACACGCACATTTGAGAGGCGCCAAAACAGACGCACGGTCGTGCAAGACGGTCTTGCCATCACAGTCAAAAGTGATGTGGCAATATGCATTACCGTGCTCCGAATGTCCAACGACCTGCGCCAAAACAGGTTCCCCTGTGGAGCGGATGATTGTCCCAGGGGGAAACATGGTTGTGCTGTCAAGTTTCATAGCAGCAAAAGTGACCAAAATGGCCTGCCATGAGTGCAAGGGAAAAACATGTGGCAGTGCCCCACAACACAGTCACTTACACAACAACACAATGAGCCGCAACGAAAATTCTATTGCCTTCGGCAAGGCACCTCGAAGAGGGGAGAGGGACAACCATTCTTGAGCTGCCGAGGAGGGAAAATTGCATAAGCAGGTTGTGCCCTAGACCGCTTGGGAGCCACCCCACCCCCAACACCCAAATAGTGTGAAAAACACATAAAGAGGGGCTAAAACATGCTTCACATGGGATATTTGATCATTTTGGATGGTAAAAGTATCAAAAAAATAAGTTTCGGAAATTTCTATTTTTGAGCTGCTGAGGCGGGAAAACTGCATAAGCAGGTTGTGTGCCCTAGAACCCTCCCCCCCCACACCCAAATAGGGTGAAAAACACACAAAGAGGGCATTCGTCGATTAACGTCCACTGGTCTATGTACAGAGGCACAGGAGCGGGGAGGTGGGCCGAGAAAAACACACAAAGAGGGTCTAAAACATGCCCCACATAGCATATTTTATCATTGTAAGTGGTAACAACATCAAAATTTTTTGGCAAAAAATTTCCATTTTTGACCTGTAGAGGGTGGAAAAGTGCTTGAGCAGTTTGTGCACACCCCAAATGCCATTGAACCACCTACAAACAGCAATTTTGAAGCTTTTGGGGGGCCCATGGCTCGGGCTAGATGGGCCCAGTGGCCACTACGTGGGCCCCCATGGGTGCTCAAGCACCCGTATTGTCACCAAATGATCACCCAAACCCATCCTAGGGGCAACAGAAGGGTTTCGGAAAAAGTGGAAATGTGAAAAACTTTCAAGTGTCACTAAACAGCCTACGCAGCAATTTTGAAGCTTTCGGAGGGCCCATGGCACGGGCTACATAGGCCTAGCAGCCACTATGTGGGTCCCCATGGGTGCTCAAGTACCCGTATTGTCACCAAATGATCACGCAAACCAACCCTAGGGGCAACGGAAGGTAGTCATGAAAAAGAGAATTTCAAAAAACCTTCACGTGCCACTAAACAGCCTATCCAGCCTTAAAACGGCTAAGTCCTCATTGGCGAGGGGCCATATAAGGGGGGGTGACCGGGGGTACCTGGAGTTGGGACCCGGGACCCCCGCCATGGGTTAGGGGGTCCATATACAAGAAAAAAGTTCTTCGGGACTCAGGTCCAAATACACACACAGCGGCTACAATACACAAAGAAGTTTTGCCCACCCCCATCCCCCCCCACCCCCCCAACCCCCCCCAAAAGGGTACCCCGGTGCCGGGGGGGTACGGGGGTCAAAATCCAAAAAATCATTGGGGGGTCATTTTTGGTCCTAAAATGATGATTTTACAGGGGGATAGACGTTAGAAACCATACATTGGGGTGTCCTACGCGAACGACCCCAAAAAAGGGGGGTATACGACGCTCGCGCCTGCGCTTGATCTAACAACCTCTCTTCAAGATGATTTTGGGTTGACCAAGTGACGGTCCCCCACCCCCCCCCTAGGGAACGACAAGGGGTGGGGAACGACAGGGGGGGGGGGGACATTCTTCCATCTACTTCTGATGTGTTGGGTATCATTGGGTATCCTTTGCTTGCTTGCGCGCATGAAGTTAGTACGAGTCGAGAGGGGGGGGGGACATCCATACTTTCTCCCCTTGACTGCTCCGAACGCGGGTCCCATTATGGGACTGAGGGTAAAAAAACAAGACCTCAATCATGGTTGCCTCTGGACTGCAGATTCTTCAACAAAATTCGCAGATTCTTCAATGAAATTCACGTGCCACCTGCTTGACTTCATAGAAAGGGGTACCGATCGCAACCAACAAATATAATAAAATGAATTCAATGAAAAGCCCCGAAAGGGGCACCAATCCATATCCAAACACGTGAAGCGCATGGTTAGCACGAAGGAAAGTGCAGCAACAGACCAATTATACGTCCTCTAACGGCTTCCACCAAACCGGGCCCAGGAGTGGGCAGAAAGGGTCTTTCCAAGCAGGAAAACACACACCACCCCTAGCCAGTCTCCTATGGCAGCCCCATGATCTCTGTGACATACTTGAGGCTACGCGCATAGACATCCTGGCCAATTTGTATCATGAAAATATGTGTGTGTGTGGGTGTGTATGTCTGTGTGTGTGTCTAGCACGCTTCAACCCCAATGCGGCGAGGCTCAGACCATGGACAAGAAGCGCTTTGGGCCCTTGGGGACCACAATTGACACGGACCAATACACACCGTGTCCCTTCCAAGCCATGAATTCCACCGCACAGTCAGCCAAGGGGGGGGGGGTCCATCCAATTCCTCGATGCAGTTAACACGCTAGCAGCCTCGGAGAGCCGTTCGCAGAGCATGCGCATCAGGGGAGGATCTTCTCCTTGCACCATTCCCACATTTGCATGTGCCACCCATTTTCATTGATTATTGAACCTGCACTTGCAGCCCTGCCACCCTGAAGCCTGATATCTCCACCCCTACTATTGGTACAATGAATGATTGATGCTGCCTCACAATGTAGAGTAATCCAGTCCGGTGTGCTGTGTTGTGCCTTTTGTTGCACATATTTATTTCTCGCTTGTACTGTTTGCAAAAAGTGTTGATTAGATTCTTGTTTATTGCAAATTTTATTTTTCAGAGCAATTCCTTCACTTTCAAGCGACACTCTACTTTTTAGGGGTGAGATTCATTTTTTTGTTTGCGATGCATGTCGCTCAAAGTTTAACATGTTTTACTTAACATTTGGGCAATATGCCATCACCTCTTGTTGCATGCCTAGTGTCACACACATGTTCAGACATTTTGAGGTGGTTGCTTTTATGAAAAACCCCAGCATTTTGGAGGGAAATCCTTTTTTTAAGATGTGAGATCTTAAATTGTAGGCGGTGTAAAAAAATGCGATGCCCAGGAAAACAAGTGTAGATCTGTGGGTTTACCCATGGATCGGGTACTGTTGTTTGCCAATCCAGCAGCGGACCCCAGGCTGCCTGTCGTATACCCTCATTTCTCACAAGGAGAAGCCTGCTGAGTGCTCTGGCCTCCTGGGCCGCTGAGGTGCATCAGGCTGGATTACGCCGAGGCCACATACCCCGCTCTAGTTGAGCTCCTCACCCCACCGCGCCCAGTAACCTTTTGCCTCTGCAGCTACTTGAACTGTGTGGCACCTGCATTGTAGCCTCGCCTTTGCTGCTGTCCGGCTGGGGCTAATAGAGGGATGGGCAACAGATCAGTCGCAATCGGGCAAGTGGATGCGCAAGGGGCCACCAGCAAAAGCCTACCACCAAAAGAGGATGACAACAGAGGATGGCTCAGCGAGACAAATTGATGCCCCAATGGGTGCGTACAAAAGTGCAAAATGACCAGTTGTTGGTGATTGGGCCAGGTCTAAGAACAGGCTTCTCAAGGCGCAGCAGAAAGCAACCTCAGGAGGGTGCTTGGATAAGCCAGTCGGTGCGGAAGAGGGAGAGGGCTGGGATGCCGTTCCACAGGGGTTGGCCCACTACGGGGGTCAGCCTGCGACCTGCAAGCGCAAAGTTGCCGCAGATAAAGGCAAAAAACCCCCTCCGGAACCCCAAGCACAAGCTCATTGTATGACTGTTGGCAATCAAATGACTTCCCATTTTTTCGCCCAACAAATGGGACGATCACATGCACCCTACCCTTGAAGGCCCCATCATGGCCACCCACCTCAAAATCAAAGAATCCCCCTCTTGTGCGTGACGGACCACTCAAGTGACCACACCGAAGAGTGGGAGTCCTTAACCACAACTCGAGGGGCCACACCAAAGCGTGGGAAAACTTTCCCCGGCGCGCCCGGCGCGCTAACGTACTCTCGTTGTCAACCCTGAGTGGACCTGGCAAGTGGCAGTGGTTCAGTGACGCCAAGTGTTGCACATCAAGGGGGCCAAAGCATAGCCTTCAGAGGGGCCCTCAGAGGGCATGAGATACTTAGAGCCGCACAGAAGATGGCCCCCCTTCATTTTTCACGGGGCTTTCGGAGCGCCCGTTATCTGGTCGTCTGTTGCGGAATCAACCCCTGAGAGGCTGTACAGAGCCAAATACTTTGCCCAATTGAAACGAACTCCTTCGTTGCGATGGGTGAAGTTTCAACTCTTTGGTGTGCCTCACAGCCAGAAATTGACAACTCAGACCTCCATAACTGCAAAACTCACCACATCAGCCCCCAGTTCCCCCAGTATCTTCACCCAAATGTTGCAGCCGGAGACTTGGTACCAAATCAATTGGGGTACCCACAAAATACAGTCCGAACACCAAGTGTTCGCTGGAGAAGGGCATTCGTGGAACACAGGGGAACGGGAATAAGAGCACACACACACAAGCGAAGAGCAGAGAGTTCACGCAACGTGTCGCCAAACATGGGTAACGGAGTGTGGGGTGGTGTGCCTGAGCCTGCCCCAAACCAGTTCTGTCAACGTGGGGAGGGGGGGGGGGTGCGACGCCGGGAGCCTCCGAGACGGCCTGGCAGACGGAAAAGGATGAGGAACATGTTGAGGGCATGGTGGCACTTCAGCTTATCAAAAATCATGTCTACTACACCTACACTTCTGCTTATGATCTTCTCCGGTGGACACCAGTTGCCTTGGCGGTGATACGGTCGTGCCAACGGGCAAAGCCCAAAACGAGCTCACCAGGGGGCAGCAGCCGCACCAGCTGCTGGTACTTCAGCGGCACCCCCCCCCCCTCAAATGGCAAGAAAACTTCAAAATAGTTGGCTTAGTGCAGTAGCCCCCTGGAATGCAGGTGTTTGCCACCGCTGCCATGCACGCTGTTTGTGTAGGCACGAGGCACAAGGGTATCACAGCGTCTACTGCCACCACAGGCACCAACAGGATGTTCTGCAATGAGGAAACCAAAAAGGCCGTGGACCCTGGCGTCGCAACGGCCATCTATGGAACACCAACTGGCTGACAGCTGGCTGCTGGGGTTGTCGCAGTATTGGCAACAGCCATCCGTTCACCGCCAATCACCGGTGAATGGCAATCAAATCGCTGTACAATGCTTGTATCGTCAATGCTTGTCCGTGTCCTATATGAGCGCATACAGGAAGAAGGACATCGCCTTACAGCCTGAAGGCTGTTTCAAAACGAATGTGGGGTGGGTGGGTGGGCGTTGCTGCCAGAATGGCACACAGAATAACAAAGCTGGACAGGGCAGTTTGTTCAAGATTGTTATAAACGAGTACTTGCTCGCGGGGGGGGGGGGGGACTGGAGCTCAGTGGCCCTCGGCTTCGAAGCCAGGCATGGCGGCAAGGGATCAATTCCCAATGAGTGACACGTGAAGGAGGTCCTGAGATGGGTTGTGTGTGAAGCCGGCAGGGCCGCCCAAAACCCACCAATGAGCTGCAAGACACACACCCGGTGGCTCAGGGTCAACAGCCTGAACGCAATACCTCATGTCCTGGGCCAACTGACGAAGCAACTAACTGACGAAATGGTTCGTGAAAAAATGACCCTCCGCCACGGAAATACATTATGCCTCCGAGGTCGTTCGCACTAGTTGCCAGCGTCCGTAAGACAAAAAAAAAGAAACTGCCTGCCTTTTGTCACCCTTGTTTTAGCCCCCACCACCTGTTTGCGGTTTCACACACACATACACGCACATGAGGGGGAGGGAAGGCATTGCGGTTTCACACACACATACACGCACATGAGGGGGAGGGAAGGCAAGAGGCTGGGGATTTGTCGGGGCAAGCGGTTGGGAAGGAGAGAGGAAAGTGAGATAAACCTGTCGTCACAGGCGATGTTGTTGATTGGCCTCCATCGTGCACACACGGTCCTTTGTGCATTGGTGAAAGCAATGGTGCACAGGGGGGGGGGGGACTCCTCGGGTTTGGACACCAACTACCCCCCCCCCCCCTCACCGTTGGCCTGGAGGGGGGGGGGGGCGTCCTAGGACCCGCGGAGTGGCCCCCGCGCCCCCTCCCCGTGCAACGGTGTTCTCGGCCCATCCCCTGGTGTCACATGTAGCCATTAGCCGTGTTGCCAGTTTTGTACCCCCCCTCCCCCTTGCGCAAGCGACGCTGAAAGTCAGGGAAACAACTGTCAGACGGGTGCCCGTGCTTGGACAAGGCAGTGCCCATAAGAGGAAACCTAAAAGAGCGGTCGGAAAAATGACGGTCAGACGGGTCCGCGTGCTTAGACAAGGCAGTGCTTGCGCAAGGGGGAGGGGGGCTACCAACTTTTATAGGGGCATCATGCATCTATTGCTCGAGTTGGGGACTGTTACGTTTCATGTTGTGCTGTAGCGCAGCGCACAAAGATCCCACAACGGCGTCCGGTGCTCCGGAATGACCTCCAACCGCCGTCCAGTGGCCACAAATCCAGGGGTCCAAAAATGCGACTCTCAAAGGTCCCCGACACTTGGGCATCCCATTCCCAAACCTGTGATTCAGCCGTGAATCCATCCCGCAACGTGCACACTGCTCTCATGCCAATGAGTCAGGCTTGCCTTCAACAGTGTGCCCATATGTTTCCGCGGCGCCAAAGGATTTAGGGGCAAGTGACGCCCCCCCCCCTAACAGGACTGTGCAGAGGCGGGGGCGATGCGGGGGTGGAGGGGAGGGTTTGGCACAAGGCCTTGGTATCAGATTGTTTGCCTTTGGCGGTGCCTATTGGCCTCTCGCCACTGCTCATTCTGACCCTCTGGGGGTCCGAACGTGTTTTGGTTGTGTCAACGGAGCCCCCGGATGACTTGTCGTGTTTGACTACTCCGGGGTCGGCCGTCCCAGAGACGGGCTGTTGCCCGTGCTGTTGACCGGGTGCATCCAGATGCACATTCCGAGTCCATGCTGGGTTTGCCGACTCCAGCACTGACTTGTGCGCACTGGGGTGTGCATCTGCAGGATAATTTTCCTGACAGGGGCTTCTAACAACCACAATGATTCTTTCCCTTTTGTCCTTTCCTTCTCCTCCTTCTGCGCTCTGCACCGTTTTCGGCGAGCGCGGTCTGCCCTGGGGTGGAGGGGGGGGGGGGTGAGGCTGAGTGCCATTTGGTAAGTTCGGGTGTACGTACGCGTTCGCCGGGGGGTGCCTGCCTGCTTGGGAAAGCGGGTGTGATTGCCATAAAAGCTGAGTGTGTAGGTGGTACCTCTGGGCGTGTGCACTGGTTTCGGGTTTGGGGAAGGGAACTGCACGCGTGCACATGCAGACGGGGCGCAGCGATGAACTCGTTCTACTTCTGCACAACTTGCGAGGTTCACAACGGATCATCGCAAAATCTTGTCCACAGCTCCATCACCCCGCTGCACTTCACATGCCACAGCAGGCTGCGGGAGGGGGGGGCAGCATCAAAGCTGAGTGAATGTGCCGGGTGGTACCCCCCCCCCCCCGGTGTATGGCTAGGCAAAACTCCCAAATTAATACGGTCCCTACACCTGCTGTAGCTTGGGCAAGGGCGTAGCTTATACAAGTGGGGGGGCGGGGGGTACAAGCCACCACCATGCGGAGGCCTGCCTCGACCTCCCTTCCCCTGAGTCGACCTGTGGGAACCTGCCCTGACGGTGTTGCCTCCTGCTTTTGTGTGCCGTGACATGCATTGACCAGGCCTCTTCTTTGTCACAGGGGTGAAATGAAAGCGGGGGCCACCCACGTTTGCGTGGCCCACCCCCACAGCAGAGGGGGAGGGGGGGCTCAGCAAAGGAGGCACCCACCCACTCACCAACTGACCAACATGAGGGAAAATGGCAAGTAAACTGCGGAAACAGGCACCGGGCGGGCCAGGTGGCGGTGGGGGGCTGCCGCGACGGCGCCGGCGCCGGCTGCGCTTGCGGCTGCGCGAACCACGCCTGAGGCGCAGGACGCGGTGCAGCCCCCGCGGGTGTGTGGGCCAGGGAGGTCCTTAACGGAAAAAAAAGAAAACTGTTCCGGAACATGGTTTTTTCAAAAACGACCGCGTGTAGCTCATATGTTCAACCATGGTTGGTGCCGATTGGCGGTTGGCGGCTGGTGGAGATTGCCGGTTGGCGGTTGGCGGTTGGTGGTTGGCGGCGGTTGGCGGCGGTTGGCAGTTGGTGATGGGTGGTTGGTGGCGGTTGACAGCGGTTGATGGTTGGCGGTTGGTCGCGGTTGGCGGTTGGCGGCGGTTGGCGGTTGGTGGCAGTTGGCGGTTAGCGGTTGGTGGTCCCTTGGGGCGGTCCTTAACAAAAAAAAAATCTGGTCCCTTAAGGACCGCCCTGGTGTGGGCGCTGGCTGGCAGTCTCGGCATACGACCTTCCATACCGTCTCCGCCCGCTGTCAGCCCCTCGTTCTTGCGACATGCAACCGGGCCCCCTGCGCAAGCACATACCCCCGCCCCAGGGATGCATTAGAGGGGAAGGGACCTCAGGGGCAGCCCCAGCAGCGGTTAGGCAGGTAGTTGGGAGGAGGTTGCCAAAGCGGTTGGGGGCGGTTACTGTCGGTTGCAAATGCCATTGAGGCCGGCACTTGGCGTCAGGGAGACGGTGACTGGGCATAGGCTGGGCGCCCTGGAGGGGGGGGGGTTGGGTTGGGTTGGGTGAAGGCCTCACCTGGTCGCCTACCCACGGTCCGCGCCGCCTTCCCTGCCGGACCCGACCGGGCGGCTGTACCAGGGTGTCCGGTCACAAGGCCTACCGGACTGCTGACCGCCCCCAGACCCCGCGGTGGCGCTCGCGGGCGGGAGATGCCGCCGTGCCTGTGTGTATGTGCCCTTGTGTGTTTGTGGAGGGGGGGGGGGGGGGGGGCTGTGGCACACCTGCTTGCTCCATTGTTGTTCGGCGTTGGCGCACATGGTGCGGGGAAGTGTGTGCCTGGTGCTCCAGGCCCCGGCAGGGAGGCTGGAGAGCCTGACTCTGAGCCCGCCGGGGGAGATGTGGGCCTGGGCTCGCAACCTCCACGTCACTAGGACATGCTACCCAACTACTCCACGACTGCCTGTTGGCACGGGAAGGCGGTGGTACGTGGCACGACTGGGGTCAGACCCGCACTCCTTGACTGCCTTAGGCACAGGTGGTGCTGCCACGCGGGCTGGGTCCGGCTCCCCACGGCCGAGGGCGTACCGCGGGCAGGTGGAGGGGCACCAGGGCGCAAAGAGTGCTTCCCTGCCCTGGGTGCCACCGGTGCTGGCTGCACTGGTTGCGGCGCTACAGCCCGCGTAGACGAGGGGGCCCAGAGGGCACCACACCCGAATGGCCTCTCCGTTGTGGAGGGGGGGGGGGGGGGCTCCCCCCTTCCACAGTCCCTGCCCCCTCAGCCCCTTGATCAGTCCCCGGCAATGCGCGATGGTGCCCCCACCTGCTGGCAAGGGTCGGGTTTGACTCAGGTGCACAGTCCTGGAGGGGGTGGGGCATTGGTGGGGACACCGTCAATTTGGTGACGCGTCTCCCCCTCCAGCCCCCGCCTCCACGCGGCCACCCACTCATCCACACATCCATGCACACATACATACACACAAACCAGCAACTGGTGAAGTGAAATGGGAGCGCTAAACCTGACGTGCAACGATTTGTGTGGTGAGCAGACAGGCCACTGCTGTCCCACAGGGGGGGGCCGATTTTTGTTAGGAATCGGCCCCGCACCATCCGCCAGTCGGAAATATCCGCTCCTGTTGCACCCGAAACGCAGTAGGAATCGGCTGCATCCCGTGTCTGACTCAGTAGGACCCAGCTCATTCCGATCTGCGGGACGCTCGTGGCAGGTCTGGTGGCGAGACAATCATCCATGCAGTAACCAAGCGATGGAGGACCCAGGGGTGCAGAGAGACACTTGGTGTCCAGGAAACTCAATCATCAGGGTGCCAACCCTCTGGCTCACTTCCACGCTTTGTATATACAATCGCCAACATGCACAGTCATGACACAACAGATCAGACTTTGTTTATAAGAGGGGGGGGGTCTTTTGGCTCTGAGACCCACCCACCCAAAAAAAATCTTGACCCAAAAATTGGCTGAGGGAAAATCAAATTTGGATAAGCGGCCCTTCGTGGGACCCCCCCATAGCCCCATGTGTGACATTCCCTCGGGTTGTTGTTTCTTTACGGGGCCCTGGACACTCACCCGTTCTTCCCTTCGCATGTTGCGTCGGGTCGCTGCGTTCTGTCGGCCGCTGCGGCCGGTGCTCCTGCTGGCGTCGTTTCCGCGTTCGCAGAGCCCAGTATTTGGTGTGTTGGGGCTGTGCTGAATGTGGCATGGTGTGCCGTTTGCGCGTCAGCGGCGCCCAATAGTTGGCGTATTGGGGGTTGTGCTGGTTGTTGGCGGGGTCGTTTGACTGTTTTTGCTGCCCACGCACCTCTGTCCACAGGCCGTCCATAGCCTGCCTCGCTGTGTTTCTGTGTGCGTGAGGCCCAGGTGCCCTGCTCCTCCACGCGCTGTCCCGGCCGTTCACCATATGTCCTTTTCCCCCTCACGGCTGGTCTGCCCCTGATGGGCTCCCGCTCTGTTGCGCAAACAGCCCCCCCCCTTCTGGTAGTAATTCCTTAAAAGTAAAGCCTGCAACAGATCCACAAAATACTGAGGAAATACGGGACAACAAGTGTCGGGATCAAGGTCACTTAACAGCATAAACGCTTGTTCTTGACCCGCCCTTGCCACAGCAGAGCCAAACGTTGATGCAGAAGGACAACAAGAACAACGGGGACGCAACGCCCGCCCACACAACGGACCACGCCACGCCACAGGCGCACGGTTCGCCATACGTCGAGGCCCCAACGTAGAACCTCCCGTACTTCTCCACCAGCCCCCGCTCGAAGGCCACGTACAAGTCCTGCGCCCCGCGGCTGCGCATGTCCTCCTTCAGCAGGGCAATCCTCTCCGCGGACTCCTTGTAGGCGGAGGCGCAGATGTCGTGCACGTCCCCGTGCGGGTCGGCCGCCAGGCGCCGCCGGGCCGGTGCGGGGGCCGGGGACGGCACCGGCGCCTCAGCGGGTGGTTGGGAGTAGATGATGTTGGCGGCCGGGTTGACGGTGCAGCAGCACGAGACATGCTCCGCCTGGGCCTGCTCGATGCAGGGGCCCCCGGTCACGGTGCACTGGTCCAGCAGGAAGCCGCCCTCGATCTTGGGGAAGCGGGTCGTGCACCTGTCGACAAAGAACTGGAAGTCGGCGATGTTCGCGAGGGTGATGCGGTGCATGTTGATGGCGGCCTCCTTCAGGTGCAGGGTGCTCCGCTGCAGCATCGTCTTCAGCGGCTTCCGGTCGAACACCTCCCGGTAGAGCCGCTTGATGACGTCGGGCTTCTTGACGCGGGGCGTGTTGAAGATCTCCCGGATCACGTCCTCCTCCTTCAGCTTCGCGGCGATCTCCGCGCTGATCTCCCGCAGCGCGGTCTGGTACTGCAGCACGTTGTAGGCGAACGCGTGCTCCTCCTTCAGAAAGCCCGCCACCGCCGTCTTGATGCGCCCGATGCTGCCCCCGATCCGCCGGCACTGCTCCCACAGCGTCTCGTTGTACACTTGGCCAAGGAGATGCGGGTCCAGACACACGGCGGTCGCGGCGTCCAGCCCCAGCCCAAAAGTCAGATCGCCGATGAGGACGGCGGTGGACACGTACCCGCCCTCCGCGCAGAACTGCTCGCAGCTCTTCTCAAGGGAGTCCTGGGTAAAGGGGCAGACCTTCAGCCTCTCGTTGCAGCAGGGCTGGTCGTGCATGGCCCCTCGGGCAAAGCGGAGGGACCGCGTGGAGCCGGTGCATTGCATGTGCGGGAGGTCGCATATGGAGGACATGTCGGGCGGCTCGCACACGTCTGCGCGACAGGCCGACAGCAGCAGGAAGAAATGGAGCAGGCCAGACATGACGGGGCACCATTGATGGAAACGACGCTCTGCCATAGATCGCGCTTCTGCCGCCCGCAAAGAAAGCTGCCGACGAAATACGGAACCTGAGGAAGGGGTGCAGATTGCCGTTCTTCGCTACATGGCCCCGCAGGGGACGGAAAAACAATTCATTCGCGGGGGCGGGTGTGCAATCACAGTGGACACTGCCTCTGTTTGTGGGTTCTTGGTATGCTATGTACAGCTTGGCATCATGGAAACATATCGGACGTGTAGGCATAAGGCCAAGATGTAAAAGCAGATCCCACAAGAACAATGCACAAGCTACCATGGCAAGGCGGCAGCTGATGCAGGCACTCACTGTCTTCATGTCACTGCACTCCTATCCTCCGGCACAGGCAGGCAACCCAGCAGTCATTCGGTCAGATTCCTACTGTTCTATCAGGGTGTTGGGCGGCCACAGGGCTCAGACATAGGCACAATTCAAAGGCAGATCAAAAAGACGAGCCGGAGGGATCTATTTAGAAACCCCGCTGTGTTGGTGTGTGTGTGAAAAAGCAACAATGTAGTATATGTTTCCATATGATTTGATGCCACTCATTGTTGCTCGCAGAAGGGTGCGAGATTTCCATCAACCATGTAACCACGCAGACGAGCCGGGACACAAACCCTGCTCACTAGACGGCTCGAAGAGGTGTGTGGCCACTCCACCAGGATGAGGCTGAGCAAAATCTAGCAAAATGAACGGAAGTGAAAAACATGCATGATTGAAAATCAGGTGGTGACCGGAAACACTTACCACAATGCAAAATGTGTACGATGGAGTGTAAAGGTTCGGTGAACACATCGTAATGTCTTCGGTCTGCAACGGGGTCTACATCAACCACGTGAGCAAGCACACAAAACTGGGGTTTGAACTTGGGTCCATGGGGCAATGTATTGCATGGTTCTCCAAACCACATTACTTCCCATTTGGAAAGCAGGTTTAGGGATTTTCCATGCTTGAATGCAAAATTCTTGAAATCTTGTCCCACTGTGGTAGGAAATGTGGCCGGTTCCTGGAGGAACCGAACAAACATGGTGGAGTGTTGCCACTACAGGAAAGTGTTCGGCTGAGGTAGCGAATGGCCTCCCTCGTGCGGGGGTAGCGCCAGAATGTCAGGTGTAACATCCCAAGAAGTGATCTTCAGCGCCACATTATAGACAGTGGCCAGCATGCTGACGACTTGTTCCGTAGGCAAGACAACTTTGGCCGGAAAAACAACCAGGGGGAGAATCCAATGTTTGAGGAGCATGGTGCGTCCAGGAGGCTGAGCGACCATGCTTGGATGGAAAAGGCTCTTCCCATTGCTTTTTGGGGTGCTGGTGTGTATGACATCTCCTCTGCGGTGCGCCCAAAGAGCACTCCTCACCACCTCCCGGAGCTACTCGCGGGTGGGCTGCCGGTAACCCACATCGTAACAATGACACCCATGCCCTGCCCTAATAGGGACAAGACAGCTGGGCCACCTGCAGTGGGACCAGTGGGACCAGGTCCAAACAGTCAATTCAAACACCTTTTTTCAACCATGCCACAAGTGCCCCACGCGTGTTCTTGTTAAACTTTCCCTGCACTTTTTTTCAACCGCAACACTTGTCCCCCCCCCCCTACCAGGTGGAGTTTTGCCTCCCACAGTAGAATTTTTTCGCACCCCCTTGTGGTGCAGACTACACCCAAGGACCAAACCCATCTAATCCGCTGGTGTCAAGCAAACAATCAAATCTTTCAACTGGAGCATGAAAATGGAAGTGACACATTTCAGGCACAAGTTTTGTAATAAGAGGGGGCTGAGATCACTTTTTGCGGGGACATCAGCTGACCTGAGGTTGGGTTTGAAAGGGTAATTACCTGGTCATCAAGCAATGTTCCAGGTATGCATGGCAGTCGTCACCATGGCCGTTTCTTTGGTCATAGTATAGGCAATTTTTTCTACAACATCTTGAGCAATGAGCTGGGGGTGAGTGAGCACCACACCATGTCGGTTGTGTAATGTGTGCAATTTTCTTTGGTACGTGTGGCCAATCACCATTTGCCTTTCTTGTTTCGCGAGTCTGGCTTACCATCCTTGTCAAAAAGCAATGGCTGTGCTTTCCCACAAAAGTTACTTGACGCGGCCTTGTTCTTCTCTTTGAGCTAGAAAAACTAACATTGTGTATGCCCAACGCAGGGCATTGACATGTATCTGTGTTGGTGTAGGTAAGCCCAAGCTTCCTTGGGAATTTGGTACACGTCACAGGCCAGACACAGGGTCTATATGTGTGCGAACCCTTGGTCACATTCATGCTGAATAGTGTGCCTGCAAATGATCTTTTATACGTCTACCCATCTTTGGAACCCTTGTGTGGTTAGCTCGCCTAGCTCCATACTGACACTAAGGGTAGCATCCTCGTCATTCAGAAACGATATGCGACAGCACTAAGCGTTACATATTAGCAATAATACATAATAGCAATGGTGGAGAGGGGGGTTGAGTTTCACCAAAAGACATTTGTGATCAGAAGCCCCTAAAAATGGCGGGTAACAAGAAAAGCAGGCATCCTGCCATTGTGAGGGCACGAAGATTCTTTCAATTTTGCATGAACGCCTAATTTCTCAGTCTACAATCTTGTTTCAGAAGCAACCAGTAATGCTGCATTGTTTAGAAAGACACCTAGAGAACCGTTGTCAATGAACGGCACCCACAACCACAATGTAGGTCTCTACATCCACAAACTCAATACCCAGTACAGTACTGCTCGGCCGCTGTCCACGGGCTTCTGCAATAACGAGAAAGGAGTGGCATGCTTGTGCTGTGCCAAACACACATACCAACTCCTGGTGATTCACAGCACCAAGACGATGGGGGGCATCTTTGAGTGTTTCTTCCGCAAAATCAGCAACCAAGTTGCCGCGGACTGGGCCACTTCCCATCCCCGGATGGCTCACCCTCAAGGTACCCTCCAATGGCACACTACTTTATTGGATCACCACTGCACTGGACACATGTTTTGTAAAACATATGTCCCCCAGCCACAGCTTACGAGGACAATCTGTATTGCGCCCTGTGGTGCCACTGAATTGCAGTAGGAGCGAGTGCTGTCTCAGCGTGCCCTGAAAATGAGCTGATGCACATGGCCTAGGCCATGCAATCTTAATAGCTTGGGGAGGCTGGGGGATGCGGTCCCATTGCAGCGGGTTGCAGTTGTACATGGCAATCCGCCAGGCGATTGAATGCTTTTGCCTCTGGTGACGTCAAAATGCACCCGAAGGACCTCAAAATGTGTCCCAAAATGTGTTTTGCAGCGCCCTTGTGCATGGCAAGTGTCTTCTGAAAGTGTGCTTTTTTGTGCTCTCCTGCTCTCATAAAGTGGCGCAGAGAGTGCCTGCATTTAGCCACCTACAGGTTGCAAAGGCTACAGATGGCATTTCTTGTCTAGGGATTGAGGCCCTTGCGTCCATGCCCAGGTTGTGTGCACCCAACTGGTAGTTTAGACTTGAGTAGCATGACATTACCAAAAAATGAGCATGTCTGAAAACGCGAGGCAAGTTGTTGTAATTATCTCTCACCTTCATTGCATGTGTCAATTGCGTTTAATGTGTCAATGCCTGTCAGGCAGATCAACGTAAGGCCTCAACCTGCAGCTCCCCACATCCCGCAAAGGCCACAGTCCCTCAAGAACGAGACACGATAAAAGCTTCTGTTTGAAAAGACGGCGCCAAAGAAGTGCTGTCAACACAGTACTACACAGTATGAACACACGAACGACATCCTACTTCACCGGTCCAGAAAACCCAAATCCCTCAACATTTTACATGCCCACCACAAACAACATACAACACATGTGCATGTTCCCTTTCAGGGCCTTATACTATACATGCGACAGAACACTGAAGCCATGCAAAGCCCAGGGACAAGAACAGCAACCACACTTTCACATGGGTTCCGTATGACAGGGCCAAATCTGCCACTTTTTTTTCTGGCTGCCAACAATTTCTTTGTATTGATCTTGGGGTGCAATGTGAGCACAGCAAGCACGGTCAACCGCTGTAAACCCGAAAACCAAGGGCGCCGCAACGGTATACCAATTTTGAAAAATGCGCGCATAACGCTGCTCCACGTAGGGACCGCCACTTTCTCAATGCAACAGAGTTTTACGGCACCAGCGCCGTAACCATTTGGAAAGTGTACCCTATTTTTCGCATGTTGCAGTGATGGATCTAATTGGGGGGGTGGGTGTCCCTCCCTCCCCCCCCCCCGTTTTGTGACGAGGCGTCACAATACGCGTCACAAAAAAACCCGGTCACAGCCTTTTGGGTGTCACAATATTTTCAGAAAAGCTGTTTTCCCACTATGGCCTATTGTATTTTTTGTGACATGTCACAATTCACTACCCCCCCCCCCCACCCCCACCCCCTGAGTGGCGCACAAATTAGATCCATCACTGGCATGTTGTCTACTCGAGTTTCCAGAAAAAAGCTCTGCTTGAAGGTACAAAAGCATGCATACAGCAGGAGGCAGATGATTAGGGAACAGGAAATGGCGCCATAGGGGGGCGGATTGAACTGTGCCATAAAATCCATGTCTTTGTTGTCACAGCCAAAAACCAAGATAAGAGAGAAAATAACAGATCTGTACCCCAAAATGGTCCGTACAGCAGTCATAGTGATCTCATATGGAAAATGGTGGTGAACTCGAAAAGATACCGTGCACTTTTTAGAACAAAATTGGGCAAATGGCGGGAAATATTACCTGGGTGTTGGGCACTAAAACGGCCCCGTCAAGCGGGCCAAACCCTCCTACCCAACGGGCCAAACCCTACGTGTATTATTTTTTGTGGTAAATGCGTGCAACAAAAAAATCGTCACATCGTGTAATTTTTTGTTGCTGTAACTCGTGTAAACCCGTTACACGCATTGCCACAAAAAATAAAAAATTACACGGCTTGACGATTTTTTTGTACACGCGTTTACCGCCAAAAACAAAATTACACGACGTGACAATTTTTTTTACGCGCGTTTACCACAAAAAAAAATTACTGCACGACATGACAATCTTTTTTGTACACGACTTACTGCAAAAAAAAAATAATTACACGACTTCACTGCAAAGAATTTTTTTTCCAATTTTACTGAAAACAAAAAATGCATGCATGTAGCCACTGGGCCCATGGGCCACTTCTGATTTTGTCCCCTGCTCTGAAGCGGTTCATTGAACCGCCTGGTGATGATTTGGAGGGCGTTGTTGAGCTTCCTTGCCCTCCTGAGTCCCCCCCCCCCAAACATCCAAGTTGAAGGTGCACTTTCGGGGATCAAGGAGAGTGTTCCAGCCACCCCCACCCCTCTCGAAGGCAAGTATACCACCCCGCCCTATTTTGAGGTCGCCCGATCGCGTGGTGACGTCCGAATTCACTGGGGGGCGGGGGCAATCCTACGGAGTTTTTGGGGGGATCCTAACGAGTTTGGGGGGGGGTCGTAGGGAGATTTTGGTGCAAAATTGGGCAAAACCACCACCAAAATCGTGTTCTCCGACCCCAAAATGGGGAGTAATGCCACCCTTGTTCAAAATTTTACCCTAAGAATGACCCAGCCTCAGAACGGGGATGTTTTAGGAACAGGCTGCAAGGGGGCGTCTTGACCCCCCCTGTGGAAATAGGGTAACCCAGCCTAAAAATTTGAAGTCGGGTAACCCCATACCCTATTTTGAGGTCGCTGGGTCCGAATATCATGGTGGGTTCATGCAACTTGGCGGTATTTTTGAGAAAATCACCGTTTTAGGTCGAAAAACACACTTGTTGGGAATCTGCAAAACTCGTTGAGATATGCCCAAACCGTGACGTGGCACCCACAAATTCGGAACAAGCGACCTCAAAATAGGGGGGTGGTATACTTTGATTTCAGGATGGGTCCACAATGTTGACCTTCTATGGTGGAACGCCTAAAAAGTAGTGCGGCATGATGACCCCCCTTGTGAATCAGGATACTGAGATAAGTAGTGCAACAGACGAACAACTAGGCCCTCCCAATGTGGATAAAATCTTGGTTCATACAAGAAAATTTGGCATCAGACGAATGGCACATTTTCCAACAATGCTGCTCTCAGGCTGGTTGGTGCCCCAAAAGGACACAGTCCTGGTACCTATCTCCAATTTGACACAGGAACAAAGCAGAACAAAATTCCCAAAACTGTCTCATTTCCGAAACTCACAACTCCTGAATGCATCCTTTCGTGGCTCGCCCTGCAGACCCCATTCCAACCAAAGCCTCAACCTCCAACCCCTCCTCTGCCCTAGGCGTGCAGGGGACCTGGTCTTCTGTTGCAGACACCTACCATGACACTACCTCGCTCATTTGGGCGGTCACTTATTCAGGACCTTTTGACTGTACCCATTTTTTACGGTGCTGGCACTGTAAAATTTTACAGCATGGGGGCCGTAAAATGGGACCACTTTGTTCAGTCGGTCAGTTGATCAGGCCTTCGGAACTTTGTGTACATCCAAATTTACCGTGCTGGCAGTGATTTTCTTCGGTGCTGGCGCTGCAAAAATAGGCTTCCCCGTTTTGCGCCCTCTGCCTGAAAACAAGGGTGTCTCACAATTTACTTGTGGAACAAAAAAAAAAAGGCAACACCATTACTGCACTGCGTGCCCCACGTTTACGGCGCTGACCCTGTGCACAGTGCACCCCAAGGTGATCCATGAATTCTGGATTTGGAAAGGGCAGCACAACAGAAACCTCTTCAATAAAGCATACTCTAAAGAGTCCCAAAGCCTAATCCCCTCCTGCATGGCAGCTGCAAAGATGCCATGGTCATAAAAAAAATATGGTTACATATCATGCAGACGTTCTGCAACAGGAAACATTCTCAATATCTACTTCAAGGTCATTCACTGCTCCCAAAGCTATCCTGACATCACACGAGGACCCATGTAGGACAGGCAACAGCAAAAATAGGAGTTTGTCGAGGAATCCTGGTGCTGGAATCCAGCTCTTTGTCCAAGGCAGAATCAGATTAGGCGGTCAGGGTCCCTATGCTGTTGCTTTGAAGAGTTTCAGCGTAATCTGCAGGGGCATGGGGGCAAAGGGCTGCAAGCATACAGGCAAAGGCTGCATATGCACAGGTGGAGATTTCAGCCGTGGTGCCCCTAGCCAACAGTCTGCATGCCCTGGCCACCAGGGTCTACTCCCAGTAGCAGCCGAACACAAGGGCATTGCAGACCAGTGTCTCGTTACGGTATGTGGCCTGTGCATAGTTATCTTCTTCTGGGTCCCACAAGCAGCGGCTAGCAATGCGCTGGCCTTGGCCCTGTGCCTCAGTGATTACAACCTGGGTGACTAGTTTGTAGCGCTCGTAGCCCATCTTCTTGATCTCATTCTGGATCTCTGTGCACAGCTCTTTGCAAAGATCAGCCATTAGCTCTGCATCATACTTGACATCCTTCAACTTAGGCTCCAGCACCTCATTGACCTAGTTGCAGTCAAGAGTCACAGAGAGGGCACGTACAATTGGCACATGGGTGGCATGGGCACATATGCAATACAAAACATAGCACGTGCAACAGAGGTATGTGCGGGTAACAACAGCAATAAACACAGGCATGTCTGGCTGAGTATGGGCTTTGCCAGAGGGGCCCCTACGTGTCACGCCGTCGGGCATGTGCCCCTTCTTTCATCTCTCTCCACACTGTTACTTGAGACTGTCACTTGATGCTGGTAGGCTCGGTGGGCCAATGCGGCACCATCGCCGCTTTGTCCCTGCACCATGCATCTCAAAAAGCTCTTTTCTGCCGGTGTGTGTTCTCCTGTGAGTCAGTGTGCACCCAATCGGGCCACGCCCCCGCAAACAGGAGACTGAGAAACATAAAGCAAAATCTACCTTCTGCTCGACATTGCGCTTCATAAACTTGGTCCCCGGCCGTGGCTTCATCAAATATGTGGGGTTGTAGATCTTGATAGTGTTC
Organism: Eutreptiella sp. 'Long Island Sound 2002'; assembly: GCA_964036045.1. Classification (NCBI taxonomy): domain Eukaryota; phylum Euglenozoa; class Euglenophyceae; order Eutreptiales; family Eutreptiaceae; genus Eutreptiella; species Eutreptiella sp. 'Long Island Sound 2002'. The sequence continues at coordinate 30,751,272 of OZ038394.1, read as the reverse complement.
GACTTGCCTTCTTCTTCCTCCATGATGACGGGTGGCCCTGGACCCAATAACACCGGAACCTGGGACAAGCGGAAACAGGTCAAAAGTGCTGTGGCATCCTTGCTTCCCAGAAATTTGAACCAGTTTGATCATTGCGAGTGTCACAATATCAAAAAAAATTGGTCTTGGAATTTTCGAGGTTTGAAATCTTCGATTTTTCAGCCGTCAAGGCCGAAAACTGCTGAAGCAGTTTGCGCGCTGACTTGTGCAATTATGACCCTCTTTTCAGTGCAAACAATGATCTCCTGACTTTCAAATGGACCATGGCGGCCCTAGGCAGAGCTATGTCCTCTTCCCACCATGCACATACTGCCACAACATCCCTAATCCTACCCTTCTCGGAGGGTACCACAGGGTCCCTACTGCTGCCGAAAGCACTGTCTTCACCCAAATTGCATTTTTTTTTTAATCCTGTTGTCAGTCTGAAACAGCAGTTTCGAGTGTTTTAAAGTGGCAATGGCCAGCCCCAGGCGGCGCTGTTGCATGTTGCACGCACGACACGCACAGTTCAGGGGTTTGTGCATATTTACCAAGATTTTAACCAGTGGAAAGACCCTCACCACCAACTACACACAATCATTTGTGGTGTGAGGAATGACTTAGTGCCATGGAACACCAGGATGCGGTGCCACACAGAGCACTCCAAGAGGATGGCCACGGCTGTATTCCTGCCTACATGCAACCCATGGTTACTACATAAAACAGCAGGCTTCCGAAGACAATTCAATGTGACGTGAATTGGTACCAGGTGCTATGGGGCAATCTTGGCTGCACAAATACTGGAAGCGGGGTGCTTGCACCCATGGAGAATTGAGGTCAATCATCTGATTGTGCTCTGTGCAACATGCAGTCCCTCCCCCAGGCGCAACGACTATCAAGCCACTATCAAACAGCACTTTTTGTGATGCTACAAGTTGAACCATGGTCTCGTCCAACAGCCACCCCCTGGCCAAATGGGCTTTTTTTTGCCTTCAAACCTTGTCCAGCAACCACCCTGCTCAAACGGCAAAGTATTACCGGTACTTGGGTGGGTGGGTGGGTGGGTGGGTTGATAGATCCAACAGACCAGCGCATGACCCTGCCCCCTGATTTGACTCGTGGACGGCGATATCATGAATGCCGTATGGGGGAGTGTTTGCCCTGCACGCGCGCTGCGCGCTACTTTTATGATGACTTTCCCAAATTGAGTCCCTGGGTCTACCATTACCGTATGAAGCCCCCTAGTAGACCAACGGCTACCTCTTGCCTACCAAATGAAGCAAACCATCCGTGCACAACATTGAACACACTACCACAGAATGCTATATCCTCCGGACAGATGGGATCGCAGTCTGGGACCGGTAGTCGGTACATTTGGTCACGGCCATGTTGTCGCTGTACCGCTTGTCGCAGTTGGATGCTATTGCCGTCCCGATGGCCACATTTCATTACATTTCAGCTCTATATGACTGTTGCGGACCCATGACCTGGGCCACAATGCGCAGGGGTCCTTTTGTCACCGTAGCTCCCGCGGCTTGGTACTCGGAGCCCGCGATTTCCACCGTTTGGAGGCTGCCGTCGGAATACAGGGACGTGCCTTCAGGCTGCTTTTGATTGTACTAACCCCTTCAAATGCACCAAACTGTAGAGGAAGCAAACGTGGTACCCATAGGCCGCCGGGTTGGCGCCCTAGGACCTGCGGGGACAAAATCGGACCTAGCTACCTAACCCTTGCCTTCTCGGGGGCCCAAAAATGGGCGGATTGGCTACATAACCGCTGCCTTCTTAGGGGTCCCACAAGGGTAGGGATTGGAAATGGCCCAAAAAGTTGCCATGCGCACGCTCTGCGCCCGCCTTGCGCGCTAACACTCCCTATGTAACACCCTCAGGTGTTGTTGGTGTACCAAGAATGACCATGCCAATTTTCAAAGGAATGGAGGTTTGAGGATTCGGCTGTTTGATCACTCATGGAGCAAGATGGGGAAGCTGGAAGTGCTTTGCAAGAAGGCAATTGCAGGCCCCTGCACCAATTTTTCTTTGAGGCACGGTTTCAACTACAATGCAGCAACCTAAAAACAAGACACATACCAAACAGTTACAACAAGATCCCTACCATGGGCCAGGATCTCTGCCTTGAGTGATGGATGGGTATTGGCATGGTCTGAATATTTCTTGCAATCATATGCCGACCCCTCCCTGCTTTCAATGCATGTGTGGAGTGCAGACCCCTGTCCACCACTCCCGGAAATGGGGAGGGATTGGGGTGGGGTCTCAACGGAGGTTTCCAGGGAGGATGAGAAAATGGCACCCCAATTCATGCACCTTGAGTACATATGTTCCCAAATATCCCCTTTTTTTTGTGGAACCTGAAACTCATCTTTCACCAAGTGTCCGCTAGGGTGGGCGGGTGGGGTAAAGACCGAGGTAGGTGGGCACACAGGTGGTAGCGTGTGGTAGGTTGGGTAAGGGAGAGTATTTGTATCACACAATACTTTTGTGGAAAATTTACCTGAATCAACTAACTGAGTTTTACGCTCTCCCAAAATGGCTGCTGAGGAGAGCAAATCCATGTGCCACATGATATCCCTCCTTCCCACAATGTGTCGGGCATCTCCGCACCGTGTGAGCGCTGCGTCAGGTGCTCCCGAAGGGCCCAATGTGTGCATAGTAATTCATGTGGCCATAGACAGGCCTCAGTGTGGGTTACGAAGCAGGAGTACCTACCCTCTCTCTCTTGAGATTATATCATTATATATAACATGTGTCGTAGGTTGTCTTGGACTTCTACTCTAGTCTAACCTTGGTTTTGTTGGGCCATTGTGGGGGCTCGGACAGCCATGGACGTTTGGGCTTCTGCCGCACCACGTACTTTACTTGTGTAATGTAAACTTGGCATCTTGCCTTTTGCACCACAATTTCAGTCATAATGACTTATCTTGACCTGATTTCTAGGCAGGTTGCAGCCTCCTCCACCCATAGGAGGTTGGTTGCTTTCACATATCCATGCATCCAAGTTGCCATTGTTTCCGGAGACTTTTCAACTTGCAAGGTTACACATATCCCTGCATCCAAGTTGCCATTGTTTCTGGAGACTTTTCAACTTGCAAGGTTACTACAAACTTTTGAACCTGCAAGGTTCCGGCGAGCTGCATGGTTGTAGCTGACCATGCATGCGACTGGAGGTGCAGGTGATATGCCTTCCACTATTACATTTGGGTACCCTCCACGACTCAATGTAGAGTCGCGCTGCGGCTTCTTTTTGGCTTGCAAGTTCTCGATTCGCCCAATGTGTTCATAGCACAACACAGTCAGGGCACATTTTACCGGCATGGCCTATACTACAATGGGCCCTGATGGAGGAGATTCCACTGAGTTTTGCTCTGAGGGCTGAAATGCCAGAAACTTTGCCAGAAACTTTGCGTGCATGTCCTACTGCATGTGGTACCAAAACTGCATCTGGTCAGGCTTCCCATAGGTGCAGATTTCAGTACCACAAGCGCGCATCACAACGAGCAAAACACTATGACAGAGGGGGGGCTCATATTGGGAGTGCTTACTGTGCACCACAGGCGCCGCAGGGTAAGGGCAATTAGCTTTAGGGTAATTGGCAGCGCATTAATTTTCCTCAATTTCGGGTGAAGGAAGCAGGTCAAACGGGCACCATGGAGAGGCACAATACTCAAAATGGACAACAATGTTGCGATAACCACTCCCCATTCAAAAATACGGTTCACAAACCCTGTTCCAAGATAATCACCCTAATTGCGCACTGCAGCTCGCACTGCAGGATGAGCACCCACGTTGGCATTGCACTGTGGATAAATGCCCCCGGATCCAATGCCAGTTCCTGACATTCCCCACGTTTTTTGTTACTTTAACACGCAATATGTGCTGCCATGGACTATGGATGGGCTCGAGTGTGGAGGGTGGCATCGACAATGGGTTTTTTGCATCAATTGCGGCAAATCTGGAAGTGCGGTTTGGCAACTGTCAAAAGACCCTTGCTTGTCCCCGACAACATGGGATGTTGCCCAACAGCGACCCTTCAAACCCCAACTGTCCCAATACACATGACCCTAGAAAAAAGCATTGCAAAGCGCGCCTCTTACCTCATTCAAAACACCCTTGTTTGTCTCCGGACTACACAAGATTTCAGACGCACACAACACCAATGCCAGCACATTGGTAGGCATGGGTAGTGAAAGATTCAGGCTTAGTGCACATTCCCATTTGACTACCTTCAGGCAAGCAAACGTGCTTCCTTGAGGCTGCTCAACACGCTCTGCCGGTTTCGCTTTGGCACAATTAGAACACAACTCACTGAAATTCGCCAGTGCCTTCACTCAATAACAACGCTCATTGGGTACACGGATCCCGGTTTCAGTTTTTGTGCATCCCCTGTGTCCCCCCCCAAATGCGTGACCCGCGTAAGATCGTTACACACCAAACACCGGGTCTGCTCCCTTGGCCAGACTTTTGAGTGCGTTGCGACGCACCTGTGTGGTGCTCCCCCTTTTGTGGCCAGGATGAGTTGTGTCTTGACAAAAAGCAAATTTTGCCCGCCACACCATGCCTGACTGCTCAAGACTGCCGCAGTTCTTCACAAGTCCTCACAGCCCAACAAAGCAGGGTCATATGCAACTCCGATTCCAAAACCATTGCTGTAACACTGTGGTAGCAAACAAGCAGAAGCTGTGCCTGAAAGTAAAATGATGATACAAACTCACACACCAGTAAACACTGTCTGCTTTGGTAAATCCCAAACAGACATGCCACTAGCGTATGGCAGGGAAACTGGTTCTCAGTAGTGATTGGCCCCGTACCAAAGGCCACTCCGTAATACCCCCCCGCACCACCAAAACTCAGTAGGAACGTGCTGCGTCCAGCGTGTGGCTCACTAGGACCCTGCTCCATCTGATTATGTCTGAGCTGGCAGACGCTAGGGGCAAGTCTGGTCCCAAATCAGGCTGCGGGTGTCCGTTGAAAGCTGCAAAGTTGCATGCTGTCACGGCATACTGGCATGCCACTCGGCCAGTACATATCCCATTCCCAAAAAATGCATGCAGCCATGGTCGCACAACAGCATTGTGCTGTGCAGAGGCCACGCCCGGGCAAAGCTGTACTTGGAGGGGCAAAGGGCAAACATCTGGACTCCAAAGGAATCCTCGGGGCAGATCGTGCAAGGGGCTGAGCAGAAGGGCGTGCAGATGGGGCCGGTTTTGAGAACATCCAGCGATGCCTATGGAATGGTGATTACGGGGACAACAGGTCCATGGTCAGAGGGTGGATGCAGGTCGCAGCGATTGCAGCGGATGGGTTATGAACGATGCGGGGTTGGGCCGGGACGGCATGCACCAAAGTATGGCCTGCAGAGGGGCACTTGGACCCTCTGAAATGCACATCTCTTGACGTCTTTGAAGGAAGGCGTGCTGTTGAGAAGCTTTGCGGTTGCCATTTCTATTTGCGTCTCGTGCCCGTCTAACCTACAAGCTCGGGAAAGCAGGTGAAGCAACCAATATCAGAAAAAATGGATCATCAACAAAGCTGTTGGAGAAATTGCCGCTGGCGATATGTCAAAATATGGGAAAATACAAACAGTGGTGGGTCTACTTGCATTTTCAGATACCATAGACCAATACCTGAGGGCTTCTGGCTTCCTGGTGGGTTTACCACCCACCAACGTCCCTTCCAGCAGAAAATTCACCCTTTCCGCAAAGAGCGTTCGTTCCATACCCAGTCTTAGCCTTGACCTATTTGAAAAAGAATAAAATAATTGTCATAACTTGCACTTGGTGTCGGGAACACAGACAGGGCAACGTGTTTAGATTGCGCGAATTGGTGCATCTGTTTGAGCGCTGAAGGGAACTGGGTCAGAGATCATGAATGGGTGCGGGTTGGCATCGATTCATATCATCGTTAATGTGTGGGTCAAATTCAAGCGCAGAAATTGTTTGGACAAGACTTTCCAAAGATGAAGCAAAATCCCAAGAACAATCTGTTGTCATCGCGGGGCGGTGACGTTTGTATGTTGGCTTTGTGACTAAATGGCTGTTCATCAAATGTGCCATTGGCTGCATCAAATGGCTCAAATACGGACATTTGCCATGCTTTCAGAGCGCGGCGCAATGTCGCACCCGATCACGGGGGCTTTCCTGACTCGACTTTCCATGTGACTAACCCTGACTGCCAAGAAGAGCGTGGCTCTTGTGAGAGAGAGAGAGAGAGAGAGAGAGCGCGCGCGCGCGCGCCCGTGTGTGTGTTTGTGTTCAGCAAAAAGCTGTCAGTAGGTTCTACAACTGGTGCACTCGTGTCGGCTGTGTGTGGGAAAAATGGAATAACCAGAAGGTACAAAAGAGAAGAGATGCAAAAGAGGGTACAAAAGAGGACAAATCAAATGCAGATCTCCTGTGCAACTAGACGCATCCCATGGTGTTTCTGCAGCCACCACTACCTCCCAATGGGTTCCCCAAGCCCCACTGGCACTAGATCGGGCGACGACGGTGTAATATGTGTGCAATTGTGCGCGCGGGTGCGAGTGCTGAGTGCCAACGCCCCCGCCCAGTCGGAGTCTTGTTGTCGCCGAGAGAGACAGAAAGAAGAGAGAGAAAGAGTGAGAAAGAGACAGAGAAAAATAGACAGTGTAAATGGGAGAGAGACAGAAAGAAAGAGGGGGGGAGAGGGACAGCGAGCGAGAGGCAGGGTGCGAGAGGGCGAGAGAGACAGAGAGAGACAGAGAGAGAGACAGAGAGAGAGAGAGAGAGAGAGAGAGACAGAGAGAGAGAGAGAGAGAGAGAGAGAGAGCGAGAGGAAATGAGCCAAAGAGAGAACCAGAAAGGGGGCAAACAAGACGAAACTGGCCCAAAGGTAAACACAAATTACTCCAAACTCATGGGCCGTCGATGGTTTGGAATTGCAAACCGAACCATTGCCAACAATTGTGTCAATATACAACCTGGAATCTAAGAGAAGCCCCCCCCTCCATAAATCGAAAATCAGGTGGCACTGCAAGTTGCAGTCACGTAAGAGCAAAATTCAACTGATTTGAAAAGGAGGCAAACTGGGTGGCCAAAACGAGTGTCCCAGCATCGGCCAAACAGAAACCGTTACAGGTTGGATTGGGACTTTTGGGAGAATATGACTTCACAACTACCAGGCCCACCTATCTTCGTCTTGTGCACATGACATCTCTGAAACTTGCACACGATCGGAGACACTGAAGAAAAACCTGTTTTGCAGCCATGGAAAGCCGAATTCAGACACTTTGTGACCTGACACAAATTGTATCACACACGCAACGGCTCAAATAGCTGTCTTTTACCCGTTGGAAGGAAAAGGATTCCTTGCAGAAGCATCCTGCACAGTGCAGGGAGCGGAGATCTGATGCGACCCACAAGCGTAAACCCCCAACCACCACAAGAGGGCGCTGTTCAAATTGGAAATTTTTTTGCGGGGGCTTGCAATCGCGAGCCGTGTAGGGGTTTGGTTTTGGGATCAGAGGGGGTTATGGGACATATGTTGCCGCCTGCATCGTGATGGTTTGGGTTCATTCATTATTCGGGGCAATTTATTTCGATGCGCCTCCATTTAAATCCCCAAAGCACCCAACAGATTCCCCTGTCGAATGCATCATCAATAAAACAAAAAGGTCTTTGGTGCGTGCCACGTTCGAGGCACGTGAGTGCATTGTGGAGATTCTGCTGCTTCCAATCGTGACACGGTTATGTCGATGAGTGCAGCAACTTCCCTCGACTGTGTCACCGACACCTTTACATACCACAGCAACTAGGCTCGCAGAACCTCCCGCATCACTCCTAGAGGGCCTCACGCCGCTTCCTCGATCCCACACCACCACCACAGAAATTGCGACAGGTCAATGGTACCCGTTTCTTCTTTATCCAACGTCTTCACAATTTGTGTGGCCTCCCGCATCACTCCTAGAGGGCCTCACGCCGCTTCCTCGATCCCACACCACCACCACAGAAATTGCGACAGGTCAATGGTACCCGTTTCTTCTTTATCCAACGTCTTCACAATTTGTGTGGCCTCCTCGATTGTGATTTCCGCCCCTAGCTTTCCACAAAGATTCATCAACCCCCGCCTGCCCACCTGCTCCGAGCCCTCCTTCACGCACGCATTGAAATGCTTGGCAATGAATTCAAACTGATCACTAGAGAGGCCCAGCAATTTAAAATCAATAGGATGACTGGATGTGGGGTTGCCGAATTTGTGGGGCTCGTTGTTGGAATCGCCCCGCTTCCGCTCCCCTTCCGCATTCGGTGGCAAATCCAACGGCACTGACGGCTTGTCCGGCTGCTTGGGCTGATGGGCTGGTAGATTGAGGAATTTGCAGATTGAATTGCACCGATGCGATTGGAAGAACTTGAGCATTCCTTCGTAGCCGAGGTTACCCTTGCCGAACCCCTTTCCGTCACGGCTGTAACAACACAAAGGAAAGGCGCCTTAGCGTGTCCAAACCAGACTCGGTGTTTGGTGTGTAACGATCTTACGCGGGTCACGCATTTGGGGGGGGGGGGGGGGGTAACACGGGGGATGCACAAAAACTGAAACCGGGATCCGTGTACCCAGTGCGCGTTGTTATTGAGCGAAGGCACTGGTGAATTGTGTGCTACTTGTGCCGAAGCGAAACCGGCAGAGCGTGTTGAGCAGCCTCAAGGAAGCACGTTTGCTTGCCTGAAGGTAGTCAAATGGGAATGTGCACTTAGCCCGAATCTTTCACTACCCATGCCTACCAATGTGCTGGCATTGGTGTTGTGTGCGTCTGAAATCTTGTGTAGTCCGGAGACAGACAAGGGTGTTTTGAATGAGGTAAGAGGCGCGCTTTGCAATGCTTTTTTCTAGGGTCATGTGTATTGGGACAGTTGGGGTTTGAAGGGTCGCTGTTGGGCAACATAAAATCACACGTAGTCTTTGACATGATGTTCTAACATCCCATGTTGTCGGGGACAAGCAAAGGTCTTTTGACAGTTGCCAAACCGCACTTCCAGATTTGCCGCAATTGATGCAAAAAACCCATGGTCGATGCCACCCTCCACACTCGAGCCCATCGCTTTGCCCCCTTGACTTCGTATGTCGCAGTCCAAAAATAGGAAGTGTTCCCATTGCTTGCGTTGGTATTCCCATGAAAAGAGATTTGGAAATACATGGGATGCACAACTTGGAAAGCTAGGATGGAAAGATCCACAAGAAGAAGACATCACCACGTGTGGTTGAAACTTGGGATTTCGCAACTGGGGTGAAACACGGCAGTCCCATGAGCCGACAGGAGTGAAAATGAATTGCTCAGCGGGTCGCATTCAGCTTGGACATAGTGGTTTCTATTCATGATGCAAGCACGTCTCAAAACGAGATTCCCATTTGACGCCAAACCTTGAGTCTTTCCCATCCTTCGCGGATCATGTCTTTTCATTGCATCCGGACGTCTCCTCGTCGTGATTTGACGAGAGCCAAAATAAACGAGCCCATCGCATGGTTTTGGTATGCCAAACAAGTTGTGTTCCACAAGCCATTCACTTGTTTATCAAGGTCCGCATTCGTGGTAATTGAATTTCACGGAGCAAGCTTTTGACCTTGCTCTTCCAAACGTCCCACCTTTTTTCCGGTGCAAATCCACCTTCTTTTTGTTTTTCCGATTTCATCCCAAATGGCATCACACGGGCACGGCCATTTAAACTGCGTTGTTCCAAATGATATCCTGAAGTGCAATCTAGCGCAAGGACATGACGATATGATTTACCTTGCCGATGCCTTTAGAGGGTGCACTCAATGGTGATTCAGTGCTGCCCCTTGGCTAGACCGAACAACCTTTCCTTAGAACTCACATCCAAACGTGGTGATACTTGAAGCGCGGTCACATGCATGGCCACATGTTTGAGGAATCGATGCTAAGCGGGAAACGTTTTTCGACAGAAGATTGCCGTAGTCTGGGGATCGGGTCCGATGAGGGTGCAGTCGAGGGTGACAAGATCTGGCACGGTAAAACGCTTGAAGGCGGACGTAGACGGATTCTCCCATCCAAGAAAGCTCGCACCTCTCTACCCCATGAACGACTTGCCCCCTCCCTTGTTTTCCCGCGATTCACCAGGGGGCAAGAGCCTGTAAGGTCCACGTCGCTTTTGCGACTCACTGTGGCGTGGCCATGGCGTGGCACCAACGCGCGGCAACCGTGTGACAATTCACCATGGAACAAACGCACAAGTATTCAAGCACATACCTATGGATCTGCGGGTCGGTGTATTTGTCACCAACGCCTTGAATGTCACAAATCAATAGCTTACCTCCAGAGTGGCAATATGTGAAATGACTAAAGGCTTGAGGGGTGTTGCGGTCATCATAAGAGACGAAACCATAATTATTGGAATACTTGTTGAACTTGCCCTCCATCCATGGTTCCACTGCAAGAAGCGGTTGACCACGACGTTCCAAGCACTTGATGACCGATGCTTCATTAAAATCAACCACCTAAAATTGTTGATGATGGCAAAAGCATGCCATGGATACGACAACACTTCGAGCGCGAATGTACGGGACACGTGCAATGATTGTACGGAGATGAATGGGGCGCACGAAAACAAGAAGTAAATCCTTGCTGCACCAACGTTGTTACGGAAACACGGCATTGTCATAAGTGGGGTGTGGGGGCTTTCTTGTCCGGATTCCCGGTGAGAAAAAATCCACTCGTACAGAATTCTTCTATTGTGAAGAATGGATATTTGTCGTGCGAGGCAAAGAAGAGCGAGGGAACAAAAAAGCAACCCTGACAGTGGATAACAGTGGATAACGACCTTGGGTGGTTTTCGCTTATTAAACTCCTCCGCAAACAGCTTGGCCAAGGCTTGCATCTCTACATCAAGAAAATATGTCGACTTATCTTCCTTGGGGTTTTTGGACATTTTTGCAACGTACTTTTGCGCCCCTTCCGGCTTGGCGGGGTCAATCATGCAGAAGGCAGCTCGCATGCTACCCTCGTCGAAAGGGGATGCTTCCAACAAAACTTGTCCGGTTGATTGAGCCCACTTGTCGGTTTGTACCTCGTACGTGTAACGAGTCACCTTTTCAGGGACGGTGTTCGAATCGACATTGTGCAACTTTGGCTTCCGCTCCTTCTTCTCTTCCTTCTTCTCTTCCTTCTTCTCTTCCTTCTTATCCTCTCTCTTTTCTTCTTTGCCACTCATGATGACTCACACTGAAGGATGGAGACGTGCACCCAAGCGAAACGGGGCGAACCATCTTGAATGTATGCCCAATGTTCCCCACGTGGTCTGTATCGTCAGGTGGCAAAGACGGGCCGAGAGCAATTGCAAGGAGCACGAGAAGCACGAATGAGTGACTCATGAGAAACGATCGCAAATGACAAAAAAGTACCAAGCATGCGCAAACGCTAGCATGCGCCCGCACGTGCAATGGCATTTCGGAGGCACAATATTGCCCTCCTTTTGCTCGGTTCGGTATTTCATTCACAAGAGGGAGCATGTCTCCTCTTATACCACCATGAGCTACCCCGCACGCCCCAGGCCTATTTCAAACTTTCAAAGGCGAGCGAAATTCCATGGCCGGGGGCTAGGGTGGATACTGAACGTGCGACATCTGCGAGTCATAATGGAACCCTCAAAAGTGGTCTTTCTAACCAATTTTCCGTAATGTTTTCACAGCACGTCATACCAATCAACGGATGATGATATTTGAACACTACAGCTTCATCAATCTTTCTTTTTTCGACTTTCATGCGACGTGCATGTAAAGTCGTCCATGGGGGCCCATTCGACACAACCTTGGTGTTTTTGTGTGTGTTAAGCGTCATGGTGGCCCATTCGACACAACCTTGGTGTTTTTCTGTGTGTTTAGCGTGTCTTTAGTATAGTTTGGTATAGTTTAGTTTAGTAGTGTTGCTTCGTGCTATTTACTTGTATTATGAGCGACGAGGGTCTCGGGATATGGGTTGCTTAGGCATTGTTCTTGTGGAACGGTCCTAATGGCAGTTTCGCATTTTACTCTTCCTGCAAAGGTGAACGCTCGCACCCCTCTCGCACCTTCTTTTTGCCTCCTTCAAGTCCCCACCACGGGACCAAGGGATTCGTCTTCCTCCTTTGTGGCAGGCGTGACGCTTGTTGGTCCCGAGTTGCCACTTGTTGCTTGGTTGTTTGTACACGGTGTGACTTGTTGGTGGTGGAAGTAGGGCATTCTTTCACCGATTCGTAGTGCGCACCCAAACTTCGTGGCACGGCATGGAATGGCACGCCGTTTAAGCCCCCCTTCGTTCGTGCTGCAAGGTTAAGACACCGACGGAATCATGCCACAACACGCAAAGTTGCCAAAACATAAGGTCTCAATGGCATTTGGAGGTGATGTGTTCCGACGTTTTGTGGTTTTATGGCTTTCGAAGGTGTGTTCGACAAGAAGATAATGCGGACCCTTTGTTTGAATACGCACGACACCGGGTGTGCTTTGAACAATCTTTGTAATCGAAGAAAAAGGCGAAGCGTGTTGCTCCTTATTTTTCTCTTGTATGGAACACCATGTCACCGTTCGCACTCCTTCCGGGAATAAGACGTCGTCTGTTAGCATCCCACACGTACACTCGATGTCTCCCGACCGAAGAAGCACAAATCAAGCCAAGTGAGCGTTCGATTGCACATGGTTCCACTTAGTTTCATGGTGTTCATGGCTGTTCACGTTGCAACCACGACACACACGGGGGTTTAGAAGCTGTGGGGATCTTGGGAGCCTAGGGCCGGGAGGGAAGACACCTTGTGCCGTGCTGTTTGTGTGGTGCCGGGGGGAGGGGCCTTGTGCCACGGACTCGCCTCTTGACGTTTGCACCGAACCCCATAGGTGTGAGGAACGATAATGGCTTATTGCCGTTTAAGCTTCTTTGAAGGTGTGCTTTTAATGGTCCGAACATCCTTTTGCTTAGCACACATTATGGCGCATGAACCATTCTCTTCATTCGTAGCAACGAACAATGAAATTTTGTTTGTCTTTTGATGGGTCCGTTGAAGCCCAAGGTGCGGTTGAGCTTTTGAAGGTGTTGTTCAAAAAGGATGAGGTGTGCAGAGGGCAAAGTGGTGATTCGTTGGTGCAAATGTAACGCCAAAACCCTCACCCTGCAACCATCCCCGTCATCCTTCACATCATGGAACTTTGACCCTCGCCTCTTGGCCAAGTGGGCGCATGCCCGCTTTGCGAAACACCTAACACGACACTAGGTGCTTGCGCCCGAAAACATCCCGCCCTTGCCGCTTTAGGATGAAGTAGTGGTGTACCACGGATTCCACAATTCAAGTGAAGATTGGCACGAGGATCCTGATCGAGAGAAGGCCCAAGATTTATGCCGTGCTTGTATAACGGAATTGAAACCATGCTGTGGGTATTGCTTTGGCCTTCGTTTTTGTTGCCCCATCACTTGCGCACTACATGAGCAATGGTGCTCAAGGGCTTAACGCGAACCCCCTTCACTGGGGCACGTTCTCCTCCCATGAGTATGTGCTCTCCCGTGCTACTTAGGGAGAAGAATGTGGATGTGGCCGTGCAAGATACGGATGACATCAAAAATGATCTCATGCGGTTCTGTGACGAGAGCATGGATGTTTTGGTGATGGGCTGCAGAGGGCTGAATTTTTTGGAGAGGTATTCTTCCATCGTGATCATGTGGATTAGTAATTAATGGTTGTCCCCCGTTTTTTCATCATTTTAGTTGGTGGAACAGCACCCGAAACACTCCAAAACTGTCTCGACTCCACCTCCCCAATTTACTATTGGGCCACCTCCGGTCACATGTCAAGGTATCATCAATCCTAGCCATTTCGCTAGTGCAAGTAGCCCGTGTTCGAATCTATACCCGAACAAGGTAATATCAAGTCTCACTCCGTACGCCGGCTCGGTGACCATGACCCCTCCCCAAACACAGTGGGGTTGCCCCTTCCCGAGTGGTGTGCGCACCGGAACACGTTGCGGGACTTTGGTGCATAGGAAATTAGGCCCGGTTAGGTTCTGGGGCAATGGGCCTTGAAAAAACCCATTGTTCAGCGTTCACCTAGCCCCCCCCGCCGCGCGCGGGTGCGCCCCGTCCGGGGGGGGCATAGGTATGGTAGTGGTAAGCAGTGGTGTCCGTCCAAAGGGCAATGGCCTTGAAAAGACCTTCAAAACGTCAAGGTCCAAACGACTCATTGTTAGTGTGATGGATTGACCTTGAAACCTTTTGCCAAAAGGGGCTACCAACCGATGCATGTGCATGATTCGCACCGAATTGTTACACACGACCCTTTTGGTTACGGTGCACCCCCTAACACTTGTGCAACATACCGCAACTTGCCCTTGCCAACGGGCGTGCATAGTGTGGTTGCAAGGTGCCGCCATGTGTGCGAGGATGCGGAGTGCGCCACACCACAAGGCCCAGGGGAAGTGCATGGTGTACCTTGTAAGCTCATAAAGTCTGGAGCGATGCAGTGCGCTCCCTGGGGTTCAGCATCAGACTTGATGAGGTTTAGGAGCACCGGGCTAATGAGTTTGGTTAGGTTTGAAATAGAAGTTTTCGGGACCGTGCAGCTACTCCCTTGAGCAGCCAAAATGAGCATCCGCAAGCACGGCCCTCCGACAGTGCCCTTCCTGTGCACGCGCACTTTGCACACTCATTGTCCGCGTGAAACGCACAGTCCACATCGTAATCCAAACACGGCGCCCTCTGCACATCACGAATTGCACACGACGAAAAACGGTGGATGATACTCCGACACATGAAGCTGAGCCCCATCAGGTTGGCGTGAGCAAGAAAGCGGGTGCGGTGTGGTGCTCCAGGGTGGGTTCCAAACTGGCTGATTGTTTGGGGGGACGTGGGATGTCTGTGGTGGGTGCCATTCACAGCAACCACTGTGCCACCTATTGACCCCTTGCTGGCCCAACTGGCCGTCAAAACGCACTGAAAAAGGCGCAAAGCATGCTTGGGTTTTCAACATTCGCCACCACTTCAATACTGTGGAAGCCATGCGATGCCTACTGGGCCCTTGTGGCGGTGACGGCAGGCCTCTTGCACAGTGTCCACGGCCTGATGACCCAACAACGCGGCGTTCGATGAAATGGGCGTCGAGAATGGGACACAAAGGATTTCCCCCAAAGGGGACTGTGGGCCTATGGTGTTTTTGACTGCGACTGTCCATTGTTTGCCCACCCCCCGCAAAGTAGCCCGCAAAAACTGTTTTGAAAAAATTGAAAAAAAATCCAGCGAACATTTAATAGAATGCATTGTCATGAAAAATGTGTTTCTTTTTTGAGGGAGGTGTGGCACAAACAACGGGACATTTGGATTGTGAGTCCGACTGGGGCCAAACTTCTGCCCGTTTCAAACTGCAAAACGCGTTCAACGCCGTGTGAGCGCGATTTGCAGGGCACAACAATAACGAAGACTCTGCAGCCTCCACAACTCGATGCTAACGCTCCTCCAAGGCCGCTGCGTGCTGCTGCTTGCTTGCTGCTGTGTGTTCACATCGAAGCCATGCAAACCACCAACCCAGAGCCCCAGGGCCTTCACACTGACTGTACCCCTGGACCACCGGCAAAACCTGGCCAACAAAGGACAACTGCCGATGCGCAAGGGCCGTCAGCCTTCCTTCGTTCCGCAGAACAATACTGGGCTCCGTCAGTACCCATGCACTGAACCATTTCCATGGCCAGGCCATCGCCATCACTCGCGCGCCGCGCCGGTGTGCCCAGTGCGTCCATCCGGCTGCCACGGCGGACTCAACTGCTTCGCCGAGCGCCCCCGAAAGTGTTGCTCAACCCGAGCCGCTGCCGAATGGAGTCTGCCCGCAAGGCGTGGGGCCTGAGGCCGGTTGTCAGTACCTTGTGTTTGTCGACGGGTCGGAGCCTGCCAAACGGGCCGCACAGCTGTGCGCGAGGTGGATGCGGCCGGGCCTGGACACGGCGCAGGTCGTGGTTGCGTACAAGAGCCCCCAACCTGCCGTCATGTGGGCAGAGGGGTTCGACTTGCACAGTGCTGCACCAGGTATCACGGTGCGATGTGCAGGTGAATGCCTTAGGAAACTGGGAGCAGACCGTCCTGCCTTACAGATGCGCTACCCCCCAACCCAAGCCCCCAGAACCCCCTTCCGATGTTCGTGAGGCAAGTAAACATCATCGTGATGAAAAACCCTCCAATTTTTCCATCCTGGATTTCGTGCGCACCGAGTCTGGAGGCCACAGTGTGGTGGAGGGCAATAGATCACGCCTGGCGCACTACTTTTGTATTGACTATCCCGACCCCCCCCCCCCCCAGATCTACCCTCCCCCAGAGAAGACCCCCAAGTACCCCAGACTGGATTGTGAGTCCATATCCCCAACTCGGCCACAGAAATTTTATGGATGATGAGTCCATGCAGAGCCCGCTGGCCAAGGTAACTCCCCGGGTGTGTGCCTTGTGCTTGTGTGATGCTACCATGAGATGCGAGCATGAGATCAGAGTGCCAAGTTGTGATGCTATATTCAAGGGTCCTATTTCCCCGATTTTCCGGGGACCTACGCATCTCTTGCTTTCCCCCCATTTTTCCACTCTGCAACTTTGGAGTGAGCTAGGGAATGTTGGAAGACGGCCATCTGCAGTGTCCGAAGTCCTTCTGTGGCACGCTGTAGTGTTTCCAGCCTATGTCCGCGCGTTACAGGGACCGCCAGACAAACATCGAACCCCTCGAACCCCTTCAACCCTCAGTGATCCTCCACCAGCCGCAAACGTGAATTGTGGTGGGTGGCCATCAGGCGGCTTTGGGGGGGTTGTTGAGCGCCGTTGAGTGAGGGATGGCGAGGGTTGCAGCCACACGAAGAGCCCCGCCCCCTCCCCCTTGTATGCCTTGCAGCAACATGAAGACCCCCCCCCCTTTGTATGCCTTGCAGCAACATGAAGAGCCCCGCTGGGAACCCAAACAACCAGTACACAAAAGATCCATGACATGATTGGCCGTGCTTCTTCTAGTGTCCATTGGAAAATCCGATCTGTAGGCCTCCAGGCATGCAGCCTTTTATCGCTCCAAGCACGCCGGCAGATGGATCACATTAGACGCCTCGGGTGAATGGTGGCGACGTGCCGTGCCTGTCCCCCCGTTCCGTCTCGTTCGCAGTATTTCCGGGCAGCCATTGGAGCTGTTCCCCTCTAGGCGTCCATGCGCCAATTACTGTTGGGCTTAGGCACCCATCATGTGGGTTGGCATGTGTGGCGACGCATGTGTGCAACCCTCCTTGCTTGGGTCGCAGCGGCCTTGTAGGTCATTGCCCGTTGGGGCCGAACACCAAGCCCAATATTACTCCTCAACCCACCACCCCTTCCATTGGAGTGTCTCCTTTCCCCGTCAACCAGTCCATTTTTCGTAATCTGTGCTGGGTCACCGAAGTCCAGCCCTTTGTTTTTCGCTGGAGTCATTCGGTTAACCTTTGACGGGCATTCCAGCGGTGCACATGGCAGGCGTTCGATGCAAGTTTCATCTGGTGCTCCCTCGGCAGAGTCCAGACCAAAATCGAAAACGCGGCCATTTCATAGAATCCACAGTCTCCAGGGCCTCACCACTATCCTCAAGTTCTGCAGATAGGTGGGCATCTCGTTCCATAGACATCAGTTCTTCCTTCGAAGAAGGGATCCCATCCCGCACTTCTATTTCAGTGAGATCCACTTTCATGGCTGCGCATGATGGCATTGTGAGTCTTGCTTGTTCTCTCAACTGCACTATCGCTTGGATTTTGGTTTGAGCAGCAAGTTGCGCACCTTCCATTCTGCCACCCATGTCTTCAGGTGAGAAAGTTTGTTTCTCAAAAAACTTAGTCATGAATTTTGATGCGCAGCATCTAAATATCCGACCTCACGTAGGTAACATTGATTTTCAAACTCTCAACATCTTCCTCCATCCTGGTGTCTTTGTGTCCTAAGCCTGCTACATGCTTCTCAACTTCTTTTTCAGCTTCAACTACAATTCGAATTCTTTGCATGTTGAGCTCAAGTGTTTTTAATTTAAAGCCGCTCCTTTTCTTTTTCTCCGTCTTGGGGGGTTTCGAATCACTTGTCCTAGAGGACGATGACGCAATCTTAGTGTCCGCCGCCTTTGTTGTTCTCACGCCTTGCATATCGCTCTCAGTTTTTTGTACCCTCTCTTTTCCTTTGCTCTTTTCTCCGGCCTTATTGTTGGGAACATCTTCAGGATGCATCTCGGCATCTCCTTCGGTATCTTTCTTGGCTGTAGTATCCTCAATGTCGAGTGTCTTCTTCTTCCTTTTCTTTTTCGTCTTGAGTGGTATCCGTGCCTCATTTGCTTTAGTGATAGTCTTTTCAGCGTATGCATTCGCAATTGCAAATAGACGCTGTCTCGAACCCTTCTTTTTGTGTGACGGTTCAACTCCCAAAGCCTTTTTAATATGTCCGTTGGAGACTTTCTGGGTTTGTACACGGAAGCCACGAGTTTCGGTTCGTGTTCCCAATCGTGGATAACTTCTGATCCCACATAATACTTTGTGTTCTAGCCAGATGCCTAGTTTCCGAGCAAAAATAGCAAGGCCATTCGGAGATGTCCAATCCCTCAATTCCAATCGCTGTCACTAGGTGAGCCGCGTGATGTGTCACCTTGCCAAGCAATGCAGAGGCCTTGCATGGACGGCACCGATGCCGCTCCTAGGTGTACTGCAAGGGGTAGCAATACCCACTGAGCTTTGTGTATCCGTGTAGGGTGTCGACGTGGATCACCTGTCATGTCCCCTTGTCCGCTAGTACCTTGAGCGTGTACATGTCGGGCCCGGCGTGACCCAGGACCTCGTAGGGGCCCTCCCAATAGGGCCCCCGGTTCGTCGCTGTCGGTGTTGACTCCTTGATCTTGGATTCCTTATCTTTCGTTGCCCGGACTCTTGTCCTTGTCATCCTTGGAGCGTTTCTAACGGGTGTTGCGCGGTCCGCAGGAGCGCTGGGAATCCATGGCTTGGGTTGCCTCCGCAATCCAGTTGGCCACTTGGTGGTACCGGTGAAGTGGGTGTAGGACACAGAGTTCGAGTGGACTTTACCCCACTAGAGGGCATTGGGGCGGAGCTTGCTCCACCGCAATGCCTATTTGTGACACGCAGGCGTATTTTGCTCCACAACAATCGCCGTTTTGACATGCCACGTAAATCTAATTGAGCCTGCCAGTGGCTCCTACACAAAAAGCGAGCCCACCCCTAGCGCAGGGCTCCTACAACCTCTACAACCAAAACCAAGGCAAGGGTGCAGGTTCTTGCACCCAAACAACGCCCTTCAAACTCACATAAGGTCCCTAGTTTACACCATTGACGTCGCCATTTTGACATGCCACATAAATCTAATTGAGCCTGCCAATGGCTCCTACACAAAAGCAAGCCCATCCCTAGCGCACGGCTGCTAGGACCTCCACAACCAAAACCAAGGCAAGGGTGCTGTTCCTTGCACCCAAACAACACCCTTCAAACTCACAAAAGGCCCCTAATTCACACCGTTGACGTCGCCGTTTTGACATGCCACGTAAATCTAATTGAGCCCGCCAGTCCTTCGCAAAAAGGAACCTACTCCTAGCAGAGGGCTCCTAGGACATCCACAACCAAAACCAAGGCAAGCATGCACCCTTCAACCTCACAAAACGCCCCTTCTTCACACCGTTCCAAACTGCCAAGTCTGTTCTGATAACTTCCAAACCGCCAAAACGGATCTGTTTTGCAAAATTCCAAATGCCATATGGATCGTTTTTCAATGCCGTTCACAAATCTGCAGTCGGATTCCGAATTCGTCAAAATCCATTTTTCGCGATTCTATTTCTGGATCCTACAATTTTGCAACAATTTCCAAAAAAGGCTCCTCCTTCGTTGGAGGCCTCGGCCTGCCATCCAACGATGTGGGGTCCGTTGGTCCCCAACGTCGCTCTAAGTAAGGATTCCTGCAGAAAAGTTTGCTGACAATTCAATTGGGGCTGTCACCCATCGGGCGCGGCGGGGGCCCTCCCCCACCGCGGGCACGGGAGGGAGCGCGGCATGCTGCCGCGGGTGCAACAAGGAACGAATGTACAACAACGCCTGAGAACAACCTCTAACAGCACAACGCATGGTCTTCTCATTGCACGCAGTACTTCTCATTGCACGCGGTACTTCTCATTGCACGGAGGCGCTTCACATCACACAGTGCACTATCAAGACGTGGAGTGCGTGAAATCACGTGCGGCAATTGTGGGCGGCGACTCTCACCGCGACTTTCCCAGCAGCGGCGCATGTCGAAAACAGCGGCACCTGCAACTCGTAATAGCGGCACTGCTCCACACTTTCATGCGCACTCCGATTGAGGCGCCATGGCATGTTGTACTGACAAGTGGGAGTGCGCTGAGAGCGCAAGGAAGGGGGAGCACGCTAACACCTCACAGCAGGGTCCTACTGAGCAACAACTGACTTTCAGGGAGGGAGAACAACCTTGCTCTCACCACTGCCTTCCTTAAAGTCACTCTGTTTACGGCGTAAGGGCAACGTAAGGATAACGCTCTATGCCCTTAGCGCAATGTAAGGGGGGGGGGTCTGGGTGGGTCCCACAAAGGGCCACTTACGTGAACCTGCCCTGAGCTGATGGGTGGGTGTCACAGCCAAAAGCCCCCCCCCCCGTCTTGTAAACAAAGCCTGCGCCATAGAGCGTGACCTTTGATCAACGCGCTCCAGAGAATGCAGCAGCCGTGTGGCCCCGTCGATCAAAATGGGTCCGGCAGCCGTCACGTGGCAAGGACTCGCCCTAAATGCCATCACACAGGCAATGGTGCAACAATCACCTGCCGACCGGCCCACGGGGACCATCCCCGCATGCAGGGCACCTTTTGACAACTCGGCAACACGAGGGGGGAGGGAGGGGGGGGGTTGCCCCCCCCCCCCCCCGGACCCCCCCCCTTCGTTGGCACAACCTACCAAGGGAAGGAAGGGTGAGTATAGAGGTCAGGATTGGCCAAGGAGGGAGAGGGAGGTGGTGAGAGGCCGATGGGCACCACCGCCTACGGAGGGAGAGGGTTAGAGAGGGGCAGCGGTAATGGCGGTCGGCCAATTGGCGCCGCCAGCTGCAGACACCAACACGCCCAGGTGTCATGCCAACCCCCCCCCCCCCCCCCGCCCCTTCAAAGATTGGGCCAAATTTTTTTCTGGGGATTTGGCCAATCAACAATTTTCTTCGGCGCCTTCAGCGCCTCTAAAAAAAAAACAAAAAAACTTAGCACCACCGGGGGGGGCTGGACCCCCCCCCAGCCCCCCTAGACCCACCCGGCCAACCCCCCCCCTCTTTAAAGGAGCCCTGCCCCTATGAGCAAGTGCTTTACCTGCCTTTTCTAGGGATCGTGGAGGCCATGAGAGCAGAGAAGGACACTGCTATCGCGAAGGCCGAGCTCATGGCCAAGTCCATGGTCGCCCTCATGCACCACGCCAACCCCCCCCCTCCCGGAGGGGGGGTGCCCCTGAGGCTTACGACGCAGGTGATCGAGATGGAGGACATCCAGAAAGGCATCGTGGCCCATGCCGAAGAGCAGGCCAAGGCCTTGCCCGATGTGTGCGGGCACATCTCCCGAACGGTGATCGTCATGGGGTCCCGGGGCTTAGGCGCGCTGGCCCGGCTTTGTCTGGGGTCTTGCACGAACTACGCCCTGCACAAGTGCGACCTGCCGCTCATTGCTGTCCATTGACGAGGGAGCGGCTGCGGAGGCGATGGGCACTGGGATAGCGCCACTGGGCCCTTCGAAGGCCTGACACACATGGACCACCTTGTGGAGGGGCGGCGTGGAAGGGGGAGGCGGCGGGGGGGGGGGGGGGGCGAACGTAAGGAGGAGGCAAACGGGGAGGGGGATGAGGAGACCGGGGCGGATGGGACCCCCAAACCACGAAAGAGCGATTTGCGTTGAACGGGACTGAGTTGTGAATTTTTGCCAGGGAGGTGGGGCGCGCCAACGGCACAACCCTGCCACATCCCGCACAGCCCCGGCATGCCAACTGCTGGGCTCCACGAATGCGGAAACGACACCAGCAGGAGCACCGGCCGCAGCGGCCGACAGAACGCAGCGACCCAACGCAACATGCGAAGGGACGAACGGGTCTGTTCAGGGCCCCGTAAAGAGACAACAACCCGACGGAATGTCACACAGGGGGGGAGCGAATGATACAGGGCAAGCGGGAGAATCTGTTGATTGATCACCGCGTGCCTTCCTAAACACCAGCATGACATAGCAGTGCCGAAGAGGGTATGCCCGCTCCCCTCATCCGGGGCCCGATGTCCATGAGCAGCAGTTTGCGTCCAAGAAGTGTGCGGAGACGTGTGACGAGCAGCAGGTGGAGTGTTATCGTCGAAGCATCATGTATTGTGTCGTGGAGACAGGTCCGGTGATCAATGCGACACTGAGGCAGAGGCTGGCTGACGATCCTTTGGATCCCAAGGGGATTATGGAGGACTTTGCCGAAGATGATGACGCGGACGCAACAAAGCGATGTATGCACATTGGGAAAGCGATTTGCGATGACGCGCACTCGAGGTGCCTGCGGCAGGACCCTTGTGTGCCCGGCACGCCTCCGGCCACACCCTGCCAAACGTGGGTCGATGGCTACTGACCTCCACACCAGTTCTGACTGTGGTGCAAAGCTCCCTCCCATCGCCTTCACCACCACTCATGAAGGACTGTCAGGAACCCATGGACGTGTCCTCTTCAGGTTCAAAAGACAATGTTGCGTTGTTTGGTTGCCTTGATGTGCGTCCTGCTTGTGGTGGTGGTCGCTGTAGCCACCCGGTCGCATCCCCACCCCCGGCGACGCCTCCGGCCACATCTTGAGCGCCGCGCCCGCACTCCTCCCACTCCTCCCACTCCGCCTGCCATTGCGCTTGCGACTGTTACTCAGCCGAGGGGCCAAGTGCGTATTGCCGTAGTGTGTCTGGGAATGGCACTGGGCCCCGAGGCGTTGTGCAGCTGCCTGCAAGCGAGCAGCTGCATGCGTCCGGCATCGCCTGTGCCGTCCATTACTCTTTTCGTACGGCGTCACGCACCTTCATTGAGCCCTGCCGTTCTAGTCCCTATGATGCCTTCGGGCCGACACACGAGGCACTGACCTGTCACAGCTGCTGCATGGAGGTTGTTGGGCAGGAGGTCAGGCCGATTGGCTGTTTGGTGGTTTATACCGCCACCAGTGATGCGGCCCAGAGATGTACAGGCCTGATCAGGCCTTTGCTTAAGGGGGGGGGAGGGGTTACCCAAGGGTCACACAACCCCTTGCCTCGTGCCTTTGCTTGCCCCCCAAACACCTGCAACCGCCCCTCCAACCGCCTGTAACTGCCCCCAACCGCTTTGGGAGTCAGGTGCAACCGCCATTGTACCCCCCCCCACCCTTGTATAAGCTACCCCCTTGTCCAAGCTACAGTGGGCGTGGGGACCGTATTAATTTTGTACGTAATTTAGTTACGTACAAAATGTAGTGTGGCCACATAGGACATGGGTTTGTCGTCACATTTGCCAATTTCAGCACATGTGGCCCCCTGCTGGTGCACCAAGAATTTTATTTTTTTTAGTCTGATGCATCCCATAGGTCCTGAATTGCCAATTTCAGCACACGTGGCCTGCGCACATGTGTGTTGGCAGTTGTATGTGTTGCGCGCAAGCCACACCCTTGTCCAAGCTGCAGTAGGCGTAGGGACCGTAATAATTGTGTACATGGCGTAGCTTATACAAGGGGAGGGGGGGGGTAATTTGGGACCAAATTTTAATTCAGTACCAAACGTAGCCACAAAAGACATGGGTTTGGTGACGAATTTGCGAGTCACACATAGGGGCATGGACACATTTGTTGTGAGTGTTTGCCCAGTTGAACCCACATAGCTCTGATTTCGGGTATCCTTGTGCATTATATTCCCCTTTCGTGCACCAGCTCACCATGCAATCCTCTTTTTTTGAACCTGGGCCCCCGGTGTCGGTACTTGTATGTGTGGCCCGCAAGCTACGCCCGTGCCCAAGCTACAGTAGGCGTAGGGACCGTATCAATTTGGGACTTTGGCGTAGCTCATACAAAGGGGGGGGGGACTGCCCCTGGGACCCCCTGAACCCCCCCTCCCCCCCCTCCCTCTGAGCAAAGGCCTGGGCCTGACTTCCCGTTGAGGACCCGGTTCACAAGAAACGCCGCTTACCTTTGGCCCGGCTTTGGAGGCCAAGAAACGGCAGTTCAAGGCTGAGCCCTTCTCTTGAAACGCAGCAACGCACGCGGCTTCATCCCACGAAAAACGCGGTCTCTTTGCGCCAAACCCAACGTGTACCTCGTCGCCATCCCCCACGAGCCGGGCTCGCTGACGGTGCCGGTCCCGGGGGGACTCCCCGGCGACGACACGGACGCCGGGCCCCGGGGGGCCGGACGGCGGACTGGCTGCCGCAGCGGCGTCGTGGGCTTCGAGAGGCTGGACACCGCGCCGCTGCCGGACGACTACGGCAGCCCGCACATCAACTTCTCCCTCGCGGAGAGCGGCACCTTCGTCCCATACCCCAACGGGCACGCGCCCGTCACGGAGGCACTGCTGCGATCATGCAGACGCCTTTCGCAAGAGGATTTAGCCAAAAAAATTTTCCGGCGCCTTTGGCACCGGGGTCGGGGGGACCATAGGAGGAGGGGGGTGCAGTGATGTTGGTCTGGTGTAGTTTGAATTTTGTGTCCGGCATTTCAGTAGGAGTAGCTTTGTGCGTGTTACATGAATGAGCCCCCATATGCACTGTACCTCGGGGTACCTCCTGTTTCACAGCGAAAGGCGCCTATGGCAATGTCACTGAAGAGCTTTTTGTTCTGACTTTGTTGTATTGCACTCGCCTGCTTGCTTTAGCAGTGTAGCATTCAACTCTCGTATCCCGCAGCGGGGTCATGCCAACCCCCCCCCCCCCGCCCCTCAAACCCCCCCCCCCTCCTCCCTTCCAATACATCCCTGTTGCATGGCTCTGCTGCGATCATGCCGACGCCTTTCGCTGTTGTCAAGCATTCCTCCCCCCCGAAAACCACAGCCAGGGCAGTGGAGGGGTGTGTGTTGTTGGCACTGCAGTCCCTCCGGGCCAAGGCTTGGGGCATGTGGACCGCCGAGGGGCCGGGTCCTGGCGAGCACACCGCCCCCCCAATTGCGAGCACACGGATCCCGTCGGGACTAGACCCACCCACCGGGACTGGAGCGCAGGGCAGGCGTGGCCCAGCATGTCCCTGCCCCGCCTTCCCTGCCACCTGCACAACAAGTTGCAGTGGGGAAGACTGGGGAATGGTTTGGGCCACCGTTTTTTTTTTTAAGCTCCGCAAACTCTGTACCCTCAAGCCCAAGGGCCATGCTCAAGTGCCCAACAACCGGTTTGCATCCACCAGGATTTGCCCCCGTGCGGTCCACGCTTTGCGTTGGTGATTGAACGCCCCCCCCCCCTTCCCTTACAGCGTCCCTTACATGCAAACACAGGCCTGCACCCCCTCCGCCCTGGGAAAGGCCAAGGGAAAGGACAGGGAAATAGAGAGGGAAGGATAGGGCAGGGAGGAAGAGGAAGGTCATAGGGGGTGAGAGGCCGATGGGCACCACCGCCGATGGAGGGAAAGGGTCCAAGGAAAGGGTAGCGAATGGCGATTGGCCAGTGGGCGCCGCCAGCCGCAGACGAGAACAATACACCATGGCGTCATGCCAACCCCCCCTGCACTGTGCGTTGAAGATTATCGCTGTGCGGATCCTTCATGTGTTGGTGCCACGCCACGCCATCGATGGGGAAGCAGGAATGGGGGGCCAACACAGCGGGTATAGCCAATGGTATTGAGGGGGCACAACGTGTTTGCGCGTGGGCGTGCGCGCACACGTGCGTCCCATTTTTTCGAAAGGCGCCTGGCCTTTCATTTGATGACCAGATCTTATATACGATCAGTGCTTTGCTGCTGTGCACTTGATCTTCTCACGCCGTGTGTTTGTTCGTGCGCGCGCGCATAGGAGCGCATGTGCGGAGGCCCTGCCGTCACTCACGCGCAACCCGCCCCCATCCCCCCCCTTGACATGGCCATCTTAGATGACGTCACCTACGGAACTGTTCCAGTTTGAATCATGATTGATACTCCCCCCCCAACCCCACACCGCCATGTGGCCAATCAGTTTTGGGCAGAGGCTCTGCGGGGGCCGGGTGGAGCGGGTTGGCCCAAAGGGGGGTCTCAGTCATCTGCGTTTGCGTCACAGTCGGTTCACGACGGTTGCGACTGGGCCCCCCTCCGCTTCCCGCCGCCCTCCTACCTTTTCCCGTGTGCTGCCCCTCGGTTGTCCAG
The DNA here is from genome assembly GCA_964036045.1 of Eutreptiella sp. 'Long Island Sound 2002'. Lineage (NCBI taxonomy): Eukaryota > Euglenozoa > Euglenophyceae > Eutreptiales > Eutreptiaceae > Eutreptiella > Eutreptiella sp. 'Long Island Sound 2002'. The sequence goes on along the minus strand of OZ038394.1, from coordinate 30,724,965 downwards.
CGTCCTCTGCCGTTGCCCCGCCCTACCGCCTCGGTCAGTCCCAGCCGAGTCCTGCTCGCTCGCCCCCCCACCCCCTTCCCAGTGATCTCTTCCACACCCTCCGTGCCTCTCCATGCCAGCACATGTACAGCAAGCTCGAGGCTGCATGCGAGCCAGCGACAGCCAGCGACGCATCAAATGCACCCCCCATCCGTCGCCCCCCCCCCCCCCCCTGCCAGGCTCCTATTTTTGACCAGCCAAAGCCAGGGCTACAGCCCAGACGGTTGCCATGCCATGCCGCCAGGTTCGTGGATGAGATGCATCCCATTGCATCCTCGTTTAAACACGCATATGTGCACCGTTGCCACAAGGGACACGTGGTGATTTGGGAGCAGTTCCCCCGTGTAAGGCAGGGTCGATCGGGGTGTCGTGTACCTATCGCGCGAACCACTGCGGCATTGTGACCTCACCATCTTCCATTCCCTTTGCAATGTGAATCTGTTTCCATCGACCAATTGTGAGGTTGGAGCGACACACCGCATGTCCAGCCGGAGCGCTACGGTAAGCTGGAGTCGGAGGCAAAGCAGCTGATTGTGACCACCGCGCCGGTCACCGGGTGCCTGGGGTGTTCAGCACCACTGGTTTCATCAAGCCCTCTGACGGGGACCATAGGCCTGGGAAGCTTCAACGGCGAACTCGCAGCACTTCTTCGCCCCGGGTGTTTCGTCGAAAATGCGACGTCGCACGTGGGCAGCATGGCACCGCATTTGGAAGAATGGGGGCGGGATCCATTATTGGGCCATGGACGCGATGGTGATTTCTTGCACCTACCCCCCCTCCCCCCTGCGCAAGCACGGCCTTGTCTAAGCATGGGGTGGGCATTGAACCGCTGTTTATAGGAATTTTTGGGACCACTTTTTTGGGGGTCCCAGATGTAACATGGAGTTTAAAAATATTCTACCACACATTGCCACCCGATGATGTTTGTTTTGATGTGATTCTTAGCCATTCCTGGTATTCCTCTTCCCCAGCCTATCACCATCTGCATCTGAGGGCTCTCCTGGATGTGGGCGGTCATGTGTGTTTGCCGTCATGTGTGCCACACACAAGCACGGTCTTGTCTAAGCACCGGGTGGGCATTGAACCGCTGTTTTGCCTGGTTTTTTGGGACCGTGGCCGTGCTTGCGCAAAGGGGGGGCGGGGTATGACGGGTGCCCGAAACTCACAGCGGCGCAAGCGTGTCGGGTTTGTTTGATTTGATCCACCAAACCTTTTCAGGTGTAGGGCAGGGCCAACCACGGCCTTGTTGTACCATGTTGTGCAGCACTGAAGGGGTGGGATTTCCACGAGTCATCATCTGCTTTCCCCCGCCAAAGCGACAGGGGAGCCCTCTGACGACCCTTGCGACCACCAGCTGTATGCAGTGGGATGCAGCAGTCCAGCAGGCGGCAGCGCTCAATCACAGGAGCATATATATCCCTGCAGCCTCTTAACTGTCAATTCAAGGCGTGTAATCTCGCGTTCACATGAAGTCTGTGGGATATGGCTCTTGGATGACGCGAAATCCGTGTGTGCAGTCACTCATTGCAGTTTGTTCCATTGTTTGGGGTCCTATTTTCCAAACAGCCATCACATTTTGTGGTGGTGCAACGTGCTTGGCTCGACGAAAGATATGCGTTTGTGCATTGCTCTCAGTGCAGGGTGGCAGAGGCAGGGGCGGGTGTCCTTCAAATTTGATCATCGGAGGGATGCTTTCCTTCATGTGCACCTTGCATATCTCTCGGGGACGGTATCATTTGCGCCAACGCGGTGGGTTTTCAAGGGTCGGTGCCATTGTTGCCTCATTTGAATCCCCTGGGTGTCCCATAGGTAGGTATGTGGGGTATATTTGGAAAGCCCTTGAAAAGGGCTATTGGGAACACCCTGGGTCTACGTGCTGTACTGACAAATTGTTTGAGATTTTCGTCCGTTTTGGACGGTGCCTGTGTTGCTTGCTGCCTCTTGTCCACAAGCAGCCACCATGTTGTTGTATAAATTCACTCACGGGCTGTTGCCTCCCCAGATGCACCCCAGAAACCTTTGGTTCGCAAAAGAGTACGCTCTGGGGGTGTAAAGTGGGTGCAAGTTACCCGGCGTACATCTGCCAGCCCACCAAAAAGGCCCTGTAGAACCGGTTCGCAGCAGCCTGCATGCACCCACAAGGAACACCAGATTCTGACCACCGCCGAGGCCGCTTCTTTTGCAAGCCAATTTTGGGATTGTAAAGTGCACCCCACGAAGGCTTCACATCATGAGTTCTTGGCCACATATATTGATGTTGATTTGGAGAAAAACGTCCAGCATGCACAGTGGCACAAGTACACCAGAAAGAGGGGGCATGAGACAACGTATTTCGTACCGTGCCGTACAGTACCGTACGGCTAGGATTACCGCTGCAAAGGAACAGGGTTGCATCCTTTCTGGCACTGTCTGCGCTGTTTCAGAAGCCAATTAAGTATAGAGCCGACGTGGGCCATGTTTGTCCCCCCTTTTTGGGGACCCCGAGAACGCAGGGGTTACATAGCATTTCCGCCCTCTTTTGGGCCCCCTAGAAGGCAGGGAGGGGTGAGGCAGCCAATTGTGATTTTGTCCCCTCTTTTGGGGAGCCCAGAGAACACATGGGTTACGTAGCATTTCCACCCTCTTTTGGGCCCCCGAGAAGGTAGGGGTGAGGCAGCCAATTGTGATTTTGTCCCCTCTTTTGGGGACCCCCAAGAACGCAGGGGCTGCGTAGCATTTCCACCCTCTTTTGGGTCCCTGAGAAGGCAGGGGTGAGGTAGCCAATTGTCAGTTTATCGCCGCTTCTGGGGACCCCCGAGAACACACGGGTTACGTAGCATTTCCGCCCTCTTTTGTGCCCCCGAGAAGGCAAGGGTGAGGCAGCCAATTGTGATTTTGTCCCCTCTTCTGGGGACCCCCAAGAACGCAGGGGCTTTGCAGCAATTCCACCCTCTTTTGGGTCCCCGAGAAGGCAGGGGTGAGGCAGCCAATTGTGATTTTGTCGCCGCTTTTGGGACCCCCGAGAACACACGGGTTACGTAGCATTTCCACCCTCTTGTGGGCCCCTGGGGGGTGAGGCAGCCAATTGTGATTTTGTCCCCTCTTCCGGGGACCCCCAAGAACGCAGGGGCTTTGCAGCAATTCCGCCCTCTTTTGGGTCCCCGAGAAGGCAGGGGTGAGGTAGCCAATTGTGATTTTGTCGCCGCTTCTGGGGACCCCCGAGAACACACGGGTTACGTAGCATTTCCACCCTCTTGTGGGCCCCCGAGAAGGTAGGGGTGAGGCAGCCAATTGTGATTTTGTCCTCTCTTTTGGGGACCCCGAGAACGCAGGGGCTGCGTAGCAATTCCGCCCTCTTTTGGGTCCTTGAGAAGGCAAGGGTGAGGTAGCCGATTGTGATTTTGTCGCCGCTTCTGGGGACCCCCGAGAACACACGGGTTACGTAGCATTTCCACCCTCTTTTGGGTCCCTGAGAAGGCAGGGGTGAGGTAGCCAATTGTGATTTTGTCCTCTCTTTTGGGGACCCCCAAGAACGTAGGGGCTTTGCAGCAATTCCGCCCTCTTTTGGGTCCCCGAGACGGCAGGGGTGAGGCAGTCAATTGTCATCTTGTCGCCGCTTCTCGGGACCCCCGAGAACACACGGGTTACGTAGCATTTCCACCCTCTTGTGGGCCCCTGAGGGGTGAGGCAGCCAATTGTGATTTTGTCCCCTCTTCCGGGGACCCCCAAGAACGCAGGCGCTGCGTAGCAATTCCGGTAGCCAATTGTCATTTTGTCGCCGCTTCTGGGGACCCCCGAGGACACACGGGCCACGTAGCATTTCCACCCTCTTGTGGGCCCCCGAGAAGGTAGGGGTGAGGCAGCCAATTGTGATTTTGTCCTCTCTTTTGGGGACCCCGAGAATGCAGGGGCTGTGTAGCAATTCCGCCCTCTTTTGGGTCCCTGAGAAGGCAGGGGTGAGGCAGCCAATTGTCATTTTGTCGCCGCTTTTGGGGACCCCGAGAACACACGGGTTACGTAGCATTTCCGCCCTCTTTTGGGCCCCCGAGAAGGCAGGGGTGAGGCAGCCAATTGTGATTTTGTCCCCTCTTCCGGGGATCCCCAAGAATGCAGGGGCTGTGTAGCGATTGAGAAGGCAGGGGTGAGGTAGCCAATTGTCATTTTGTCCCCTCTTCTCGGGACCCCCGAGAACGCAGGGGTTACATAGCATTTCCGCCCTCTTTTGGGCCCTGCAGAAGGCAAGGGTGAGGCAGCCAATTGTGATTTTGTCCCCTCTTCTCGGGACCCCGAGAACGCAGGGGCTACATAGCATTTCCACCCTCTTGTGGGCCCCCGAGAAGGCAAGGGTGAGGCAGCCAATTGTGATTTTGTCCCCTCTTTTGGGGACCCCCAAGAACGCAGGGGCTACGTAGCAATTCCGCCCTCTTTTTGGTCCCCGAGAAGGCAGGGGTGAGGTAGCCAATTGTCATTTTGTCGCCGCTTCTGGGGACCCCCGAGAACACATGGGTTACGTAGCATTTCCGCCCTCTTGTGGGCCCTTGAGGGGTGAGGCAGCCAATTGTGATTTTGTCCCCTCTTCTGGGGACCCCCGAGAACGCAGGGGTTACGTAGCATTTCCGCCCTCTTTTGGGCCCCTGAGAAGGCAGGGGTGAGTGAGTGAACTCTGATTTTGTCGCCTCTTTTGGGGTACCCGAGAACGCAGGGGTTGCGTCGCAGTTCCCTCTCTTGTGGGCCCCCGAGAAGGCAAGGGTGAGACAGCCAATTCTGATTTGAGGCAGCCAATTCGCCGCCGTCTAGGGTTTGATGAAGGTGATGTGCACACAGATCACCATGCGCATGTCTGAGACGTTGTCGGTGAGGTGCAATGGGGAAGCACCACAGGATTGGAGGCCGTTGAGGTGTTTGATGAGCTCCGGAAGACCCCTTTCCGCCCCCGGAACCGAAAGCAAGGGCATGTGGTTGAGGTCGAAGATGGTGGTTTGCTTGGGTTTGCTGCGTTCAAGGATTTGCAAGTTTCTTTGGAAGAGGATGTAGAGGTTGTGGTTCCATTGAACATTCAAGATTTGTGCATTTGCAGGAGGCATGGTTTGAGTGTGAGAGGGGCGAAGGGTGAGCTTATGGAGCGTGATAGGGCCCCCTTCCAACGGTTGTACCGGTTGTAGAAAGTATATTACTAGCTGTGCCACCGGCGATGGAACACTTCGGTGGTCGGACGCTATGTCACTGCATTTGATGAAAAAAAAAACCATTGCTCTTGTTCATGTTCAATTGTGCACGTTGTTAGGTAGGGTTCGGATGCTATCACTGAACACATGTGGCCCCCATGCGATCGCCGTGTGCACTTAGACAGTAGGGTTCCTGCACTTATTTGTTGGGCCATCGGCTCACGCGGGTGATTATTTCTTCATTGAGTGAGAGGTGAATGGGAAGACACCGTGAAGCATGCGTTGGTGACCGTGGAATATGTAAATTGTCCATGTGTGCATCCTGTACAAACATCCATTGACGCACACCAGTCTCTGTACCATTGATAGGCCAATCAGATTGCAACAGAAGGAAGTAGGCATTGCTTCCTAGTGATGCCCAGATCTTGCCAAAAATCAAAATTGCAACTGCGAGAATTGCAACTTGGGTCCGACAGGGGCGACGCTAGGTGCGGGACTTGTTCCAACCACTATAGCCAACCTCACCACGGTTAGGGTCAGGGGCGCCCGAGGGATTGACCCTTTACCAGGCCTGTCAGTGAACTTTTGCACTGCTCTGTGTACATGTCACGCCACATGTCACGCCGCATGTCACGCCGCATGTCACGCCACATGTCACGCCACACGTCACGCCACATGTCACGCCACATGTCACACCACATGTCACACCGCATGACACGCCCAATGTCACGCCACATGTCACGCCACATGTCACGCTACATGTCACGCCACATGTCACGCCTCATGTCACGGTGGTCAGACCACCTGAGGACTTGCTGTCCCGGCCAACATGCCCCCCCCCCACACCCCCACCCCCTTCCGAACACACTTTGTGGGTCCAATGCTTTGGTTGCAGACCTTTGTAGAACTATTTCCGGGGCCCACAATTCTGTCATTGACAATGCAGATGCCGTGGACTGGGGTTCCGTCAAAATCATGTCCTTATGGAAGGATTTCAGGTTCTCCCGCAACACCGTGGAGAAGTCGTTCCAAGGAGCCCGAGCTGACAAGCAAGAAAGCATCGTTGTCTTTGGCCTCATTGCAGCACTGTGGGTACTCCATTGTATAATGACCATGGTCGCTGGAACCTTCAGAATTACTCCGATTGCTCTTGGTATTCTGTTCATTTTTCTGCTGTTTTTGCTGGTCATTCTGAAATGGTCGACGGTGTTCTGGCCCTACCGATCGCCTATGCTCTGCCTCGTCATCTTTCTGATGGCTATCTGCACCCTATTGTCTGCACGAGAATTTACGATCCGTGGGGCTTCAGCAGATGCCGCTTTCCTTGCTGAGGTGCTGGGCCCTGTCGAAGACGCACGCGACAAAGCGAATGCACTGCAGACAAGGTTTGAGGAGTTGCAAATTAGAAGTTATGCGTACACAGCGGTTTGCTTCATCGCTGTTCCGCTTCTCCTGCTACAAGGCCAAGTATACTCCAAATACATCCTCTTGCTACACCTCCTGATCTCCATGTTGTTCCCCTTCTGCCTATCAACATCAATGCAGCTGAACAGCCTGCGCCCGCTTTTTTCCCCAGTCCTACTCGTGCTGTTAATATGTACCCTCTCTTGCAGCCGTATCTGTTCCCAAACGTACACTCGGCGTAAGCTGTATCTGTCGGAACAGAGGCTGCAGCAGGCCAGTGTGCAGGTGCAGAAGCAGGAGGCAGCGCAAGCGCAAATGCAAGTGGAAGCAGACACCATCCTGAACCACAACATCAAGAACGTCATTGCGGAGGCAAAAGGGTGCATGGAGGTGTTCTTGCAGGACCACGACGGGGAGGCCAATCTTCTGCGTAAAGCCACCGACCGCCTCTCCAGCGGAATAGAATGGTGCAAGAAAAGGCTCCTACTGATCCAAGTCTTCTCGTTGCAATGCTCCCCCACGTTGGTCTCGGTGGACCTTCGGCGCTTTGTAGACAATTTGGTTCGTGGCCGGGCGATGAGGGACGTCAGCGTCCCGAAAGAATGCGTCATAATGGACGAGCACTTGTCCGCACTGATGCTGGACAATGTGATTGGGAATGCATTCAGACATGGGGATCGTGCCGACCCTGCGGTCTGCTTGGAGGTCAGCATGTTACGGCCCGATGGCGCCAGCCCCAGCCATTCCCTCACGTTCAAAGTGACCAACCGTGCAAATCCTGCCGCGCCCCGGATTACGCCGGAGATGTGCGACCAAGCCCGTCAAGGCATTCTCGTGCCAGCGGGCCGCAGCGGTGGTTTGTCTGATGGCATTGGCTTGAACCACATCTTCATGATTGCCTGCAAGCTGGGCATGGAGGCGTCACTGGCACAGGCTGATGACACTGTGTCATTCACAGCATCTACAAGTGTTTCGCTGGGTGCTGCCCCTTGCGAGAGCATCCCTCTGCAGCAGATGGCGCCGGTCTCAATTCTTGCGCCACTTCGATTCTGCTGCATTGATGACAGCGAACTCGCTCGGGTGTTACTGAACAATCATCTCTCACGCCATTTCCCGAACTGCCGTGTGGAACTATTTGGGGCCACCAAAGAGGAAGTGGCAGATTTTGAGGCGGCAGCGTTGAACCAGGCAGACATTGCCATCTTGGATCAGCACATGACATATGAAGGTGAGGAGGTCCTTGGCACTAGTGTGACCAGGAAGTTAAAAAGTGCTGGCTTCAAGGGGCTGGTGTGTATCCGGTCTGCCAACACTAGCGCGGAGGATGTAAGGGACTACAAAGCGAGCGGGGCTCATCTGGTGTTAGACAAATCCATGACGTCTGGACAGACGGCCAAGGAGATTGCCGGTGCACATGTGGAACATGTGAGCCTTGCCAAGCCTCAATCTGAGCAAATACCAACCACCAATGCTGGCCATTCAGGGACCCGTCCTCCGTCCCCTTTTCCCATTTGCACCGCGTCCAGCTCGGCTAACCACCGCAGTGACAGCGCTGGGAGGTGTCCCCCCGCAAAGCGTCACATCTCTGCATGGGGCAGCACAACCCAATCGCAGTTGTCCCGGCCTATCTGTCAGGGGCCCATGGCAATTTTGCCGTCTGATGGTGCTGCTCTGATGTTCATGTCACCAACACCCCCTGACTCTCCTAGTGTCCCGTAAGATACGTCGGCCCCAGACGCACAGCCCCCACCCCCCCATACACAGAGGCACACACGGTTGTGGTCGCCGTGTGGATCCTGAAAGTGTTGGTGCCCCGCCCCGCCACCGACGGGGAAGCAGGACGTGCCAGTCGTGCACACGCAACTGTTTTGCATAGTGGGGGACTCAGTGTCATGCGACCTGCCATCCCATTCCTCGGCCTGTTTGGCCTTTGCGTGCATGTATCCCATAGGTCCCACTACAGCTGGTCATAGGTATAACCACTGTGCTCATCGTGTCCATTGTTAGGGCAACACTTGATAGCAACACGTGCGGTGTGGAATCAAAGCGAGTGACCACACAGTCCATGGCATGCTAGCATCTCAATGGCACCTGATGGCAGCCCACCACCCCTGCAGAGCTGGCTGGCGAACTAGCATGGTTGCCGTTTTCCACCCCAAGCATGGCACCCCCGGCCTTCAATAGCATACCACAACAGGCACTCTTCCATACACTACAATACTGTAACTTACCAATACACTTAATAGACACATTGAAACACTTATACACACACCCCTATGACAGGCCACTCATCAATGGCCAACGTATGGGCGAACACAAACAAATCAGAGGAGTGAGACAGGGCTGCCCCCTCTCCCCATTGCTCTTCAATTTATATTTGGATATCATATTACACACACTCCGGAAACATTGTGCCTTCACAGAGAATGACACCATACACTCATACATTCATGACATATTAATACGGTCAAACAATCCACTCCTCATCAATGAAACAAATAGTGACTTCAACAACCTCCAATCGCTTTCACTCACACACTCCGAATACATATTACTGATCGACATGGTATTGATACCCATGTTACATTACGGACTACTGGCACACAACCTGCATATCACACAGCTGCATACCATTCAGTCTGGAGACGCCTGTGCCAGCTCGGACACTTGTCTTCAGCGACATCGCCAAAGGATATATATATCAACGAAGGCCACTGGGTGGTCTCGGCCTGAAGCACTTTCTGTAGACATGCCATGTCCAGAATGTCAATCAAGCAACATGATTTCTGAGCGGGCCAGCGAGCTCTACACCGATGATTTGCAGAATAGTACTCAGTCCAAAAACTAATTTCCTCCAGGAAGCCCTGGTTGATTCATGCTATGCACTCAACCTCCCCATGAATGGCCTTGGACCCTAGAATCCATGTCCTGCATCTGCGTTAGACCTTGGAGCCAATATGTATGTCGATTTCCAAGTGGTTGGCCCATGTTTGGGCACAGTGTCAGAAATCCAAGGAAAAAAGGCGACGGTCAACTTCTCAGGCTTCTCAGCAGAGATTGCGGACAAACACAACTTCTCTTTCTCTTCCCCTTGCAGCATCCCAAAACCAATCTCACAGAGTCGTGGCGACCCCAAGTCGCTCTGCAGGTATACTCAAGGTAGGAATGCCAAACGCCAGTACACCGCAGTCGACCACTCGCCCTCTCTGAATGTCCTTCGGCACAACAATTGTATGTTCCCCTCTCCATTCAGCTCATTAGGTTTGGTTTTGACATGAAGTGCTTCGCCTCGAACATGTGACAGCAACCTTCGCTGTGATTCGCCTATGGCTGTCTTCCTTGCTCACTATTTTACGCGACTGTACAGACTGGAGCCGTCATGGCTTTGTTGGCATGATTCTAGGAGGGCACTCGAGTGGAGCAGCTGGGTCTAGACGGGCCCACTAAGTGCCCGGAAAGGGGGAAGCGGTGCCCATTGGTGATCCTTTCATACTCCATAAATTCAGACTGACTGCTGGAGGGAGTGGAAAACACAAGGGGTTGCCAAGCAGCCAATCTTTGGCTGTTTTGACTGCCTTTGCTGTCTTGTCTCTCCTTTCGTTTAGTGCTACACCCAATTGGCTGTTGAGGGTTCCTGCACTTATTTGTTGGGCCATCGGCTCACACGGGTGATTATTTCTTTATTGAGAGAGAGGTGAATGGGAAGACACCGTGAAGCATGCGTTAGTGACCGTGGAACATGTAAATTGTCCACGTGTGCATCCTGTACAAACATCCATTGACGCACCAGTCTCTGTACCATTGATAGGCCAATCAGATGGCAACAGAAGGAAGTAGGCATTGCTTCCTAGTGATGCCCAGATCTTGCCAAAAATGAAAATTGCAACAGGGAGAATATGCCTGTTTGTATGATCTTATTGTGGGACACCTTTGCCTCTAAGCGTCATGGGCACAGGTGTTTGCCTCAAATCTCTGAACTATAACAGGGCTTTTCACAGGGCTATCTGTTGGCATCAGAATAAAAGAGGCACCTCTTCTGACCTGTGAGGAAATTATGACCACAAGTTAGCTACAACGGTTATCCGCAGAAAATGTGTTTCGTGCTGAGCACACGTCGAAGCCTGCTACTTGATTTGGCACCATCAAATGGTTAAAGGTGGTTCCCTCACATTATAAAATTGTACGGTTCACAGGGCAAGCTTCTTGCATCCCCGAAAGTAGGCATCTTTTCCCGAAATTGTGAAAAAAACTCGCAACTTGGAGAATCTTCCATCATTTCTGATCTGGTCGTAGTGGATCTTTGAGGGCGCCGCCGAGAGGTAATGGCATGGTATCTGCCCTGATGGCACTGCACTTGCATGAGCCCCAAAAGGCTCTGTTTTGCATACTTGATGTTTTTGTTGTCAAAAAAACCGGGCCACCAAAAACAAAATCAACACTTTTTTTGCAGAACAGCAGCAAGTGGACATGCATAAAATGATGGAGCAACTAAATGTTGCCGCCAAGGAAGGGCAAAAAGGTGTTGTTTTTTTTTCACCATTCCGAATATTTTCAAATATTTCCGCATATTTCAGAGCTGAAAAACAACTTTTTATTCCGAGCCAGTGGTAAATCCTGGTGGGTATTTTTTTTTGTACTGTGTGCTGCACGCGTGGTGCATTTCGCAGGGTTAAATGGTGCATGCTGCCCCCCGCCCCCCCCCCCCCGGTGTACCACCAACCACCAAGGCCAACCCCCGCCCCCCCCCACCTGGTGTACGGCATGCATATAGGTGCACAGCAATACGCACACGTGCTCTGCAGTGGCTGCACAGGGAGCAGGGCCATGGCCAGACTACCGCGGAAAGCCCCCGAGACTAACCGGCCGCAGCCTGTTGCTGTACCGGCGCGCTGGAGTCCTGATCCACCAACAGCTCCTGCAGCATGACAAATCCCTTTTTGAGGGGTGGTGGGGGTGGTTAGGAAATGGGGCTTGAGTGCCCCCCCCCCCCCCCCGCAAATGAACTGAGTCGCGGCTATGACCTTATGCCTAAGTTGCGGGGGTACATGTGAGCTCAGTATCCGTTGCTCATGGCACCCGCAAATGAATTGTCCCCCGACCATGGATACCTGTCACCACTGGCGGGTAGGCACTTCATGGTGCCAGATCGCATGTTTGCTGCCTACAGAGAAGGCTCGCGGAACGTTCACTGCTATGAATGCCGGAATCAAAGGACGCTGTTTGTACGGTGGCAGTGCCGAAGCTGCAACCACCTTGGATGCCGATGGCCTGTGTTACGTTTTGCGTAGCCAAACCAAGCCCACAGATAACACAACGCCAGCCCTGTTCTATGGGATGTGCAAAAAGTGCAATGTGGTGTCGTCACACTATGCACAATGGATCTGCATCGAGTGCAGGGAGGCAATAACCTACCGCAACCATGATTCTGTTGTTCGATGCTCCTCAATATATGATTATGATTATTGTCGCGAGGTCACTGAGGCCTTTACATTTGACTGAAAGTAGTCAGTCAGTCTGACCGACTTCGGGGGCAGCCCCCTGATTCTACCGCTGCACGCCGCAGTGATGCTGACTTATGGTGCACCTTGCAGCTCCTCCCCAGCCAAGCCATCATCTTGCTTCACAGGGCCTCCCTGATTTGCTGCAGAAGTACCCCCCCCCCCCCTCCCCCTTGTATAAGCTACGCCCTTGTCCAAGCTACAGTAGGCGTAGGGACCGTATTAATTTGGGACCTAATTTTAATTCGGTACCAAATGCAGTGCAGCCACATAAGACATGGGTTTGGTGACAGATTTGCGAGTCACATAGAGACACGGACACATTTGTTGTGAGTGTTTGCCATTTGAACCCACATAGCTCTGATTGTGGGGATGTTTGTGCATTATATGCCCTTTTCTTGCACTGGCTCACCATGCAATCCTCTCTTTTGCACCTGGGCGCCCGGTGTTGGTAGTTGTATGTGTCGCGCGCAAGCTACGCCTGTGTCCAAGCTACAGTAGGCGTAGGGACCGTATTAATTTGGGACTTTGGCGTAGCTTATACAAGGGGGGGGGGGGTAGTGGTGTGCAATTTGAGAGATATGTGGTGCCATAGTTGGACCTGGGTACCACAGAATGTTTGTACGGCTTCTAGATGTGCAGCACTGTATGCAATACGTATGCAAAACGCTGTTTCTCACCAACACTTATGACGTTACACGCAACGCACATGTGCGTGCACGCACGCACGCACGCACGCACGCACGCACGCACGCACACACGCACGCACACACGCAGGCACGCAGGCACGCACACACGCCCGCACGCCCGCCCGCACGCACGCACGCACGCACGCACGCACGCACGCACGCACGCACGCACGCACGCACGCACACACACACACACACACACACACACACACACACACAGTAGTGGTAGGACGTAGGAATGTTGAACCTTGCAGTTTGAGCATTAATGGAATTGATACCTTGGCACACACACGCACACACACGCATTGCTACATGTGTGTGCGCTGTGTGTTTTGTTGCCCTGTGATGAGATTGAAGGGACAAAAACCGCCATTGCGAGCTGTTGAGTTTCAGCAAGCCACTGTCTTCGTCAGGACACAAGATAGGTAGATGTTGGGCAAGTGCGGGGTGACAGTCAGGTCAGTCACTTGTCCCCCATCGCCCATACCTTCGCCTGCACCGGTGAGACCCCTAACCCAGTGCGTGGATTGCCACTTCGCTTGCTTGGTATTGAAGTTAGAAGGCAGCAAACATGTTTGTGTGTGACCGTCATTTATGGAAGTACGAAAGTAAGAACCTCAATGCATCCTTGTTGAATCTTTGAATCCCTGAACTTTTGGGTTGCTTCGGCGTGGCAGTACCCGCTGCACTACCATGCATTGGTACCCTCTGCAGGCACAGATCCAGGTTTGCCTTTCCGGCCACACGATGTATCGGGTGACTGTACTGCGCCCTGCAGCACTGATGCAGAGACCGGGTTATGAACCCGAGAGCCTCATCGCTACTCAACGCAGGCCTGTTGCAAAAAAAAAAAAGAAGGGACAAAAGCCGTGGTGTGTTAGCGGCAGCTGTACATATGGAATTTGTCACCCCGTTAGGGCTGTGCCCCTGCAGGGCTGGACATTGGACTCAAGGCCTGTTCAACCTCGCAGTTTGAGCATGAATGGAATTGATACCTTGGCGCACACGTGGCTGCAGTGCGAACAAAGCTGTCAATGTGATATTATATAGCGAACCCAGACCTCCCCAGAAACCCCAGTTTGGCGTCACTGCCTCTACTCTCCACAGTGTGCAGCCTGCCCGCCCGTCAGATGGTTGTTCGAGTTATACTGTGCGTGTGTCTTGAGGGCATTGAGGCCCAGGGAACCAGCCAAACGCTACGATCTTGTTTCATAAATTGGGCAGCACCCACAAACATCAAGTTGTACACAGAGCATATGACAGGGACAGGGTGCATGAAGCCGTATATCAGTGGGTTAGGCCGCATGCCAGAGGGGCACAACCAGTGGGCATGTTCAACCTCGCCGTCTGAGCAAGCTTTGAATCCATTGGGCGTTGCGCATACACCAGCATCCTTGTTCTCTCTTCTTTCCATCTCTCCCCACACTTTTTCCGGTTTTGAAGACGGTTGCATGGAGATGTAGAGGGGGGGTATCAGACGCGTTGCGCGCGCGCGGTGTGGGTACTGGGGTTGTTCTGTAGACCCTTTCAGCCAGTTTAGAGGCAACTGCGCCCATTTTGGGGGACCAAGACATCCCCAATCTGCATGTGTGCCTTGTTTTTGCTTTTGCAATGTCTTTTGTCATGTTCCCTTGTTTGTAGGCCTGTTGGTTTCAAAATTTTATTGCAGAATTCTGTCCCCACAGAGCTATGTCTCTCTCATGGCTTCATGCAGGGGTGTCAGTCCTGTGTGCTTTGTCGACTTTGTTTGCATGTGAGCTCGCCCAAGGGGGCCCTCACACGCTAGTGCTGACACTTTCATCAAGAGGGCCCATTAGGAAATAACAGCATCCATCCAGAGCCCATCAGAAAATAACAGTGACCATCCAGAGCCCACCGGGAAAGAACAACATCTATCCAGAGCCTCTGAGGAAATAACAATGACCATCCAAGGCCCACCAGGAAATAACAGCGATCATCCAGAGCCAATCAGGGGGAATGGTAATGCCTCAAGATCCCACCAGGTACCATTTGCAACTCCTCTCCCAGTAGACCACCTCCTAGGGAAGTTGTTCAAATACCTGACGCGGTGCGCGCGCGGTGCGCGCACGGTGCGGAAACTCCCCCAGAGATGAATCTCAGGTCACTGCTCTAGGAGGTTGGTTGGCATGGGTATCCATAGCAATGGTGGCTGCCATGTTGTTGGTTTCCCAACAGAGCCCCATCCACTGGAGGATTTTGAACTCCGTGCCATGGCCGCATGGATAGAGGAGGGCAGACTGGCGAAATATGGTCTGGGTGTGGCCCAAGGTGGAACTCATATGATTGGTGACATGTGAGCACAGCGTGTGACCAGTACCCTGCATGGGTGCTGTTCAGCCC
Source organism: Eutreptiella sp. 'Long Island Sound 2002' (assembly GCA_964036045.1). Taxonomy (NCBI): domain Eukaryota; phylum Euglenozoa; class Euglenophyceae; order Eutreptiales; family Eutreptiaceae; genus Eutreptiella; species Eutreptiella sp. 'Long Island Sound 2002'. Next base: position 30,709,830 of record OZ038394.1, on the reverse strand, counting down.
GGCCCGGCCGGGGCAGCCGTATCCGGTGTGTCCGGTGGAATCGGCTCCGGGCACAGCAGACACCAGACACCAGACACCTGCATGGGTGCCTGCTGGGAACAAACACAATGAGGGAGTACCAGGCACGGTGCGCGCACGGTGCAAATATTTGAGTTGTTCTCGGAACCACTTCCTCTAATTTAGAGGGTACTGCATGCCGTTGTTAGGGCAAAAGTCCACAAATTGTCTGCCCACATCCTTTTGTTTGTTTTCCCACATAGCAATGTCTCTTTCAAGGCTTCCCATTGTTGTCACTGTCACATACACCCGTTCTACTGGCGCCCGAGTTGCAGCCACCAGCAACCATCCAGGATCCACCAAGAAATAACAGCAGCTATCCAGAGCCCATCAGGAAATACCAGTGACCATCCAAGGCCCACCAGGAAATAACAGCAACCATTCAGAGCCAATCAGGGGGAATGGTAACACTTCAGAGCCTACCAGGTACCATCTACAACCCCTCTCCTGGTAGACCATCTCCTGGGGAAGTTGTTCAAATGCCTGGCACGGTGCGCGCACGGTGCGCGCACAGTGCGAATACTCCCTCAATGTATGAATGAGGCCAACAAACAACTACTCCCTAAAATCATAGAATCATCCCATGCCGCAACAAGAGCCGCTAACATGCAGTTAGAAACAACCCAAGATAAACCCAATAGATTGCATTACGACCACTAAAGTGCCCTGTGAACAAAAGCTCATCCTTGCAAGTTAACTCACAAGGGCGTAGGTTGCTGTTGGATTCACGAAAAAGAGTTGATAACGTTCCTCCTTCCTGTGTCCCAATGCTTTGCAAGCCACGCGCCCCTTCTAGTGCGCTTGTGTCAGTTCGGCACATGGCACGATGCGCCTCCCAATGCACAATTTCCAACCATTGCCTTGGTGCCATGACCTCAACGAGCCTTTGTTGCACCCAAGGAGGCATTAAGCCCTGTAGCGATACTTCGTGTCCCCCACACATCGTAGACACCGCACGAAGATATGACAATGTGGCAGATGCCCACTTCCTTTTGATGAAGGCTGATTCCCCTTTCACCGTTGCAGTTTTGAGATTTCTAGGGAATTGCTCCACCCATTTGATGGTACCCCCCCCCCCCCCTTGTCGTCTCTGTCGGCCCAAATTTCAGCCACCACAAAGCGAGGGTGCAGGCCGTGGGCTGGTTCCCCTTGGGGACCAGGAAACGGGGGAGCAGACCTTTTGCTGCCCCCACCCCCCCCCCCAACAGAAATGGGGCCGAACCGAAAGCAGGCCCAGCACCCCCCCCCCCCCCTAGCATGCCCTCGCACCCTCAGTGCAGGCCGTCACATGGTGATCGAGGTCCCTCAGGGAGCGGACGCCGAGCGACGAGTATGTTGGGATCTGGGACCCGCATGGTAACCCAGCAGGTGGTCCTCCTCTCCCACACAAGTGAACAGGTAGACCCATCCACCACCCTACCCCCCCCCCCCCCCTCCCAAGGAGAAGAAGAGTGAAGCGCATGGTGCCATGGTGCCATGGTGCCATGGTGCAAATAACCCATCGTCGTGGCCCAGTGGATACACCGCACCTCTTCTGTCCCGTGGAGGATGGTTCGAACCCCGGGGGGGATAGAGATGCACCAAGCAACCCGAACCCCCTTTTTTTTGGGCGCGGGAGAGAGGGAAAGAGACACAGAGTTAGAGAGAGAGAGGGTAGAGCACGGTGAGAAAGGAACAGAGAGGCGCAACAGTAGAGGATGAGCAGGGGAGAGCACGAGAGAATGGGAGGGAGAGAGTAGGAGAGAGACCCACAGAGCGAGAGACCGGGGCTAACCGGCGCAAAGGGAGGTGGTGGGTTTGAGCTGACCAGGGTTCGGGCTGAGCAGGGTGGGTTCGAGCAGAGCGAGGTGAAAGGGACGCCACGGAGACACGGAACAGTCAAGAAATGAAAAAGCAGGGCGCCGTAGCGCCCCTGAGCCACAGGCACAACATGTTGTCACGTGTTGCACAGCCAAAGCACGACTGGGGCGGCGAGAGTGCGGCCCATGTGAGGAAGACGAAAGCAAGTAGGCATGAATGTATGGGCGGCATGCGCATGCAGCGTGGGGAGCAGACGTGGTATGCGCCACACGCATAACAGCAATGATTTGTTGAGTTGCCTGACAGACGGAGCGCATGCTGAAATACTGAGACGCCTTTGCGCCAACCAAGGCGCCATTGCGCCCCTAAGGATGGAGTATGACACGACCTCACGACCTGCGGGGCCAGGGTTAGAGACTAACCGGCACTGTGGGTGGGTGCCGGGTGCGAGCTGACCTCGATGTCCAGAGGAACAGTGCCAATGCACAGCCAGCAGCCACCTGGTGTGGTACAGAACTGGTCTACGCTGCAGTGCAGCAAGCAATACACTGAACAATGTGGTTATGACCATGCGCCTGTGACACGGGGGCGTATGCGAGCCCAGTTTCCGTTGCCTCATGGCCCCCCCTCCCAGCCTGCGCCCCCGACGGGAGGGGTGCACGGAGTCGGCGCCCTCAGGGCCTAAAGAGTGGAGGCTGTGAAGGGCTCACAGCTTGACCGCTGTGGGTATCCCTTGAGCGGCCTGCCCAGGGAACCTCCAGGTGTGCACGTGCCCCTCCAACTTCATCACAGACGCCTAGGCCAGCACAGCCCCGTGCACTCCAGTGCAGTTGTGGGCGACCCCCGGAGGCCAGACAGCCACCAGCCAACCCCTGCCCCCCCCCCCCCCCTTCCTCAAAGGAGAGGCCATTCGGGTGTGGTGCCCTCTGGGCCCCCTCGTCTACGCGGGCTGTAGCGCCGTAGCCTGTGCAGCCAGCACTGGCGGCACCCAGGGCAGGGAAGCACACTCTGCGCCCTGGTGCCCCTCCACCTGCCCAGGGTACGCCCTCGGCCGTGGGAGCCGGACCTAGCCCGCGAGGCAGCACCACCTGTGCCTAAGGCAGTCAAGGAGTGCGGGTCTGACCCCAGTCGTGCCACGTACCACCGCCTTCCCGTGCCAATAGGCAGTCGTGGAGTGGTTGGGTGGTATGTCCTTGTGACGTGGAGGTTGCAAGCCCAGGCCCACATCTCCCCCGGCGGGCTCAGAGTCAGGCTCTCCAGCCTCCCTACCGGGGCCTGGAGCACCAGGCACACACTTCCCCGCGCCATGTGCGCACGGCCGAACAACAATGGAGCAAGCAGGTGTGCCACAGCCCCCCCCCCCCCAGACACCCAAGGGCACATACACACAGGCACGGCGGCATCTCCCGCCCGCGAGCGCCACCGCAGGGTCTGGGGGCGGTCAACAGTCCGGCAGGCCTTGTGACCGGACACCCGGGTACGGCCGCCCAGTCGGGTCCGGCAGGGAAGGCGGCACGGACCGTGGGTAGGCGACCAGGCGAGGCCTTGACCCAACCCAACCCAACCCCCCTTGTTGTTCCCCACCCCTTGTCGTTCCCCGGGGTGGGGTGGGGGACCGTCACTTGATCAACCCAAAATTTTTCGTTGCGGCTCATTGTGTTGTTGTGTGGGTGACTGTGTTGTGGGGCACTGCTGCTTGTTTCCCTGGCACTCATGGCAGGACATTTTACTCACTTTCGCTGAAATGGAACTTGATAGCACAACCATGTTTCCCCCTGGGACAAGTGTGATGTTCATCTGCTCCACGGGGGAACCTGTTTTGGCGCAAGTCGTTGGACATTCGGAGCACGGTGATGCATATTGCCGCATCACTTATGACCATGATGGCAAGACCGTCTTGCATGACCGCGCGTCTGTTTGGCGCCTCTCGCTGCCACGTGCTCCCTCTCCGCCCCGCGTGTACGGTGGTGGTGCGGTCCCCCAGTGGGGGCTGGGGGACCGTCACTTGGTGACCGTCCCCAGGGGGGGGGTGGGGGACCGTCTTCCCTGGGGTGGGGAACGACAAGGGGGGGGGGGGGGGGCGAAGCTGCGTGGGATGAGCGGCGCCACACGGCGGCAGTACTGTTGTCTAGGCCAATGGGTGGTCAGATGTAGGATCCCATTTTGCTAGTGCCAAGTGCCGGTGCCAATGCAGGTGTCTGGACAGCACTCTATTTGACCCCTGTCTCAACCCCATCAAGCATCAACTGGTCTGCAGGGTCTTGTATCTTTTGGTCTTTCGACCAATCTCAGTGGAAGATGTTCAAGAACCCCACACAGTGGGCTTTGACACCGCCAGTGCCCCATTACCAGTGCCAAGGGTTCATTAAACATTCTGTATGTCCTCTCTTCTGCTGTTTTCAGGGATCATTCCTGTACCCCCCCACCCCCCCGTGCCCTTCCCCCTGTTGTCCTTCCCCAGGGGGTGGGGGGGGGTGAACCAAAATTTTGTTGCCGGTCACTGTGTTGTGTTGAGGGTCAGTGTGTTGTGAGGCACTGCCACTTGTATCCCCAGTATTCTGGCAGAACACTGTGAATCACTTTCTCTAAAATGGAACCTGATAGTACAACCATGTTTACCCCTGGGACGAGCCCCTGGGACGAGTATGAGACGGGGGGGCCGGGGGGGGGGGGTTGGCGTCTTCCCATGGGGGGGGGGGGGGCGATGCGCCATGTCGTGATTGATGTTCTGAATATCATGCATTTCCGACGCCTTCTGTCCCGCCCACTACACACCCCAAAAGCAATGATGTATGAGCAGGTGCCAACACACATTGTGACTCTGGCAAGTCCTGATGAATCCAAGCAACATCCGTTGCACCGTGTGCATGGGGCGGGCAGGCAGGGCTTGCGGCCTCTTTCAGGGAGACTTCCCCCCCATCTAAGCCTCAGACAGAAATCCTCTGGGGATGGGGAGATGGGGGGCAAGGCGTCACGCCTTTCAGCCCTGCCAGACACCTGGGTAGAAGGTACAGGGTGGCCTCAAGATATGTTGTTGTCATATGAGTGTGCCTGTCTTCAGCGCGTGTCAAGGGCCAGAGCCCACAAGCGATCCATGAATGCCACAACGTTGGTGAGGCGGAGTTCCAAATGCAGTCGCTCTCCTGAGTTCCTTTTGGGATAGGCACCTGACCCTCATTTTGCACCTTCCTAAACATGTCCATAGCCTTCGACAGACTTGGCTCAATGCATCGGACTGCAGGAACACAACAATGTGCCCCCACACATCAGAAGGTAACTGCAACATGTTGCTACAAACCTGCGGGATATACCTAACCCGCCTACATCCCACCCACTTACCCAAAGACACGCCTGAACATGATCATGAACGTCCTCAGAAATATGTCAACAACATCTTCTGGTATCAGATACAGCCCATCCTCACTACGGGTTATGTCTGCTACCACACCGTCTTGTGGGACAATCGTAGCACTCAACAGCTCTGATCCTTGATTCCTAGAGATTTCTGGAGTGCCTTGTGATGAGCAAGCTCTGGCAGCTTGTCATGCCTGGCCCCAAAAAAGCATATGAACAACGTCTTCCGAGAGACGCCTCGGGCGTCTAAAGTTATGCAAACTACTTTTAGTTTTGCCACAGAAGGTTCAGAGGACCCAGAGTGGCCTTCTAGGGGGTGCACTAAGGGGGCGCACTTAGCGCAGTGCAGCTATTTGGGCGTCTGGCTGTACTACAGACCCATACTTTGAGATACTAGGAAGACAATGGTCACGTCGTTTAGGGGTCATTGAACCTTGATGTGCACCACTTGTAGCTGCACAGAAATTCCTACATTGTGGAGCCCCGAGCGGTGACCTTACCGGGAAGCCTCCTCGGGGGGGGGGGGGGCGGCGGGGGTTATGTAGCCACCTTGCCCACTTGTGGGCCACTTCTGATTTTGCCCCCCACTCTGAGGCGGAGAGGATCCCCGAGGCGGCAGGGGATATGTAGCCACCTTGCCGGCTTGTGGGCCACTTCTGATTTTGCCCCCCGCTCTAAGGCGGTGGGGATCCCCGAGGCGGCATAGGTTATGAGCCACCTTGCCCATTTGTGGGCCACTTCTGGTTCTGCCCCCCGCTCTGAGGCGGTGGGGATCGCCGAGGCGGCAGGGGTTATGTAGCCACCTTGCCCACAAGTTGGCCACTTCAGATTTTGCCCCACGCTCTGAGGCGGTGGGGATCCCCGAGGCGGCAGGGGTTATGTAGCCACCTTGCCCACTTGTGGGCCACTTCTGATTTTGCCCCCCGCTCCGAGGCGGTGGGGATCGCCGAGGCGGCAGGGGTTATGTAGCCACCTTGCCCACAAGTGGGCCACCTCCTCCTCCTCCTCGTCGTCCTCCTCATCCTCCCCATCTCCTCCTCCTCTTCGGCATCTTCCGGGGCGGAGCATTCTCGCCCTTTGCAGAGTGTAGGGGGGGGGAACCAGGTGTTTAGTTGGCAGCGAAAGAAGAGACCGGCCCCCGCAGAATATGATTCTGATAGCTCATCAAGTGAAGGTGAGTTATTTAAGTAAGGCCTTTTTCTTGTGCCCTTGTTGCCCCCCCCTCCCCCCCACCCTTGTTAGTCCGATGCGTAGAAAGTGTTCCAAGGAGCCACTCTTAGTCTTAGGCCCCTCCCTCCTTAGTTCGATCCGTAGAAAGTGTTCCATGGAGTCAATGTTGTTCTCAGCCCCTTCTTTTTCATTCCTCGAAACGTTTGGGGAGAAGGCTGGTGCAAATGTGCTGTAAGCGGGGAGGGGTGATGTACCATCATGGCGGTGTGGTCCGAGGCCACCCCCCGGAGTTGCTATGAGCACGCGTATGCAGTTGCATTCCAACCCCTATATATAGTTCATTGCAAGTCACAGGTCTGATGAAAATCAATACATCGGGCAGATGGATATTTCAACAAGTAAGCTCCGAAACAATGAGAAAGGGGCAGGCTTCAATCAGAAATTTTGGCACATGGAACCTCAAGGTCCTTTAAAACACCGCAAGGCACCCCCAAAATTCTCTAACAAGCAATCACTCCACACAACCCTAGAATACCCCAAGAGTGCACACAAAACCGTCTTACGATGGAAGACCGACGACAAAAACATCAGGCAGTGGAGCAGCAAACACGGCGCTTTGCGACAAGATTCACCAACCCCAAGCTGTTGTTCGTCCACTATTTTCTTGGCATGCTTTGTCTTTCTTTCATTTTGCAGCCCGTGCTCGTGGGCAATAGTGGTCCATGTACATCTTGCAATGCTTGCCCATGACCAAACTGATTTTCATTGGACATACTTGAATGGTCCACACGCAAGAAGGAATAAGTTCCTATTTTTCGCTCATTCAGAGGATTATAATGGGATTGCCCACAGATAACTGCCTACACTTAGCCTTGGTTGCGAAGGATCGGAGCTGTGGGGCGTAAAATGCGATGCTCTCCCCTCTTAGTACTAACCGCTAATGGCTCCCTGTGACAAACATCTGCACAGGACAAAGCATGTTTTAAATCAACCCATCAATGACCTCAGTGGTGATGGGAGGTTTTGATGGATTTTTGACCATAGCCTACGGGTTTGTTGTTTTGCTACCCATAGGATCACTTCACTCACGGTCTTCACTCCACTTTTTTTCCCGTGCACCAACTTTGAGGAACCCAAACCCTACCGGTTTCACTACTCACCACTTGCTCCCCGCCATCAGTGCTCCACTGCGACAGCGTTCAAAAGCCTTGCAAAACACCTCCCTCTTCTCCAAACACCTTGACTTCAGCCCCGCAACAGCACTTCAATAATTGATCTTGACGGAATTTTCATCGTCTTTGCAATCCTGAAAGAGGGCAACACCCTCAGCCCCAGATAGCCCCGAGCTCAGGCGCATATTCGGCGCTACCATAGTTGTACCTGCTTATTCACATAGCCGTGCACAGAAGAACGGGGAGGTAGCAAATGAATAACAACAATTGTCAAACAACACAGAAACCGTCGCAATCTTCTTCAATTCCTAACTGGCCACATAACTCAACATTGTCATGGGTGACGGTAATCGCGCTTCTAGCCACGCCTCAAGGGTCAGTTCTGTTCGGCGCTGCTACCTGACTGCACTACCATCACGTAACCACCCGCTTCCACTGCCTAGCTCCCTCCGGTGTTATCGAACACCGAACACATTGCAATCCTAGACACCATTCCCCCCTGTGCTACTCCTTTTTTTTTGTCCATCAGGTCCATCAGCCACACGGCACATAGTCCTCAGGAGGTCAGCCCAATATACAAAGGACACCCACATCCCAAGGCAAAGGTCAGCAGGTTGCCTGTGTGGGGTCAGTGCACGTGCAGGGCCATGTGTTTTGAAAGAAAAGAAAGCAAAGGTGACACCACTTCATGCAATTGCCCCGTACTCAGCCCCGGGGGTACTGCCGATCATGTGGGGGTGCATGCAAGGGCTGGGGGATGCCATTGCGCAAATCCAATCATACAAGTGGGACAAGGCGGTAGCGTGAGGTGCAGATGGGGCCCACGTGCAGAAACACGCAAGGACGATGCAGGTTCGGAGGTGGCCCTGCCCTTCTTGGGGATATGCGGGCATGGGTCGCTACCAGGTCGGCCACACAAGGCTAGTGCCGCGGGGGAAAAAATAGATAGGGGTGGGCTCCCTGTCTTTATCCGCTCTCATACTCCAGGTCCCGGGTCGCATGTGACCTGTGAAACATATTGGTGACGTTCCCCCCCCCCCCCGGGGGGGGGGGGGGGCAGGTCAGCTGTGGCAACGTACCGATGCGATTCCTATGGGTGGATCCCTTAGTGCGCAGTGCGCGGATTTACACAGCATATGGGCCCTAAAAAAAACTGTCACTGTTATGAGAAAAATTGGTGACCTTGTGCAAGCTGTGCCAGTACCTCCGTGGAAGACACCAGCAGGAAACACCGTGTCACTATCCCAATTTCGGGATAATGTCAATGTCGCTTCTGCAGGCCCCTCTGCGGCCATGGAAATGTCTCGTGTCTGTACAGCACTGTCAGAATGTTGGGGTCTGCCATTGCTATGCGATTGCCTGAGCAAAGGCATGCAGTGCGCATGAGCCTGCATGACATCGTCCCTACGCATCTTGGGATTGACTATACATGTCAAACACGAGGTATTATGCTATTCCACACCGTCTGCTTTAAACAACAAATGGGATCTGAAGTGGGGACCCATCGTGCACAGTCCTTGGGCCGTTACTGCCGGCCATATAGCCAATATATTTACAGGTTCCTTGATCAATAGTATGCCATTCCATTTTTCATGGTTATGTTTTCTGTTGAGCATCACACTCTGGATGCACATTGCATGCATATGTGAGCACCGAGTGCTGACAGTCCTGCGGGCAGTGGAGCAGCAAACACGGCCTCTAGCGGGTGTACTCCAGCGTAGGAGACATCCTGGCCCTCTTCTACCGACCCAGACGCCTACCACAGGTGTAACCCGACGTGCCAACCCCCCCCGCCCCTACCACAAAGCGTGCGCGATGGACACAAACGACACTCTTGCCAATGCCGTAGCGGCCTTCCCTATCGTCAGCAGTCTCGGCATCCTTGAGACTAGACAACCAGGGCCTTGCCTAGTGGAGCCGCCCCGGTGAGGTTACGTTGGCCATGCACCACCTGTGGCACAAGCCGAGATTCAAACCAACCCAACCCAACCCCCATTCCAAATTGTGTGGCCCAAACCCCGGGTATCGGGGTCTACATCTGATTTGAAGCGCCCCCCCTCAATTCGGCCTCAACATTAGATAGCAGAGTTTGGAACATCTTCTTCCAAAAGTTGTGAGCAGCAGACCACCCATCCCCTTTGCTGCCATGCTTTTATACCATCGCTACACCCTCACCAACGCCTGCATCTTGGGCGTAGTCACAACCCACCAATTGTCCGCAGATCCACCGGAAGAGCTCGATGTACGTGAAAGGATAATATTGTACCTGATGTTTGTGCATTTGGTCTTGCATGTGCTCCAACATCTTATCTTTTGGGTGTTGCTCACGCTAGTTGTATATGTGCTCTACCAAGTGCTCCTTCGCCAGATTTCGGTCATCAGCCTTTTGCCTTCTCCCCGTGCCTCTACAATTCAGCCCAAAGTACAACCCAAGTCTCAGCCGTGTTATCCTTGGAAGTGCCCATCCCGAGTCCCTTAAATTCTCACTTGCCCTTGCACTCATGCAGCAACCATGAGCATGTGGCCATTTCTAATGCCGCGGCGCCTTCATCTTCATCTCCTTCGTTCTCAAGTTCACACTGTTGGGCTTCCTTGAAGTCCTTTTCGTCCTAGATTGATTTGAGTAGGTGGACTTGAGACCCCAGGCTGTGTGGTCCGTTCGGACGATATCTCCACCGCAGTACATCGTTCATCCACTTCTCTTTGGACTCTATAGCGGAATCACAATGTGGAATTTGGCGGCCTACGTGCATGGTGCCCCCGGTCTAGCTATCGTACAAGGAATTGGCATCTTTGCCAAACATGGCCGCTTGGTCCCTATGTTCTGCCAAGACAATCGTCACGTCGTTTAGGGGTGATTGAACCTTGATGTGCACCACTTGTAGCAGCACAGAAATTCCTACAATGTGGAGCCCCGAGCGGTGACCTTACCGGGAAGCCTCCTCGGGGGGTGGGGGGCAGCGGGGGTTATGTAGCCACCTTGCCCACTTGTGGGCCACTTCTGATTTTGCCCACCGCTGTGAGGCTGAGAGGATCCCCGAGGCGGCAGGGGTTATGTAGCCACCTTGCCGGCTTGTGGGCCACTTCTGATTTTGCCCCCCGCTCTAAGGCCGTGGGGATCCCCGAGGCGGCAGGGGTTATGTAGCCACCTTGCCCATGTGTGGGCCACTTGTGGTTCTGCCCGCAGCTCTGAGGCAGTGAGCATCACCATGGCGGCAGGGGTTATGTAGCCACCTTGCCCACAAGTTGGCCACTTCAGATTTTGCCCCACGCTCTGAGGCGGTGGGGATCCCCGAGGCGGCAGGGGTTATGTAGCCACCTTGCCCACTTGTGGGCCACTTCTGATTTTGCCCCCCGCTCTGAGGCGGTGGGGATCGCCGAGGCGGCAGGGGTTATGTAGCCACCTTGCCCACAAGTGGGCCACCTCCTCCTCCTCCTCGTCGTCCTCCTCATCCTCCCCATCTCCTCCTCCCCTTCGGCATCTTCCGGGGCGGAGCGTTCTCGCCCTTTGCAGAGTGTAGGGAGGAGGAACCACGTGTTTAGTTGGTAGCGAAAGAAGAGACCGGCCCCCGCAGCATATGATTCTGATAGCTCATCAAGTGAAGTTGAGTTGTTTTAGTATGGGCTTTTTCCTATGCCCTTTGTTGCCGCCCTCTCCCCCCCACCCTTGTTAGTCCGATGCGTAGAAAGTGTTCCAAGGCGCCACTCTTAGTCTTAGGCCCCTCCCTCCTTAGGTCGATCCGTAGAAAGTGTTCCATGGAGTCAATGTTGTTCTCAGCCCCTTCTTTTTCATTCCTCGAAACGTTTGGGGAGAAGGCTGGTGCAAGTGTGGTGTAAGCGGGGAGGGGTGATGTACCATCATGGCGGTGTGGTCCGAGGCCACCCCCCGGAGTTGCTATGACCACGCGTATGCAGTTGCATTCCAACCCCTATATATAGTTCATTGCAAGTCACAGGTATGATGAAAGTCAACACTTCGGGCAGATCGATATTTCAACAAGTAAGCTCCGAAACAATGAGAAAGGGGCAGACTTCAATCAGAAATTTTGGCACATGGAACCTCAAGGTCCTTTAAAACACCGCAAGGCCCCCCAAAAATTCTGTAACAAGCAAGCGCTCCACACAACCTTAGAGTACCCCAAGAGTGCACACAAAACCGTCTTACGATGGAAGACCGACGACAAAAACATCAGGCAGTGGAGCAGCAAACACGGCGCTTTGCGACAAGATTCACCAACCCCAAGCTGTTTGTCGTCCACTATTTTCTTGGCATGCTTTGTCTTTCTTTCATTTTGCAGCCCGTGCTCGTGGGCAATAGTGGTCCATGTACATCTTGCAATGCTTGCCCATGACCAAACTGATTTTCATTGGACATACTTGAATGGTCCACACACAAGAAGGAATAAATTCCCTTTTTTCGCTCATTCAGAGGATTATTATGGGATTGCCCACAGATAACTGCCTACACTTAGCCTTGGTTGCGAAGGATCGGAGCCGTGGGGAGTAAAATGCGATGCTCTCCCCTCTTAGTACTAAGCGCTATTGGCTCCCCGTGACAAACATCTGCACAGGACAAAGCATGTTTTAAATCAACCCATCAATGACCTCAGTGGTGATGGGAGGTTTTGATGGATTCTTGACCATAGCCTACGGGTTTGTTGTTTTGCTACCCATAGGATCACTTCACTCACGGTCTTCACTCCACTTTTTTTCCCGTGCACCAACTTTGAGGAACCCAAACCCTACCGGTTTCACTACTCACCACTTGCTCCCCGCCATCAGTGCTCCACTGCGACAACGTTCAAAAGCCTTGCAAAACACCTCCCTCTTCTCCAAACACCCTGACTTCAGCCCCGCAACAGCACTTCAATAATTGATCTTGACGGAATTTTCATCGTCTTTGCAATCCTGAAAGAGGGCAACACCCTCAGCCCCAGATAGCCCCGAGCTCAAGCGCATATTCGGCGCTACCATAGTTGTACCTGCTTATTCACATAGCCGTGCACAGAAGAACGGGGAGGTAGCAAATGAATAACATCAATTGTCAAACAACACAGAAACCGTCGCAATCTTCTTCAATTCCTAACTGGCCGCACAACTCAACATTGTCATGGGTGACGGTAATCGCGCTTCTAGCCACGCCTCAAGGGTCAGTTCTGTTCGGCGCTGCTACCTGACTGCACTACCATCACGTAACCACCCGCTTCCACTGCCTAGCTCCCTCCGGTGTTATCGAACACCGAACACATTGCAATCCTAGACACCATTCCCCCCTGTGCTACTCCTTTTTTTTTGTCCATCAGGTCCATCAGCCACACGGCACATAGTCCTCAGGAGGTCAGCCCAATATACAAAGGACACCCACATCCCAAGGCAAAGGTCAGCAGGTTGCCTGTGTGGGGTCAGTGCACGTGCAGGGCCATGTGTTTTGAAAGAAAAGAAAGCAAAGGTGACACGACTTCATGCAATTGCCCCGTACTCAGCCCCGGGGGTACTGCCGATCATGTGGGGGTGCATGGAAGGGCTGGGGGATGCCAGTGCGCAAATCCAATCATACAAGTGGGACAGGGCGGTAGCGTGAGGTGCAGATGGGGCCCACGTGCAGAAACACGCAAGGACGATGCAGGTTCGGAGGTGGCCCTGCCCTTCTTGGGGATATGCGGGCATGGGTCGCTACCAGGTCGGCCACACAAGGCTAGTGCCGCGGGGGAAAAAATAGATAGGGGTGGGCTCCCTGTCTTTATCCGCTCTCATACTCCAGGTCCCGGGTCGCATGTGACCTGTGAAACATATTGGTGACGCCCCCCCCCCCCGGGGGGGGGGGGGGGCAGGTCAGCTGTGGCAACGTACCGATGCGATTCCTATGGGTGGATCCCTTAGTGCGCAGTGCGCGGATTTACACAGCATATGGGCCCTAAAAGAAACCGTCATTGTTATGAGAAAAATTGGTGAACTTGTGCAAAATGTGCCAGTACTCGTGTCTAAGACACCAGCAGGAAACACCGTGTCACTATCCCAATTTCGTGATAATGTCAATGTCGCTTCTGCAGGCCCCTCTGCGGCCATGGAAATGTCTCGTGTCTGTACAGCACCGTCAGAATGTTGGGGTCTGCCAGTGCTATGCGATTGCCTCAGCAAAGGTATGCAGTGCGCATGAGCCTGCATGACATCGTCCCTACGGATTTTGGGATTGACTATACATGTCACACACGAGGTGTTATGCTATTCCACACCGTCTGCTTTAAACGACAAATGCGATCGGAGGTGGGTACCCAGCCTGCACAGTCCCTAGGCCGTTACTGCTGGCCATATAGCCAATATATTTACAGGTTCCTTGATCAATAGTATGCCATTCCATTTTTCATGGTTATGTTTTCTGTTGAGCATCACACTCTGGATGCACATTGCATGCATATGTGACCACCCAGTGCTGACAGTCCTGCGGGCTATGAAAGTCGCTATACGTAAATATTATAGTCGGTAGCCATGGTGCGTTGAAGCGTCAATAGCGTGGGCAGTGACTGAGTCCCGCACTCTACCGACGAGCCCCAAGGCCGCATCTATACTATTGCATCAGTGGTTGTCCCGGGAAGCCGTGTGGGACGGATCAGCATACGCATCTTGGCATGTCCCACACACAGGAGCTTGTTCTGAGCATTGCGCGACATGGCCCCACGATCTCCATCTGCTACAGTTGCTATAGTATCGTCCGTGACTGCCAAATGACGGGAGAGGGGGGGGTCTGAGTTTGATTTTTTACGCCACCTTTGTGGTTCGCTGTGCAATTGTGTTTTTTGCTTGGCGGCCGCAGTCCCGCTGCACTAACACGGGGTTGTACACTTCTCAGCGGTTCCTGCTGCCTGCCCCTGCGGCCATCCATAGAGAAAGGAGCGCGGTGTCAACGGACACTGTGTTTCTTTGTAGGACCAGCTTACGGCTGCAACCCAGTACCTGGGAGCCTGCATCATCACGCTGCTTCTGTTCCCAGACCGAAAGGCACCTCTGGTACCAGTGATGAGGATTTTGTTTTGCTGAGATTGCGTGTCTGCCTGTGACTCACACCAACACGTAACCCACACGACTCCGTACGGGGGGCCGGTAAAAGCGACTGTGACGTTGCACGTTGTGACGTGGGGTGTAAACGATCATGCGCGTGCATGGGGATATTATTGTGGTACACGTCTTGTGAGGAGGTAGAACCAGTTCTCCGTGCCGGACAATGTCCCATTTGGACGAGGGGGTGAGGGAGGGGCGGGGGGTCTGGAAAGGGTGGTGCCCTGCTGGGCGTAGTCGTTAGAGACTTTGTTGTGCACATGACCTACATGCCCTTCGATCCACTCCAATTGTTCGTGCTTTGCCTTGACTAACACCCGCACCTTCCCGACACACGCAGCCTGTCGCAGTGCGCGCTTTGCGCCTGTGCTAGCCGCAATGGCGCTGCGGCAGTCGAGCCGACTCTTTTGCCCGTCAGCCCACAGTTGTGAGCCCATCAGGGCCCCCACCAGTTCAGCGCCGTAGGAGTTCGGGACCAGGGCAACTCAGCGGACGGCAATGTCCCCATTGGGCAAAAGGGCGGCAACATTTGACGCGGGGGGGGGGTCCTATTTTGCTGCCATCAGTGAAGGTGTCAGGCGGCCGTTGCCATAATGGTACTATGTAGACCTCAAGTCCTGTTGATACTCATTATGCAGGCGGTCTTTCGAGCCAAGTTAGCGGCACACCATGAGATGTCGAGGGAGAGGTCCTAAGTGGGACATTGCTTTTTTGAAGGGATTGTACGGGGAGAGGGGTGTGTTAAGGTGGAGAAGGTATGTAGGTCGAGGTTCCTCTCCAGGGCGTCAAGGACTGTGGTGGGTTGTAGGGTGGGGAAGTGGCCCAACCCCAGGCCGTGTGACCGGTGGGTGTACCGCGTTTTGCGTGCACTCCGCAGGGGCAGACCCAAAACACCGAAAACAAAGCGTTCAAGAATTTTAGTGAAGGAGGCGGTGTGCTCTGCATCAAGAGGCAGACACGCGGTACGATAGAGGAATCCAAGCAAGATCATCGTATTTAGTAACAATATTATATCTAGTACGTGTATTGGCTGCTGGTGCAGCTCGTGGAGGTGGGAGGACACCTCGGACTCGGGCAACCGAATCGTCACAAGCAATTGGTATTTGGCCGGGATGGGGCGGCTCGGATGCAGCAGGCATGCGGTGCGCGTGAAAGAACATGCCACCTCTTCGCCCTCCCCGGGAACCACATAAGTGTCCCAGCAAAGCAGTACCACTAAAGCCTGCAAATTATGGCCACTTTCCAATGAGTACAGCATGTGCACAACGTCTAGGGGCTAGGACACACTCGGTTGTCGACGTCCCGGCAGCCTGTAGAGGGCACGGGGGGTGTGGATCTTTTGGCAGGGTAGGTAGTTTGGGGCGGTTCTCGTGGATGGGCAAGGACGCACTTTTCAGGGCGTTCACCTGGATCACTATAAGACTTAATGCATAATGAACAGAGAAGGCCATGCGCTGGTTATCATTGCTCCGGGCTGGGGCACATATGTCGTCCACATATGCCGACATTGTCACTCTAAGTCTGGAGAGGTACCGTAAGGGTTTTTCGAAAACGAAGACAAAAGGAAAACACAATAGCGGGCAACCCTTTTTGACTCCATGTGTAGTGAAGACAACTCTCTCCTCGGCCCCGCGAAGGGAGGCCGCGCCACGCTCAAGCACTAGGGACCTTAAGTGGAGTAGCTTGGCGGGCGTATCCATTTGTTACAGGGTGTGGCGGATGAGGAATTAGGGGGGACTATCAAACGCACAATAAACGTCAAAAGCAAGTACGGCCCCGGTGTCGGACAGTGAGTCGAGATCGTTCAGAAAAACCCGGGTTGCATGGGCGGGGGAAGAACCCTGTCTGCCACCGAACTGTCTTCGTTGGAGTTGGGGGGGGAGTAGGGGGTACAAATTCTGGTAGATCCATCTCACGAGCTGCCGGTAGATGGAGTTGCTCGTGGCGATGGGTCGCCATTTGTCAGTGTCCTGCCATTGGCCTTTGCCTTCAAAAATGCAAAAGTCTCGGAGACTAGCCAGGGGTCAGGTATGTGGCCGCTCTCGTAGCATTTCATGAGGTACTTGTGAAGCTAGGTCGCCCATACTAATGCAAATCACCGACGGGGCATCTATCAGCCACTGCATGGAGAAGGTGGAGATCTTAGAAGGCCGGCAACCACAATAATACACATTACTATCCAAAGCGCACTGTGCACACCCTACATCCCCCCCCCCCCCCATGCTAGACTTGACGAACAACCAGTTGAAGTCTTGATACCAAATGGTACGATGCACTCAAGAATAAATAGTTTGGTCTCTTAATGATACTACCAACAAACCCCGCAAAATTAGGCCACAACAACGGTAAGAGAGCCCTAGAACATCCTGGCGGCAATGTAGCATCTGCTAAGCTATAGGTTGTCGAGGTAGCAAATGCCGAAATGATAAATGGCTAGCGGAGATGTTGTGCAACTTGCACTCGCTTTAGATCAGTGAAGCGAAGCGGCAAACAGTGATGAAATCACCGACAAGGCATACCCCAACCACTGAATTGAAACTCCGGAAGTCCTTGGATGGTGGCAACTATAATAATGCATGGAAAGGAACGGCGTGACCACATCATGCCCATAGACATCCGTTGCAGGTAAAGAAAACAAATGCAACAAGAGGAGGGAAGCCGACTTCGGCATTGGCAGTAGGGGGGCAGTCTCACCAATTATGCATGAGCACACCCGGTTGAAAACAAGCTGAAACGCTACCCCACGGCGATGATCACACGCACCATGGAGAAGAAAGCAGAAGAAGGGGAAAGCCACTCAGTATACCCCTGCATACCACATCGATAATGGATTGCGCTATTGCCTTATTCCCTCTAAACGACGGTTGTCAACAGCGAAGAACACTCCGCACACTGAGAGTACACCTGATCATGAAATTAATAGGGACTCCCGTTAATATCGTACGGTGCGCCCCTAGTAGGAGCATCATGTGGAAGGGGGCCGGTGTCACTAGGTACCAACATCATAGATGGTTTGCTCTGCTGTGGATGTAGAAGGCCTCATGCTCTTCTCCCAACTCCATCAGGCGCAGAGTTGAAACATTCTGATCACCGTCAAGTCTTGTCTTCCCTCGACCACCAGATCCAAAAAACTACTCACTTTGTCTGCATGAGACAACCGAGAAACTCCTCAAAAGGATGAGACAAACAAGGCGCATAATCAAGTCGGGGTACACAATCACCACGCTTAACTTGATACCAATTGGACCTCTACTTTTGCACAAGACACCCACACTGTCTCCAAAGTCGGCGTTAATAACCCCCGGCTTGACTCAGAGCAAACCTCAATGACAATCTATATCCAGCGAAATTGCACTCAACAAAACCTACCCGAATTTCCTAGTACAATCCAAGGCCACCAATTTCAAGCGGCACATGGGATCCGAACCTTCATTGGCTGCCCGGAAATCGTACCTCCTCTGCCCCCGAGGTCGTTCTGCAGGGGAGGATGGCATCGCTCGTGTGCAAAACCCATTTTAACTTCGGCCCTGGTGCCATCTTGATGGGTGGCTTGGGCGGAAGCCTCGATAGACCGCTCAAATGCAAATTCTCGCCTATCTAGCAAATGCAGCTCATCGTCTTGAAATGAAGCTCTCGTCTTAAAATTAATCAGGCTCTAAAATCTATCCCTTCAACTTCGAACGGACGCATCGGTTGCAGACGGCGGTGATGATGAAGGCGATCGTCTCTCCATCTCGTTTTAGCAAAGTTGGTCTGTCGCGGAGTAAATCATGCTGGGCTGTCAAGGTATTCAATGAACAGAGCAACACCCGTGTAGCTCATTCTACCTCCTATGCCACTTCATTGATATTTGGTTGAAAGATACATTGACCCTCGAGTCAAAGAATGAATCGCCATAGTGCTTGATATAATCCCGGCGGGGCGGGGGGGGGGGTCGGGGCAAACCCTTCAACATGCTAGCAACAAATTTGTTAGTCGCCATCTTGCTGAAGTAAATCGGAAATTAGCCAGCACGCGCCCCACAATATATGTGTCTCTAGCCATTGCATCCCTTCGCGAGGACAATCTTTTCGGTTTCGGTTGCCCCTATGCATTGAGCGAAACTTTTGCACCAATTCCCGTTTCTCCTAGCGGTGACCCGAAGAAGCGTGTATTGATTTTCCGTGCTAGGCATCGGACAAAGAATACCTTTGTGGGTCAATTGCTCGTGTCTGTTTGGGTTGCCAAGAGGTATATAGCTAGGCACAAAAAGCCACCGATTGCAAGTTGTAAACCAAAACTTCAATAGGTTTCAACATCTAGACAATATCCCTTTGTGCCTGTTGGTCGGTGTCTCATGTCTAGTCCACACTTTCTGAGGGCACGGGCACAATTCACATTGATAGGCAACATCACCCATTGTGTGGCTCGTTTCACGGTGGTATGCGGCAAATTGACAGCCATTTGGGCCTTATGACGAGCCTCTTCGTTAATTGAATTATACGAACATCTCCCTTCACGTAGTGAAGCCTTAAGTGCCGATAATCCACGTACTTCCTAATGAATGTAATCACTCGGGCCTCGGGCCTCGACCACTCCGGCTTTTCGATATTTCAATGCTCAGAGGGCAACTTGAGAATGCTCAAATTTCGTAGCATCCGAGGAGCCATGCTTGGAAGCAACACATAGCGCATACACCTTGGCCATCTCCCACGCACTTGCTGCACGACTTGTCGCACAAAAAATCACAATATGCAGAGTGTCCGGCATGAAGGTGATGTTTATATTTATCCACCAACGTTAAATGTGCAATCTTGAAAGTGACTACATTTCACCACCTTGGTACTTTGTGACGTACCCACCACAGCTGGGACAAAAGCACTTTTCTAAGCACATGAAGCAACACACTATAAAATATTCAGTAGCCCATCCTTGTGCATAAAATGCTATGAGTCCCATAACGATCAAATACCTTAGACACATTGTCCAACATCCTACTTGCTACCACCACAGGAATGGTTGACATCCTGTTTCCGAATTTGTGACTACTATTTAATGCGGTCTCCGAATTGTAGGCAGTGCTACAATTGCAACAATGAATCTACAGGGGGGCGGGGGTTTCTCATCCATTTGATAGTGTGGGTAGGTTTTTAAGGGTGTTTTATGGGACAAGCGCACCATTTGTGGAAATTTTTTGGAATGACATTCATTTGGGCCCGCACATCCCCAGATTTTGCGGGCCCCTATAGTTGGGGATATGGACTCATAATCCACCACATTTGAGACCCACTAGCTTGGGGATTTGGGCCCCCAAGAAGGCATAGGTGACATAGCCACTTCTGATTTTGTCACTCCTTTGGTGAGCCCCGAGGACGCAGGAGTTACTTAGCAGCTCCACCGTCTTGTGGACCCCGAGAAGGCGGTGGTGAGGTAGAGAATTGTGATCATGTCTCCGCATGTGGGGGATCCCCGAGAATGCAGGCGTTACATAGCACTTCCGTCCTACTTTGGGCCCTTGAGAAATTCATGATGAGGGAGCCAATGTTGGTTTTGTCCCTTTTTTTGGGGACCCCCGAGAATGTCGGGGTTACATAGCAATTCCGCCCTTTTTTGGGCCCCTAAGATGGCAAGAGGCTGAGATGTTCAGCACCCCACCATATCCGGTATTGAAGCGGCCTATGCCCCACCATAGGGCATGTGGGCGGACTCTTCTCCGACATAGGCCATCCATATTCGATTGACCCCCCCCTTACTGGATGCCGGCGGATTTTGCCCCGTAATAGCGCTTGCATACGGACTTGGCCCCACCATAGGGTCTCTTGCCGCTTTTTGTCGCACCACAAGGCATGCAAGCGGATTGTGCCCCAATAAAGGGGATGGGCCCACTTTGCCGCACCACGGGTCATGCGGGCGGACTTTGCCCCACCAAAGGGCATGCAAGCGGACTTTCCCCCACCATAGTGCATGCCAGCGGACTTGTCCCCATCAAAGGGCATGTGGGCGCACTTTGCCTTACCGCATGTCATGCATGCGGATTTTGTTACAACCAAGTGCACATTGTCCTGAATCAAGAGGGCCTACAAACGGACTTTGCCACGCCACGGGGCATGTGGTTCGAGGTTGCCCCGGCACAAGGCGCCGGGGCGAGTAATGCCCCGTCAAAGGACGTCAGGGCTGCCTTTGCCCCAACCACATGGGATGCTAGCAGTCTTTTCTTCACCATAAGAAATGCAGAGGGGCTTTGCCCCGGTACAGGGCTAGCAAGTAGACTTTGCCCCACCATACTACATGCTGAGGGTATGTAACGGCGTTTTGCTCGCGAGAGGGCATGCTTGCGGACCGTGCCCCACCAGAGGCCTCGGACTCTGCCCTCCTACACGGCATGTTGCCGGCGGGAGGGGGGGGGGGAGGTTGCCTCGGCACAAGCCATGCAGGGGACCTTGGCTCCACGAAAGCACATTTCAGCACACTCAGCCGCAGCACAGTGCATGCAAGCAGACTTAGCCCCTCAATAAGTCTTCTTGGCGGCTTTTGCCGCACCACGGGGCATGTTGGCTGAGTGTGCACCGCCCATTTGCGGTGTCGAGGGGTGAGATCTAGCTGCATGTCGTGTGATGGGGCAAAGTCCACCCACATGCCCCATTGTGGGGGGAAATGCACGGGCACAGTGTGTGGCGGGTCAAACAACACCCACATGTGCTATTGTTGGGCATAGACCCTTGTGCTGCCTTGTGCAAGCACCCTGCCTAACCCTCGGTGGGGCAAATTCTGTCCACATGCCCTGTGGTGGGGCAAAGATCACCGGCATGCCTTGCGCCAGTGCAAGTCTAGCCACCCGTTCCATGGTGGGGCAATATCCACCTGTGTGCCGTATGGTCGGCAGAAGGCATGGTGTTAGGCTTTGCCCACCACAAGGCATGGCCCACCACAGGGCATGCGAGCGGAATTTGGCTCACCACAAGGCAAATTCATGATTATTGCTGTGAACTTTTGTGTTTGAATTGCCTGCTAGGAGGTCTGTGTTTGTATTTCGAGTCTTTCCAGATGATTTGTAACCCCTTGTCATGAAAATCATCCACTTTTTCTTTTTGAGTTCAACCAACCTATGTTCAAATACGATGGTCTACTTACCTTTTGCAACCATGCTTGCAAACACCATGCAAAAAAATTTGCTGAAAACTTAAAATGAAAACGGCACACTATTTTTTTGTCATGGGGCTACTTTTTCTAACAAGCGTTGCTTGTTCTTTTACATTGAAATTGAATGTTTGTTTCACAATACAAAGCCCATGCAAAAACAGTTGATGAATCCTCCCCCTGCCAAAAAACCACGCTTAAATTTCTTGAATATCCACACCACCCATTGTACGTTCTTTGCACCCCGGCGGAGCAAGTAGCATATCCGATTTCTTCATCAAGGCGTGGGGAACGGCTTGGCGAAGCTTGGGGGCAACCGTAGGGGGTACCTACCTCAGGGTAACTAGCTGGGCGGCACTCCTTGGGAACGTCTGCACCAAGAAACATGAGTGACCTCTGGGGCTCAGATATTGGCCACGGGGGGCGGACTGAGGGAAGGCACCTTAGGGGTTGCCAGGGGGTAGCTGGGCTCGGCCGGTGTCCAGACGGGGCGAACGGCTTCGTAAAGTTGGGGGGGCAGCCGTAGGAGGCACTTACTTCGGAATTCCTCCAAAAGAAACTGAATTGGGACCCGCATCGGGGTGCGGCAGGGGACAACAGGTCGAACGGCATGACTCCCTAGCCTAGCTTGCCGGGCCTGGGCGGGAGGTTCTTGGCGGATTTGGGGCCTCGATAGGGGCGGAAGGGGAGGTGGCCACACATAATTCTTCTCTCCGCTCTCCTCCGGATTGGTCATAGGGCATGTCATAGGGCATGTGGGAGGACTCTTCTCCGACATAGGCCATTTATATTCGATTGCCCCCCCCTCACGGGATGCCGGCGGATTTTGCCCCGTAATAGCGCTTGCATACGGAATTGCCCCCACCATAGGGTCTCTTGCCGCTTTTTGTCGCACCACAAGGCATGCAAGCGGATTGTGCCCCAATAAAGGGGATGGGCCCACTTTCCCGCACCACGGGTCATGCGGGCGGACTTTGCCCCACCAAAGGGCATGCAAGCGGACTTTCCCCCACCATAGTGCATGCCAGCGGACTTGTCCCCATCAAAGGGCATGTGGGCGCACTTTGCCCCACCGCATGTCATGCATGCGGATTTTGTTACAACCAAGTGCACATTGTCCTGAATCAAGAGGGCCTACAAGCGGACTTTGCCACGCCACGGGGCATGTGGTTCGAGGTTGCCCCGGCGCAAGGCGCCGGGGTGAGTAATGCCCCGTCAAAGGACATGGGGGCTGCCTTTGCCCCAACCACATGGGATGCTAGCAGTCTTTTCTTCACCACAAGAAATGCAGAGGGGCTTTGCCCCGGTACAGGGCTAGCAAGTAGACTTTGCCCCACCATACTACATGCTGAGGGTATGTAACGGCGTTTTGCTCGCGAGAGGGCATGCTTGCGGACCGTGCCCCACCAGAGGCCTCGGACTTTGCCCTCCTACACGGCATGTTGCCGGCGGGAGGGGGGGGGGTTGCCTCGGCACAAGCCATGCAGGGGACCTTGGCTCCACGAAAGCACATTTCAGCACACTCAGCCGCAGCACAGTCCATGCAAGCGGACTTAGCCCCTCCATAAGGCTTCTTGGCGGCTTTTGCCGCACCACACGGCATGTTGGTTGAGTGTGCACCGCCCATTTGCGGTGTCGAGGGGTGAGATCTAGCTGCATGTCGTGTGATGGGGCAAAGTCCACCCACATGCCCCATTGTGGGGGGAAATGCCCGGGCACGGTGTGTGGCGGGTCAAACAACACCCACATGTGCTATTGTTGGGCATAGACCCTTGTGCTGCCTTGTGCAAGCACCCTGCCTAACCCTCGGTGGGGCAAATTCTGTCCACATGCCCTTTGGTGGGGCAAAGATCACCGGCATGCCTTGCGCCAGTGCAAGTCTAGCCAACTATTCCATGGTGGCGCAATATAATATCCACCTGTGTGCCGTATGGTGGGCAGAAAGCATGGTGTTAGGCTTTGCCCACCACAAGGCATGGCCCACCACAGGGCATGCCAGCAGAGTTTGGCTCGCCACAAGGCAAATTCAGGATCATTGCTGTGAACTTTTGTGTTTGAATTGCTTGCTAGGAAGTCTTTGTTTGTATTCCGAGTCTTTTCAGATGATTTGTAACTCCTTGTAATGAAAATTATCCACTTTTTTTTTTTGGGGTTCAACCAACCTATGTTCCAATACGATGGTCTACTTACCTTTTGCAACCATGCTTGCAAACACCATGCAAAAAAATTTGCTGAAAACTTAAAAACTGTTTTTTCGTCATGGGGCTGATTTTTCTAACAAGCGTTGCTTATTCTTTTACATTGAAATTGAATGTTTGTTTCACAATACAAAGCCCATGCAAAAACAGTTGATGAATCCTCCCCCTGCCAAAAAACCATGCTTAAATTTCTTAAATATCCACACCACCCATTGTACGCTCTTTGCAGCCCGGCAGAGCAAGTAGCATATCCGATTTCTTCATTAAGGCGTGGGGAACGGCTTGGCGAGGCTTGGGGGCAGCTGTAGGGGGTGCCTACCTCAGGATAAGTAGCTGGGGGGCACTCCTTGGAAACGCATGCACCAAGAAACATGAGTGACCTCTGGGGCTCAGATAATGGCCGTGGGGGGCGGACTGAGGGAAGGCACCTTAGGGGCTGCCAGGGGGTAGCTAGGCTTGGCCGGTGTCCAGGCGGGGAGAACGGCTTGGGAAAGTTGGAGGGGCAGCCGTAGGAGGCACTTACTTCGGAATTCCTCCAAAAGAAACTGGACTCGGACCCGCATCGGGGTGCGGCAGGGGACACCAGGTCGAACGGCATGACTCCCTAGCCTAGCCTGCCGGGCCTGGGCGGGAGGTTCTTGGTTGATTTGGGGCCTTGATAGAGGTGGAAGGGGAGGTGGCCATACATAATTCTTCTCTCCGCTCTCCTTGGGATTGGTCCATTTTTCCTCTCCTTCTCGGCAATCAATTGTTGTGTGGTTGGTCCGTTTCCCTACCTGTTCCGCTCCTTGATTAAGCATTCGTCTTCAACAGCCTCTTGTGTGCGGTTCATTTTAGGGCCCCGCCAATGTGTGCAAAGACCCAAATGAATCAATAAGCATCATTATTTAACGTCCCGCTCTACATCCCACACAGTGGGGGGCACCGGGTGTTTTGTATCACACAGTCTATTTAGCAGACGCAAGTTGCTGTGGAAATAGAGGTGTCGAGGCATCGTTGTCTTATACACGTGGTTTTCGTGGACCGCTATTATATGAGCACCCTGCAAATTCACGTGTTCGGTACTGGACGTTGAACATGCTTGGGCAATAAAACACATTGCTAATGTCTGCAGTTCGGCAAAGATGACCTTTGTCGCACACTTTTCCACCAATGGGCTCACACCTTTCCATCAAATTGCAGCACTTGCTTTCACCTCGCTTTCTATGCTCGACCCCAGCTTGGAGCGGCGACACTCATGAGAGGGTAGGCGGTAACCAGGATGAAACCCGGCACATGCAATGAGCCGGTCACAGCAGTGACTTTCCGCAACAAGCCGAGAGGCATGCCAACAAATAGTAGGGCGGCACCGACTGTCTTTCTAGTATTATCTCCACGTACAGTGACCTCCTTGGTACTTTTTGTTGCCCTCCCTCAAAGACGTTTCGGTCTCACCATATTGCATGTGCCACCCAGAGGAACAACCTTTTGGCCACACTATTTCAACGGCCTACGATCTACAGTGCTAACGGTGGTCAGCAGCCCTTTTGTAGGTGGTAGCATGTCTTGCCATATTAGGAGGCGTACTGTTCTTTGCCACATTAAATTGCTCGCCTTGTGTCCGGGGGTGGCATGGCAACCAGGCCCCACTCTCTGGGGGGGGGGGGGGGGGGCTGGGGGTATATGCACCAAGGTCTAGCGCCGACAGCTTGGGGACTCCATGGAGGTGGGAGTGGAACAAGACAATGCCGGGGATGTCCTTGTTCTGGGGTGTCGCCTCTTGACCTAGCGGTCACTTGGGGGGTGTCCTAAGTACGGCTGGTAGCGGTGTGGTTGGCTAGAGGGCTCCAGGGCGAGGGGGCGTAGGGATTGTGTGCCATGGCAACCCGGTGGTCGTGTTGGTCCCCCAGGTATGAGTAGGGAAGGAGACCGGCCTGGGGGCGGCATTCATGGCGACTCGAGCGATAACGACGGCCGGGCCGCTCGTCCCGTTAGGCACTGCGGCGCCTTACCGGTGGGGTGTCGTGGCGGAATCCGGGGCTGTGTCGGCAAGGCGGGAATCTATCAGCGTTGCACGAGCTGTAACGCCGCTGGTGCTTGGCCTCCGGCTCCCCTTCGCCGTCGGAGGCTCCGGTGAGGTCCACTTCGTTCGTTTGGCCATGCTTGCGTCGGTGCTTTTGTCCTCGTCCTACACAGTGGGTCTTGCGAGTGGGGTATTCACTGCTTGGGTCAGCGGCCCACGGGGTGTAGGGCTGATTTTTGGACTCCGCCCAGGACATCTTCCGGCCTCGGGCAATGTGATGCTGGGTCAGCTTCATACCCTTGTTGTAATCGACGAGCTTGACGCCCGCGATGGTGATCTTTGCCGTGTGATTAAGCTTTGCGTCCGAGATGGACAACAGCCCCGCCCCGAACTTGTCGCGGAGGATGGGGCCGAGCAGCCCCGGGTCCACCTCCCCCGATGGGGGGTCGTCTAGCTCCTGCCACCCCACCCAGACTGCCTTGGAGTTAGCTTTCTTGGCTGCCCCGCTTTTCTTGGCTGCCCATGCCGCTTGATGGGTGGACTCATGAACAAGAGTCGTTTGATCACAGGGGTATGAGACCAGTGCTACATAACGCCCCGCCGCAAAAAAAAACCGACACAACACTTCGCACGGCCGGACAAAGCTCCCCCATTGCAAAATCCGGCTTACACAAAGGGCAAAGAAGTTGGCCATCAATTTTTTTCTTATATTTACGTTGGGATGCACGATGATCGGCCATACCACACTTCATAAGATAATTCTAGGTTGGTTGCGAGGGCTTCTCCGACCCGTGTTTTACGTGTGGGGGGATGGGGCGATCAAAATCATCTTGGGCACCCGTCAAACCATAATCTTGACTCAATGTCGGTAGAGGTAAATGAAACTGCACGCAATCATGGCTCTCAACTCAAAATTGTGGTGGAGTGTGTCCGTATTGTAAGGCGTAGTCAAGCGGGCACAAATTGTCTTCAACCGTCTTGACCAATGAGGCTTGAAGCGTGGTTGGTGGTGCTTTGCTAGTAAGTGTGCCTTCCACGACACAATCCCGTTCTCGTCATTGTGGAGCATTAGGACTTTCTCTAGATCCACCTCCTATCACTCCTTTTTGCGGGTAGAGTACCGACTCTTTGGATGCCACGGGCGACGGTTCACCCAAGTCCACCGACTCCTTGGATGCCACAGGCGATGGCTCAAGCACGTTCACCGACGGCTCCGACGGCTCCGACTTCAGCACCGTCTCAGAGGATTCCTCACACAGCACAGCCGGATCGACAGGTGCAGGCACAGCCGGATCGACAGCTGCAAGCACAGCCAGATCAACAGCTGCAGTCACAGCCGGATCGACAGCTGCAGGCACCAAGGTAGGCACCAGTCCCGGATCCACGGCTCCTGGCAGCCATCGCCGCACGCTCAGCTGGATGCTGTCCAGCTGAGCATCCGCCCAGCGCAGCCGAAGCCCGCCAGTGCCCGCGATTACCGCCCAGCGACCGACGGGCTCGAGCTGGCGTCCAGGCCCGAAGACCTACTCATCATGTTTCTCTCTAGTACCACCAGGTCCCGTGTGCAATGTGTCATTCTTTCAAGCCAGTGCACCATCGTTGTCATCATCGTCGTCATTATCCCCGGCGTAAAGGCATGTTCGTCTGGTATTTTCTTTCCAAAAGGTTGCAGCCCAAGGGTAGGCTCAAAATAGTGACCCAATGAGTGACAAGCAATGCGTAAGGGTGAGGCTTACCGCTTTCTGCACTTGGCGATCGTGTGCTCAGGTCCCCATTTCTAGTCGATTGGTATGTATTTTTCGGGCGGGCACGTTGTCACTATTTGACGTAGGTCGATAGTTGTTCGAAAGCATTAGTCCTTTTATTGGAGCAGAAAAGATGTTTGCTTCTCCTGCGCCATGTGCACGCGCTCTCCCTCCTAGGCTCGGGCATGTGCTCTTCAGCCAACCAAGGCTTTCGCGGGTTTGGTGCCATCCTAGACACGCGTTTTCATATGCGTGAAGGCGTTGCAATTCTCAACGCTTCTACAAAAATAGTACTACAATACCATGGCAGGAAGTAGTTGAAGAAAACATGAAAAGTGTGCATGGCCCATTCTAACGACCCAATCACGAAGGGTGCACACCAACTTTGCTTTTCTTGTTCTCTGTTTGCATTGTTAGCACCACATGTAGATTTTTTGAGATGGTGTGGTGCTCACAAGACACATGGATCAGTCCGCATTTCATGATGTTCCATGTTTGTGTAGTTTTGGTTTTAGTTGTAGGACGCTCTTTGATTTCACATCTCTACAGCACCATGCTTATGTTACGAACACCGTTGTGACACACCAATGGTGTTGATGTGGTCGCAAACATGCCAAGGGCTCCGAACCCCATCAGTAAAGATATGTACGCCCTTAAGTCTTCAAAACTCGAGGTCCGAGATGTCTGCCCGGCCGGCCTCTTGAAGACTGATGTGCTTAGCGATAGTGGGGACAACAATGACACCGAGGGGAGTACCGAGGATAACACGGGGGGCAACGCAACCCAAGCAGCCTATGCCTCACCATAGCCTATGCGGGCAGACGTTGCCTCACCACCCGGTATGCTCGAGGAGCTTGCCGCACCATAGGGCATACGGGCCGAGTTTGCCATTGCACGGGGCATGTAGGTGGAGTTTGCCCCACCACAAGGCATGCAAGCGGACTTTGGCCCACCACAAGGCATGTGGGTAGACTTTGCCCCGCCACAAGGAACACAAGCATATTTTGCCCCACCACACGGTGTGAGGGCAACGTCTGCCCGAGCAGAGTGCATAGTGCATGCATGTGGACTTTGCCATTGCATGGGGCATTCAAGTGGATTTCGCCCCGTCGGGTGTGCGTGTGAGTTGTCCCCGTCCAAATGTCATGCGGGCAGACCCGGGGGGTCACACCACAGGTTCCCCGGGTTCCGCCTATGTGGGCCCGTCGGTTCGTCATACTCACACTGGGTTCAGTTTGCGTATGGAGCCATCCCATGGCACTTTGTTCCGCCCATCATATCGCTGTCAACAACCAATGGTCTGATACTTCCGCCGCAAGACGCACGCCACCACGCTGCATGCACCACTTACCCCTGATTACAGCCCACACGGCACGTTCACAGAAGGGTCACGCTGGCAGTCATTCGGCCCCGCATCAGCTCAGGTCTTTACCGACATGAAGACGTTCAAGGTCAGCTATATACAGGCAGAGAGGAGGTTGCTGTTCCCACCGGTAGGAGAGTCAGGACAAACAGGCAGGGCAGCATGCCGCCAGCTGGATTACTGTGCATGGGGGGAAAGTGGGGGGGGGGGGGGTCACTGAGGGCTTCTCGCGAAAAGTAACCCGCCCGATGACGGGCCCCACCAAAGTAGGGTACCGTAAGACATCGGATGTATCGGGAGTATCCCATGGCCAAGGCATTTGCCGCCGGCCGGGGAAGACCCTCACCCCAAAAAGCATTCAATGCTTGCCTGCCACCACTCGAAAACCATGTGAAAGTCTCTCAGATCGCATCAGTAGCCGCCATTGCCTCCACAAAGCCGCCGGTACAGTGCCCCGGGTACAACAGTAGAGCAACAGTCAGCCGAGGAATCCACACCAATAAGACTAGGCAAGACAAGCAGCGGCGTGTGTGTCCCGCAGGCAGGCACTTGCTGCCGGCCGAGAAAACTCGCACACCCCTTGGGCAATGGCCTCTGACCAGCCGCCGCCTGGCACCATGCATGAAGTTGGCGGAATCCGGGGCTGTGTCGGCAAGGCGGGGATCTATCAGCGTTGCACGAGCTGTAACGCCGCTGGTGCTTGGCCTCCGGCTCCCCTTCGCCGTCGGCGGCTCCGGTGAGGTCCACTTCGTTCGTTTGGCCATGCTTGCGTCGGTACTTTTGTCCTCGTCCTACACAGTGGGTCTTGCGAGTGGGGTATTCACTGCTTGGGTCAGCGGCCCACGGGGTGTAGGGCTGATTTTTGGACTCCGCCCAGGATATCTTCCGGCCTCGGGCAATGTGATGCTGGGTCAGCTTCATACCCTTGTTGTAATCGACGAGCTTGACGCCCGCGATGGTGATCTTTGCCGTGTGATTAAGCTTTGCGCCCGAGATGGACAACAGCCCCGCCCCGAACTTGTCGCGGAGGATGGGGCCGAGCAGCCCCGGGTCCACCTCCCCCGATGGGGGGTCGTCTAGCTCCTGCCACCCCACCCAGACTGCCTTGGAGTTAACTTTCTTGGCCGCCCCGCTTTTCTTGGCTGCCCATGCCGCTTGATGGGTGGACTCATGAACAAGAGTCGTTTGATCACAGGGGTATGAGACCAGTGCTACATAACGCCCCGCCGCAAAAACAAACCGACACAACACTTCGCACGGCCGGACAAAGCTCCCCCATTGCAAAATCCGGCTTACACAAAGGGAAAGAAGTTGGCCATCAATTTTTTTCTTATATTTACGTTGGGATGCACGATGATCGGCCATACCACACTTCATAAGATAATTCTAGGTTGGTTGCGAGGGCTTCTCCGACCCGTGTTTTACGTGTGGGGGGATGGGGCGATCAAAATCATCTTGGGCACCCGTCAAACCATAATCTTGACTCAATGTCGGTAGAGGTAAATGAAACTGCATACAATCATGGCTCTCAACTCAAAATGGTGGTGGAGCGTGTCCGTATTGTAAGGCGTAGTCAAGCGGGCACAAATTGTCTTCAACCGTCTTGACCAATGAGGCTTGAAGCGTGGTTGGTGGTGCTTTGCTAGTAAGTGTGCCTTCCACGACAAAATCCCGTTCCCGTCATTGTGGAGCATTAGGACTTTCTCTAGATCCACCTCCTATCACTCCTTTTTGCGGGTAGAGTACCGACTCTTTGGATGCCACGGGTGACGGTTCACCCAAGTCCACCGACTCCTTGGATGCCACAGGCGATGGCTCAAGCACGTTCACCGACGGCTCCGACGGCTCCGACTTCAGCACCGTCTTAGAGGATTCCTCACACAGCACAGCCGGATCGACAGGTGCAGGCACAGCCGGATCGACAGCTGCAGGCGCAGCCGGATCGACAGCTGCAGGCGCAGCCGGATCGACAGCTGCAGGCACCAAGGCAGGCACCAGTCCCGTTGTCATCATCGTCGTCATTATCCCCGGCGTCAAGGCATGTTTGTGTGGTATTTTCTTTCCAAAAGGTTGCAGCCCAAGGGTAGGCTCAAAATAGTGACCCAATGAGTGACAAGCAATGCGTAAGGGTGAGGCTTACCGCTTTCTGCACTTGGCGATCGTGTGCTGAGGTCCCCATTTCTAGTCGATTGGTATGTATTTTTCGGGCGGGCACATTGTCACTATTTGACGTAGGTCGATAGTTGTTCGAAAGCATTAGTCCTTTTACTGGAGCAGAAAAGATGTTTGCTTCTCCTGCGCCATGTGCACGCGCTCTCCCTCCTAGGCTCGGGCATGTGCTCTTCAGCCAACCAAGGCTTTCGCGGGTTTGGTGCCATCTTAGACACGCGTTTTCATATGCGTGAAGGCGTTGCAATTCTCAACGCTTCTACAAAAATAGTACTACAATACCATGGCAGGAAGTAGTTGAAGAAAACATGAAAAGTGTGCATGGCCCATTCTAACGACCCAATCACGAAGGGTGCACACCAACTTTGCTTTTCTTGTTCTCTGTGTGCATTGTTAGCACCACATGTAGATTTTTTGAGATGGTGTGGTGCTCACAAGACGCATGGATCCGTCCGCATTTGATGATGTTCTATGTTTGTGTAGTTTTGGTTTTAGTTGTAGGACGCTCTTTGATTTCACATCTCTACATCACCATGCTTATGTTACGAACACCGCCGTGACACACCAATGGTGTTGATGTGGTCGCAAACATGCCAAGGGCTCCGAACCCCATCAGTAAAGATATGTACGCCCTTAAGTCTTCAGAACCCGAGGTCCGAGATGTCTGCCCGGCCGGTCTCTTGAAGACTGATGTGCTTAGCGATAGTGGGGACAACAATGACACCGAGGGAAGTACCGAGGATAACACGGGGGGCAACACAACCCAAGCAGCCTATGCCTCACCATAGCCTACGCGGGCAGACGTTGCCTCACCACCCGGTATGCTCGAGGAGCTTGCCGCACCATAGGGCATACGGGCCGAGTTTGCCATTGCACGGGGCATGTAGGTGGAGTTTGCCCCACCACAAGGCATGCAAGCGGACTTTGGCCCACCACAAGGCATGTGGGTAGACTTTGCCCCGCCACAAGGAACACAAGCATATTTTGCCCCACCACACGGTGTGAGGGCAACGTCTGCCCGAGCAGAGTGCATAGTGCATGCATGTGGACTTTGCCATTGCATGGGGCATTCAAGTGGATTTCGCCCCGTCGGGTGTGCGTGTGCGTTGTCCCCGTCCAAATGTCATGCGGGCAGACCCGGGGGGTCACACCACAGGTTCTCCGGGTTCCGCCTATGTGGGCCCGTCGGTTCGTCATACTCACACTGGGTTCAGTTTGCGTATGGAGCCATCCCATGGCACTTTGTTCCGCCCATCATATCGCTGTCAACAACCAATGGTCTGATACTTCCGCCGCAAGACGCACGCCACCACGCTGCATGCACCACTTACCCCTGATTACAGCCCACACGGCACGTTCACAGAAGGGTCACGCTGGCACTCATTCGGCCCCGCATCAGCTCAGGTCTTTACCTACATGAAGACGTTCAAGGTCAGCTATATACAGGCAGAGAGGAGGTTGCTGTTCCCACCAGTAGGAGAGTCAGGAAAAAGAGGCAGGGCAGCATGCCGCCAGCTGGATCACTGTGCATGGGGGGAAAGTGGGGGGGGGGGTAACCGAGGGCTTCTCGCGAAAAGTAACCCCCCCGATGACGGGCCACACCAAAGTAGGGTACCATAAGACATCGGATGTATCGGGAGTATCCCATGGTCAAGGCATTTGCCGCCGGCCGGGGAAGACCCTCACCCCAAAAAGCAATCAATGCTTGCCTGTCACCACTCGAAAACCATGTGAAAGTCTCTCAGATCGCATCAGTAGCCGCCATTGCCTCCACAAAGCCGCCGGTACAGTGCCCCGGGTACAACAGTAGAGCAACAGTCAGCCGAGGAATCCACATTAGGAAGACTTGGGAAGACAAGCAGCGGCGTGCGTGTCCCGCAGGCAGGCACTTGCTGCCGGCCGAGAAAACTCGCACTCTCCTTGGGCAATGGCCTCTGACCAGCCGCCGCCTGGCACCATGCATGAAGGTAGCCCAACCGCAATAGAAAAAGGGCAGGGCTGTGGCCATCGTAAAATCGTCAGCATACTCAACCAAAGTCCATCAGCAATTCATGACCCGTCTGCGGCAGCGCAACCAGACACCACCGTGGCGAAGACCGCCACCATCTCGGGCTTCCCTTGCACACACAGCCGCATGCCCCGGTCAGGTCCTCTCTTGGGTTTCTGCCTGGTGATCAAAGCCCTGATGCCCTTGGCCGACCCGTCACGCTCCGGCGCGAAGAGCACACGCTCCATGGCGTGTGCCGCGCCCTCGTCCTTGGCCTGCACCCGCCGGCCGTCGTGGCGCTGCAGGACGTCCACGATCTCCCGGACCAGCTCGGAGACCACCGAGAACCTCTTCGTCTTTGGAATCGCAAGCGTGACCGTGCATGTCCGATAGCTGGTCTGTCGCATTCTCTCCACTTGTTGAAACGTGTACCTCAGAAGTTGTCCCTGCTCCCGCCTCCGGCGCTTCGCCTGGCGGTCCTCTGTACCCGCTGGAGGGCAGCGGGAGCGCTTACCCATTGTCTCGGGACGCCCACAAAACCGCACATAGAACAGGCTGGCAGAGCAAAAAAAACCCTTAGTCATACCCAAACACAAAGTGCAGGGATTGGCTCGCCAAATATGGCATGGGCGTGGCGCCAGATGACACCGACACCGGGGACTAGACTTCGCGAGGGTACGGCGGGGGGGGTGTGTGTGTGCAGGGCCTCTCCCCCGGTTCCCCCCCCCCCCGTCATGGGGCTCACCACCCGAATGTGAATTGACATTTAGACAACCCTCCACCAACTCTAGGCCCGAAACCCGCCGGCAGCAAGTACAAGGGGCTGTCCAGCCGACCCTCGTTAGCAAGGGTTTCGGCCTCCTCATTTCCCGGAACCCCACAGTGTGCCGGCACCTTCAGCCAGCACACCTCACCCACAAACTGCAAACACGGGACCAAAATCTGCTCCCAGATGTCCACATCAGAAACCAGGCCTGACACCACCCGTGCCGCATGCACTGCGCCCCCCCCCCCCCGTGACGCCCAGAAACACCAGGTTGGAGTCCGTGCAGAACACCTCCCGAACCCCAGGCTGATGGCGCCGAAGCGCCCACAGAGCTGCCCACAGCTCTGCCCTAATGTTCGTCTGTGTGTCATGCAAAGGAAGGGGGGACGAAAAACTAAGATCACTATCGGAGGAAACACCAAAACCTCCAATCCGCACACCGTGGACGAGGTCGCTCGAGCCATCCAGGTAGATGGCGACCCAACCCGCCAGCAAAAATGGCTCAATGGCCAGAACAAACCGTGCTCGGAGAGTAGAGGCATTCGGCTTCAACCGCAGGCGACCCGGGGCGAGCGCCGGCACTACAGGCAGGGCACCTTGTAAAGGTAGACCCGGGTTCAGTAGCCGAGGCTACACCAGCGGGGCACCCTCCATAGGCGCACGCAGGGCTTTCTCGAACAAGACCAGCTCCTACTCAGGCAGATACCGCAGGGATACCCCCAACCAGGCACGCAATCACAAAGAACAAGCCCTTCTGTGGAGGTTGCCTTTTGGTGAATATGGCTAAAGGATAACCGTCCCGATCTACTTTCCGGTAAGGAAGATCATAGTGTCCAATTGGAGATCTTGTTGATGTATCTCATGTCGTCCCCCATCATGGCTGTTGCCACCATTGCCGTCAAGAACAAGGAAAAGTCCGCAGCATGAGCAGCAAACATGAGGTACCGGCCTTGAGCCAGGAACCCTAGGCGACACAATCATGGTTAACGCAAAGGAAGCCGAAGGCCTATCAGCAAGCGCAGTTCAGGTGCAGGTGACCCGTCTTGAAGGAGTGACATGCCCTGAGGAATTGACGTTCCCTAAGGTGTCTCTTAGTGAGTTTTCCGACAAATGGGAAGCATTCCTGAGCGCCGTGCGACAAGTGGTTCGACTAGAGCTCAAGGAAGTTCTTGGACGAGGAGTGACTCCCCACTGGATGAGTATGAAACCTTTTTGTCCCGGTTATTGGTTGTGAGCCCCAAGCGGCGCAAGGGCGCGGCACGAGACGGCACATGCCTTCCACCCTAGCGTCCTCGTTGCATAGTTGGTATTGCACGCAATGTCCGATCCCCGGGGAGGAATTCGAACCCTACTGTGGTCGGGGTGCATCGACCATCCTGAGTCCCTTGATTGTTCCGGAGGATATTGCACATTGCAAGGGGGCGGGGGGGGGTACCGGATATCGGCGTCATAGCTAATCCGTAGCGCGCTGCACCCATGGGCTCGGGGGCGTTGGTTTGAGACCCGGGGCGGCCTGATGTGAGGCGAATAGCTAGAACCAGGGCGTCCCTAAGTATGAAGATATGGTTGGGGCTGTTACGTTCAAGAAAATAAAAGAGAAGACCCATAAGCAACTCCATGATGATCCGACGATCGAGGATACTTGGGATGCTCACGCATGTGGAGTTTATCATAAGTGTGACGACCACAAAGAACCTACCGTGGTTTCAACTTGCTGTGGTCTCGCTGGCCAACATACTGTTTTTGGCTCACAAGGGTCGGAAACTGAGCTACTGGATGACCTGCGCACAGCCATCTCAGCCATTGCATCCCTCCATGTCCAAAGCCGTCTTGCATATCATTCCCTCTCCTTGAATATGTGTACAACAGCCAGCGTCCATGCCCATGAGGGAAGCGCATCAACCTGCCACCTGTCACCCGTCGCCGACCACACAGGTGCCACAACGTCAGGCAAACCACCAGAGCTCAAACCCATACCCAAAACGCGCCGAAGGCGCTCCCTTGTTACACACGTGGCCGCAAGACGCACACCACCACGCTGCCCTTGATTACAGCCCACACGGCGCGTTCACACAAAGGTCACGCATCAGCTCAGGTCTTTACCGCCATGAAGACGTTCAACGCCAGCTATATACAGGCAGAGAGGAGGTTGCTGTCCCCACCGGTAGGAGAGTCAGGGCAAACAGGCAGGGCAGCACCCCGCCAGCTCGATCACTGTGCATGGGGGGAAAATGGGGGGGGTCACTGAGGGCTTCTCGCGAAAAGCAATCCGCCTGCTAACGCGCCACACCAAAGTAGGGTAGCGTAAGACGGGGGATGTATCGGGAGTATCCCATGGCCAAGGCATTTGCTGCCGGCCGGGGAAGACCCTCACCCCAACAAGCAATCGATCCTTGCCTGCCACCACTCGAAAACCATGTGAAAGTCTCTCAGATCGCATCAGTAGTCGCTATGGCCTCCACAAAGCCGCCGGTACAGTGCCCGTGGTACAACAGTAGAGCAACAGTCGGCTGACGAAACCACACCTAGAAGACTGAGGCAGAAAAGCCGCGGTGAGAGTGTCCCGCAGGCAGGCACTTGCTGCCGGCCCAGAAAACTCGCCCTCCCCTTGGGCAATCGCCTCTGACCAGCCGCCGCCTGGCACCATGCATGAAGTCAGTCCAACCGCAATAGAAAAAGGCCAGGGCCGTGGCCATCGTAAAATTGTCAGCATGCTCAGCCAAAGTCCATCAGCAGTTCATGACTCGTTTGCGACAGCGCAACCACACACCACCGTGGCGAAGGCCGCCACCATCTGGGGCCTCCCTTGCACACACAGCCGCATGCCCCGGTCGGGCCCTCTCTTGGGCTTCTGCGTGGTGATCAAAGCCCTGATGCCCTTGGCCGTCCCATCGCGCTCCGGCACGAAGAGCACACACTGCATGGCGTGTGCCGCGCCCTCGTCCTTGGCCTGCAGCCGCCGGCCGTCGTGGCGCTGCAGGACGTCCACGAACCCCCGGACCAGCTGGGAGACCACCGAGGACCTCTTCGTCTCTCGAATCGCGAGCGTGACCGTCCATGTCCGATAACTGGCGTGGCACATCCCCTCCACTTCTTCAAACGTGTGCCTCTGAAGCTATCTCTGCTCCCGCCTCCAGCGCTTCGCCCGGCGGTCCTCTGTACCCGATGGAGGGCAGCGGGAGCGCTTACCCATTGTCCAGGGACGCCCACAAAACCACACGAAGAACAGGCTGGCAGAGCAGGAAATGCCCTTAGTCATACCCAAACTCAAAGCTGAGGGATTGGCTCGCCGAACGTGGCATGGACGTGGCTGCAAATGACACCGACACCGGGGACCAAAAATTGCGAGGGTACAGCGGGGGGGTGGGGGGTGCAGGGCCTCTTCCCCGGTCCAACCCCGCCCCCCGGGTCATGGGGCTCACCGCCCGAATGTGAATTGAAGCTTAGACAACCCTCCATGGACTCTAGGCCCGAAACTTGCTCCAGAAAAGAAAAGTCTTCCAGCATATCCTGAACCTGGGATGAACTGTCGTCTTCATCAGGGCACACAGACACACCACGTGCCGCCGCCGGCAGCAAGTACAAGGGGCTGTCCAGCCGACCCTCGTGAGCAAGCGTGTCGGCCTCCTCGTTTCCCGGAACCCCACAGTGTGCCGGCACCTTCAGCCAGCACACCTCATCCACAAGCTGCAAACACAGGACCAAAATCTGCTCCTAGATGTCCACATGAGAAACCGGGCCTGACGCATTGCACCACCCGTGCCGCCTCCACCGTGCCGCCCCCCCTGGTTTGTGGTAGTTCGTGGTGGTTCGTGGTGGTCCCTGGTGGTCCCCGGCTGTTCGTGGTGGTCCTTGGTGGTTTGTGGTGGTTCGTGGTGGTCCGTGGTGGATCTGGGTGGTTCGTGCTGGTTCGTGGTGGTTCGTGGTGGTTCGTGGTGGTTCGTGGGGCTGCGTGGTATTCCCTTGTGGTTCGTGGTGGTTCGTGGTGGTCCCTGGTGGTTCGTGGTTGTTCGTGGTGGTTTGTGGTGGTTTGTGGTGGTTTGTGGTGGTTCCTGGTGGTTCGTGGTGGTTCTTGGTGGTCCCTTGTGGTCCCTGGTGGTCCCTGGTGGTTCGTGGTGGTCCCTGGTGGTTCGTGGTGGTTCGTGGTCGTCCCTGGTGGTCCCTGGTGGTTCGTCGTGGCTCGTGGTGGTCGCTGGCCGTTCGTAGTGGCTCCTGGTGGTTCGTGGTGGTCCATGGTGCTTCGTCGTGGTCCCTAGTGGTTCGTGGTGGTTCTTGGTGGTCCCTGGTGGTTCGTGGTGGTTCGTGGTGGTTCGTGGTGGTTCGAGGTTCGAACCACCACGAACCACCACGAACCACCACGAACCACGACGAACCACCAGGGACCACCACGAACCACCACGAACCATCACATACCACCACGAACCACCACGAACCACCAGGGACCGCCATAGAGGCATTCGGCATCAACCGCGGGCGACCCGGGGCGAACGCCGGCACTACAGGCAGGGCACCTTGTAAAGGTAGACCCGGGTTCAATAGCCAAGGATGCACTAGCGGGGCACCCTCCAAACGCGCACGCAAGGCTTTCTTGAACAAGACCAGCTCCTACTCCGGCAGCCCCGCAGGGATACCCCCAACCAGGCACGCAGGCCCTGCAGCCACTTTTTCATAAAAACAACATCAGCAACTCGTGCAGGTCTACTCATGGAGACAGCACAGCGAAAGGACCAGTTCACAGCTCCACGTCTCCTCTGGCACTCTTTCCTGGACTGTGGCCGCAGTAATCAAAACCCGCAGTGTGGACGTCGTGCTCCAACCCGAGACCAACTCTGGTGTGAACTCCCCCGCAGAGGAGGCGGGGGCCAACTCCGTCCGAGAACGACGCTCCCATGTAGGCGGCAGACATCCGGGGAAATTGGCAAGGGACCTCAGATGCGCCAGCGTCAGGACCCCGGGCGCACAAAGGAGGGAGAGTAATACGCATGCTCGTGTTGGTCCCGGTAGGCCACATTGTGCCAAGCCGGCCATGTGTGTGAACAGCAGGCGGCAGGGAGGGCCGCAGGAAAAGTGTGCTGGAGCAAGGAAAACACCCTCGCCGAAGAAGCTAGAAACAGTATGTTGGCCAGCGAGACCACAGCAAGTTGAAACCACGGTAGGTTCTTTGTGGTCGTCACACTTATGATAAACTCCACATGCGTGAGCATCCCAAGTATCCTCGATCGTCGGATCATCATGGCGTTGCTTATGGGTCTTCTCTTTTACTTTCTTGAACGTAACAGCCCCAACCATATCTTCATACTTAGGGACGCCCTGGTTCTAGCTATTCGCCTCACATCAGGCCGCCCCGGGTCTCGAACCAACGCCCCGGAGCCCATGGGTGCAGCGCGCTACGGATCAGCTATGACGACGATATCCGGTACACACCCCCCCCCCCCCATGCAATGTGCAATATCCTCCGGAACAATCAAGGGACTCAGGATGGTCGATGCACCCCGACCACAGTAGGGTTCAAATTCCTCCCCGGGGATTGGACATTCCGTGCAATACCAACTATGCAACGAGGACGCTAGGGTGGAAGGCATGTGCCGTCTCGTGCCGCGCCCCTGCGCCGCTTGGGGTTCACAACCGAGAACCGGGGCAAAAAGGTTTCATACTCATCCACTGGGGAGTCGTCCCCCGAGTCTGTCGCTTGGCTTCCCCCCCCCCCCCATCTGAGACAATATGCACACAGTGGTCAAGATGGATAGCCCCCTAGACATATCTGCTTGTACCTCCGAAAAGACCTAGGAATCCTCTGCTGCTCCCGGTGTGTGCTCTCTCTCCCCTCTGTCCAACCTCACTCTTTTCACTCTGTGCTCCAAGTTATGGGGGTGCTGCAACCGCCCATTTTCTGCCTCCTAGCCGGCTCTATGATTGACCTCCAGCTCCACGTTCTGCTGATGAGAGCGGAGGAGGTCTAGTACAAGTCTCTAGAGGTCCGCATGCTCTACTCTTCACCCCGCCCGCTCCCACCTCAGAAGCCGCTCCGCGAGTCCCAAAAACACATACTCACTATCCATGACCATCGCCACTCAACCCCCCAGAGGTAGGGTTTGCAACTCATGGAAAACTGCCCTCAACTCATCTCGGTTGTTGGACCGCAACTACCCCTCTAGCGCTGGCACCAAGTGGTTGCGGGGATCCCCCTCCCCATAGAAAACGCCAAACGCAGCTTGGTCACACCCCCGGACTCGCTTGGACGAGCCATCGGTAAAGGCAATGGCCAACCCGTCCACCTGCAGCCGCTTGAGCTGAGCCAAGGTTTTCTCTACATGCGCCGCATACTCTACCTAGTTGAGTTCTTGTCGTGACTGCGGTGGTAAGGACATCACTGTCTTGGTCCCTTTGGGTTATGCCACCAATTGCCCAGGACCCTATGTTCCAGCCACTTCTTCAGTGTAGCGGCCTAACATCAACTCACGGCACATTGGGACTGGGGTGTGAGAGCCACAACTCCAACTCGCGCACCCAAGCAACCACCAAATGAAAATGTGTAACTTGCTGCTGTGAAAAGACATACCGACAGCGCAGCGACCAAAATGTCGACAGACATGAGAGGGACATCAAGCCGTGTGTGGTCGTCAACACAAGTAGTGAGGAAGCCTGCCACAGATTCCCAATAGACAGCAGTGGCCCCCTGGCATCTAACACCTTGCCATACGTGTGCTCCACCGCAGTGCACAAAGACGCTGTAAGAGCAGCTCATACAGAAGTGGTCATGATCCTCCCGCCGTGTGTTAAATTGTCAGGCATCTAAACGTGTTATTGGCTGCATTCGTGCCGCTACTTGTAGCTCCTTCCACAAGAGCTTGTGCACAAATTCTCGATCCCCTATCAGCATACTTAGCTTGCGAAGAGCCCCCCACACTGAATGTGGCTTTGCTCTCCGTAACGGTGAATCCTTTGCCACCGCCCTGTAATTGTGTTGCTTGGCTCAAGCACGGGCCCATGATCCCATGTCACATGGGGCCTCCGTTGCCCACAACTCTGTTCCCGCATAGAATCGCTGCAACCGGTCCACACTGCTGGCATATGCAGTACGGAAAGTCGGCGCCAGACAACTCAGGTCTCTCGCTGAAATAATTCCAGAGCAGACCAAACGGCCCCAGTGGCCGGTGCCTCGCTGCAGGTGCCACGTACATGCATTGGTGGCCCCTCTCGCATTTTGACAAAGCACATTGTGCCATATGCCCGTTGCATGCAGCCGATACTTAGGGGGTGGTGGTGGGGGGGGGGGGGGGGGGCAGCCTCCTCTTCACCTCGCCGTACGCTCTGAGTGCCCCACCCAGAAATCTCGGCGGCTGTGCTGAGCTAGGTGCCAACTGGATATACGGAAATGTTACTTCATTGCATACCAACACCTGACTGTGCGCCCAGCGCCCAAAGCCCTCACTTAACGTGGCTGGCACCGAGCTCGGCTTGGTGACATATTGCACAAGCGACTTGGAATGTGTCTACAGTGCGTACGTGCCCATACATGCCTGCCCCAACCCTCCCATCGCCTCAAGCGTGGTCAAAATGTCTCTAGTCAGCCCCCAAGAGGTCAGGCGAAGTGCCAGTCGCTGGCTCATATTCAACGGTGAAACAACACGCGGCGTCGGAAAATACGTGTGTGCTGTTATGTGGCAGCACAACGCAATCCAAACTTTTAAAACCAAACACTTCTCCGCTAGTGTCATGGGAGGGTGGCCACGTACTGTGCTCATAGCATCATTTTCTGTATTGATGGTGCGTAGGACTTGGCTGCCGTCACGTGCCCCAACAGCACTCCCAAATACCTGACCCGATCGCGCACCTCCAGTCCTGCTACATGTGTGGGCTTGACCCCCCGACCTTTAAAAAGTACATGCAACTTTTGACGGTTCCACGTGAGGCTTGAAATCCGTCCAAAAACTGACATGACAAAAAGCATAGCCTCCACATCACTCCGCGCACTCTGCCGTGACCCCTCAAACAAGAGGAGTGCATCATCCGCATAGAGCATGACCGTGACTCTACAGTGCAGCCTCTCAAGGTAGTAAATGAGTACCAACGTCAACACAGAGAACAATGCTAGGGAAACGGGGTCCCCCCATCGCACCCCCTAGCCCGTCGTCAGTTGCACACTCATTTGAACCTTCCAACACACCTCAATAACCAATTCCGCTCGCAGGAGCGTGAGAAGAGTGCCACATACGGAGGGGTAAAATGTAGGAAGGTTAGGACCGCTTTAACAAACACATGATGCACTAAGTCACAAGCCTTGGAAAAATCTATTGCTACCGGTAACACATTAACTTTTTTGCACGTCAATGTGTGGGAACGTATAAACCATGAAGCAATGAAGACCCAAGTTGTGCAGGCGGGAACCATGTAGTTTGTTACTTTCGCGGCAAAACTTTTTAGCAGCGTGGTTTCCTTTGGTACCTTCACACGACAAGTGACATACACTTATCAAATAGTCAGAGCGGTTCATGTTTTGGGATGAAGAGAATCACCATATCCCCGGCCGTTTCAGTTCTATGCTCGGAAGGTGGGTGATGTTGGTTCGTTCAGCCGCCATCGCCCCAGTTCAGAATCCCATGCATCCACTTGTACTTAGCATCCCCAGTAACAACAAGGAGGCCGCATCTAGGTAGGTGTAATGGCAAAAGGAGCCATCTCATGAGAACTGCAGGGTTGCATCGGTTCCAAGGTCGAGGCTAATGAGCAAAGGTCGGAATCCTTCCGAGTCAATGTGCGGTCCAATGCCTCTCCGTTCTCGGTACCCATCCATTATGATCTGCCACATCCGATGCTAGTCTAACGTGACATATTGGTGCATTTTGTTAGCAAAACCATGTTGACGAGCTGCGTGCGCTCGAAGGCCTTGAGACGGAACCTAGCATATTGTGCGATGTCCGCCAACATGTGGGAGAGGAATGGATCTTCCGCTTGCCGATGGTCTTGCGGGTGCGTAGTCACATGTCCCATTTAAGTGCACATTGGCTTCATGGCCCGAGCCTTCATGGTGCACCCATCCCACCCCAATACTCTTCGTCTTTGCGCTCTGGTGACCATCTACGAACGTGTGTTTTATCAATGTTTGCCCTCGAACCCAGGGGATGTGAGAGCTGTGATATCGTATGCAAGACCTGTGGTGTTTTCTTGTTCAGACCTATCTTTGCCATATCATCAACGTAAAGCGTACAGTCCACAGATGAGATCTT
This sequence comes from Eutreptiella sp. 'Long Island Sound 2002', assembly GCA_964036045.1. Taxonomy (NCBI): domain Eukaryota; phylum Euglenozoa; class Euglenophyceae; order Eutreptiales; family Eutreptiaceae; genus Eutreptiella; species Eutreptiella sp. 'Long Island Sound 2002'. Next base: position 30,666,651 of record OZ038394.1, on the reverse strand, counting down.
TCACTCTCCCATGGCCTCCTTTCGGGTGCTCCCGCCGCCTTGATTCACTCTGCAGCAAGCTCCGCACCAAAAAACAGGCGAGACCGCCACCCAATCCACCGGTTGTACCGGCGGTGGTGTGTTTTAATGTGAGGGCGGGTGGTCCCATCGATGCCCACTGGAAAGCTCTATGTGCAGGGGAACCAAGAATCTAACCCCCGCTCATGACGACCGAAGACTACTATGCTCTATGGTGGGCCGTCTATGTCTCCTACATAGTGCTGCGTCGCTTTCTGTCTCGGTTACAAGCATCCTTACCCATTTGTTGTTGAGTATGTGCCCTTGCTTTGAGCTCTTGCTTATGTAGCGACTGGCGTGCACCAAATCAAGGAGGTCTTGCACCCGGCCGTTAGTGCGCACCTCACTTCAGCGTCAGCTATCGATGGCTTCAGGCCTGGTTCTTGGCCGGAGGCCGCACGGGGCCCACGTGCACTACACCGTACCACGCCCGCCAACATCGCCTCCTTGCTGAGTGGTGTGTGTGCGCTCAGGCGCAGTCCATCATCACGGACACCCACATCGAAAATGCCGTGTCCGCGTCCCGGCCCTTTCTTGGAGAGCTTTTATTTCATCCTCCACCATGACAACATCTTGGTGCGCTACGGCATTTGGATGGTCACAACTTACTGAGCTTTGTGAAGGCCAAAATTTAAGAAAGAACAACGTTGAACATTGCTTTTCGCCTACAACTGCTTCGTGCCCCACAATGCATACTTCTCTTCATGCAAGTCTTTAACTTCGATTTTCGCGGATACGATAAAATACATGTTCAGTTCCTCGTCTTTCTCTACACCAGGCGGAAATTGTTTTCACCGGCACACTACTATTGTCCCAAAAACCGTAGGAAGTCTTAGTGTATGACCGAGTTTCATGGAGAGGATGCAAAGCGTGTAAGTCACTCTTTGACCGTCACGAGCATACTCAACCAGATTGATATGTTCCGAAGGACGGCCGGCCCTCGGTGTTTATTGACGGCTGTTCCAGCAGTTCGGGGTGTGGCATGGGTATGGTTGTTTCCATTGTAACCACTACCGTTGCAGTTTTTGAGAGTATGTGCACGTTGATGAGGCATCATGGTGACCCCTAGCGCAGGTTTTGACTTCTGATTTTGTCCCCTTTGTTGGGGATCCCCGAGAATGTAGGGGTGACGTAGCATTTCCGCCCTCTTTTGGGCCCCAACCTTCCGGTGCTATTGAGGAAACCGGGACAATCTCTGAATTTGTTGCGTGGCCCCTCGAGTTGGGGTTAGGGACTCACAATCCACGCTTTGTTGTGTGGCCCCTCGAGTTGGGGTTAGGGACTCACAATCCACGCTTTGTTGTGTGGCCCCTCGAGTTGGGGTTAGGGACTCACAATCCACGCTTTGTTGTGTGGCCCCTCGGGGTGAAGTCGGGATAGTTAGTTGAAAAGTAGCGAGCCGGGCAAACATTCCCCCTACATACATGGGGATAGGGGAGGCGGGGGGGGGGGGGGGGGGGGGGCATGATCCGCCATACCGGTGGCAGGAGCAGCCTTTGCATTTACTGTACATTTTGGTTGATGATCTCCGGCGGCCCGTAAGCCAACAAATGCCCGCCCTTTGACGTTGAGATACTTCACTGAGGACCGCCCCTTAAGCAAGCGCCACGCTCCGGCGGCCAATGGCCACTTGTTTGTCTAGTAAGTACCGACCACGTGTGAAGGTCCACGCGTCTACTGCTCGGAGGCCGTTTGTGGCATCAACACTTGTATACAAAATCCGCTCCTGTCTGACCCCACAACCAACGGGTGCTTTCGGCACGCCGTAGCGACCATTGTGATACCTTGCCCCCCCTTTGCAACCCCCCCCCCCCCTTGGGGGGGAACCGTCACTTGGCCCAAAAAGGATAGGAAATATGAGGCCCCAAAAGCGCCGAAGATAATTTTTAGTGCTACCAGTGTGTGGTGCAATCCCCCCCCCCCCCCAAGGGTGCGGCACGGGTGCATTCATGTCTTTCTTGGCTGATGATAGGTCATACCGTACCAGACAAACGGAGTAAGTTTGGGAAGCTTTCAATCGTCTCAGAGTGAGTGTCAGAGTGAGTGTCAGCGTGCGGGAGTTCATATGGGCTGCCCTGTGGGGTAAGTTGGGTGTGCATGCTCCGGTTTTTGTGTCGTCGGGCACCCGCATGTGCTCCCTTTGTGGCCTGGAGGAGACTTTGGATCATGCGTTGCGGATGTGTCGCATGTACATGGCAGTCAGGTATGTAATGAGTGCATACTGGCCTTAAGAGCTAGAGAGGGTGTCGTTTTAGGACTTGTTTTCACCCTAGCATCGGTTATTATTGTTTGAATCCCCCCCCCCCCCCCGGGGTGGTGCTATGGCTCGCAAGAGCGTCCTTTTGGAAGGTGAGGTGGTTGGCTAAAGAGGGTGCACAAGTGTCAATGGATGGCCTGATATCTTTGTGGGCGGAGGGGTTGTCTGAGTGGTTAAATGTGGGGAACACACACGATGATTCTGCTGAGTATGCCGTCTTCCTTGCTGCAGTGTAGTCTATGGTGGCCACGGGGGTCGTGCCCCCAAAGCCCCCACGGTGTCTGACTAAACTAGCAGTATTTTCCTGACCCCAGCCCGGCTCCAGACGATAGACCCAAGCAAAAGCGTAAGGCGGCTTTTGGGCCTGTAGCTCTGCAGGTCAGTTGGGTCTTTTTGTATCGCCAGAGGTAGTATAGAGGTAATGCAGTGAGCGCCCAATCCCCTAGACGGGGGTTCGAACCCCAGTGGGGATGGGGATGCACCAAAAGTCCAGTCCCATTTGTTTTGTTGTGTTTGCTAGAGCCTGAGGGGTTCCATAGAGGTACCTATCGTAGTAGTTACTCATGCTGCCATCGCTCCTTAGGGTGGGGGTTTCGAATCCCGTGGGGCATGTAACTGCTTGGTCTTGTTTAGTAGTCGATGAATATAGCCCTCCAGTTGACCGTATCTTGTGTTCTCAACCGGAGGGGACGTCGTTTTTTGAGGCAGAGCTTCCAGCGGAAAGTGGTCACGAGTGTTACTGAAATATCTGGTGCTCCCCATTGGAGGGAGATCCTTTTTTGGGCAGAACATCCAGTGGAGGGTGGGTACGTGTGTCACTTAGATGGTGCCAGGTGTGTGTAAGCCGAGCACACGGGTGGTATCATCTTTATAGTGAGGGTCGGGAGCATACCTGAAATGCACAGTACACTCACGTCACAGTGCTCTCCGTGTTGAAGGCCAGGTCTGCGGGAGCCGATGGGACCGGCTCTGCTTTCGGCGTGCGGACAGGTCCGAGTGTGGTGTCACAGGGTTTTTGGAGGATGATTGAGTATGGGTGATTTTGGTGACCGTTACTACGGTGACGGCGACGTAGCATACCGGAAACGCACATCACACACATGCCAAAGTTCACGGGTTTGAACCCCGGTCGGTGTGCCACAGAGCCGCCGCTTTGTTTTAATACTTTGCAGTGGAGGGTACATTTAGGGTTGCAGGGTTTGGGAGGATTGTCCATGTCTTCAGCAGCGATTTTGGTATGCAGTGAGACCTCCAGCAGTGCGAGTCACGGTTGACAGGCCGCAAGTACCCTCATGCGCCCTGCGAACTGAAGAAGCTTGAGCCCGAGGCACGGTGCACACTACTTGATTAGGAACGCACTACGTTTGTTGTCTTGGTGGGTTTTATCGTGGACCTGGTCCCATTGACACTTGAGGCGCGTGCTGCCAATTATGTGCGAATCAGGCCGAGACAGCCAGAGATTGAGCAGAGGCTGCACCGGCTACTTGCGTCGGTCTTTAGGGTGCTAACCGTGCATTTCCCAGTGCTGGCACTGCAGGTGGAGCACAAAGAGAATTGCATGCGTGTTATAGCATTTGGTGTTGCTAGGTGCCTACCTGAGCTGGCATCAAAACAAGTAAAGCAAGTGGTACAAGGGCGGAAGTCAGTGGGGGCATGTGGTTGTGGGCTCACAGATGGGGTCTTGCAGTGGATTGTATCCACCATGCCCGGCAGGATTGGTCGATGGCCAAGGTATTGTGTTCAGGCATCTGCGTGAAGACGCGCAATATAGGTTGTGACTGCTGTAGGGGATGGTCCGCCTATTCCTTAGGGCGCGGAGGCTAATGGGTGCAGTGTGGATGATTCCTGGGGTGCGTGGTTCATGGCTAACCGGCGCCTATGGGAGGCAGTGAGCTTACCCAGACGGCCCAAGAAACATTCGATAGCCGTCTTGTGCGGTGATGTCAAGGAAACATTCGGTGCTGATGCGGTTCGCGCCGCAGTGCGGCAAGGCGAAACAATGTATTGTGCTTTGTGGCCATGACCATACGCCTGTGTCACGGGGGTGGATGTGAGTTCAGTATCCGTTGCTTATGGCCCCCAGAGGTGGGGGGCACTGATCTGGTTTGCGCTGCAGTGCAGCAAGTCAAAACTGAGATTTGTGGCTATGACCATATACCTGTGTCACGGGGGTATATGTGAGCTGAGTATCGGTTGCTCATGGCCCAGTGGTGGGGGGAACCGTCACGACATTGGGGGTGAGATTTCAAAGGGGGGGGGGGCGGGGCAGCCCCTTGCTCTTGTAGAGCTGCGAGGCGCTCCGCTGTGGCGGAGTGTTTGCACTTGGCACTGAACATTATTGCTGTGTGGATCCTTGGCGTGTTGGTGCCAGAACTGGCCACTGATGGAGAAACAGAACTGGTGGGTCAACACACTCCTACGAGGGAGAAGTATTGGTTGGAGATCCGTCGGACCAAGGGAAAAAAATGCAAGATGTTTTCCAAGATGGGTTGAAGCCGATTACTTTGAGTATGCAGACTCAAGTTGAGCGCCTGACCCCCGAGGTAAAGATACCGCCCACCCACATGTCCCTTGCGGGTCGTGGTACACCCTATCGTGGCAAGTGGTAGTCTATTACCCCTTGCTAACAAAGTAATACGCCAATTCCTGGTACCTTGGGCATGATCACCCTGACGCTTGTCAGTGAAGTCCATCCATTCTACTCCGAAGTGGTTTGGTGGGTCTTAGTGAAGTGGATTGACGCCGCTAACTGCCAGGAGAGCAGCTGTTGATTCTGACCAAATCTCAACAAACTTTGTACCCCCCCACCCCCTTGCGCAAGCACGGCCTTGTCGAAGCACGGGGTGGCGCTATGCAGGGCGGATGCACGGGATGTGCACACACACATGATGGCGGCTCCGCCGCTGTGCTGGACATGTGGGCGCGGCTCCGCCGCATTTGATCAATTGATGGCCACGGCCTCGCCGCGTTTTCCGGATCTGTCAACAAGTGGACATGATTTCCTGCCGGTGGGATACCTGGGGTGAGGGCCATCGTCGGATTATGGCTAAGCACGGGTTGGGCTTTGAACCGCTGTTTTTAGGAATTGTTGGGGCCACTGTTTTTGTGGTCCGAGTGTAATTTCTTTCTGAAGTAGTCTTTTTCTCCCTGCTTGCTATCTTCTTTTGAGTATAAAAAAATACTTTTCCGCGTAGATATCCTTTCCCCTTGCAATACACGGCGGTTGCAATACCCAACAATTTGTAGAAGATGTCCACAGAGTCCACTGTCCAACGTCCCAAATCTCGCCGAAGCAAGGCGAGTTCGTTAGATTCCCATTTATGCCTAAACAACATATGTACAACCACGGCAAGTAAAAACGATCATTGAGCAGCAAATATGCATTATAAAACGCTGCCAATCTCTATGAGCTTTTATATCATTCTCTGAGCGCGCGCTTCTACAGCTGCGCCCGCTCTGTGCGCTCCATTGACCTGCATCAATGAATCTGTACAGTAAAGAAACTCAGCTCACCAAGCTGACTGTTTTTGACCTGCTGTGAAACTTTTACACTCCCCCCCCAAGCCCCAAAACACCGTTTTGGGCTGCAGGTATATCTATAAAAGTGAAGCAGCTGGTCAAAACACCAGGAAAATCAATCACATAGTTGGCAGCACCTCCATTCCAGAGATGGTCTGCTTTCAGAGCGTAGTCCAAAAACGGGCTCTTGCTCTCAGGCAAGGACTGCTGCAGTCAGCCCCACCACTTTTGCACTTTAAGGGAGGCTGATGTGTTTCGCTTGGGGGGCTGGGGGGCTGGCACCAAAGTACTGCGCCCACACCTTATTCGCCACTCTCCTTACTCTGACACACGACGCCCAACGCCGAAAATAATGCAAAACAAACATCTGCATATCCAGCCACACAGTCAACAGTGTTGCTGGCCAAGTAGCCACGCAAAGCGAGACCTCCATTTCGCCATTTGCTTGGCATACCTGAGAAAAATTGCTGAGCTGCAAAAGCGTCAAAAAAAGGCACAGATGCGAAAAATAAAGCAAACCTGCACTTGTATGTTACACAAGCAAAGCATTGTTGAGCTTAAAAAGGCACTGTGAGCCACTGACGTAACACCCAATTTTTGCATCTGCGCGATTCATGCTGTCATCTTGACCTAAAATATATTATATAACAGGGTAGCACACCATACACGCCAAAAACAATTATTGTGCAGATGGCCCACGTCGCCGTCGCCTTCCACCTCCACGCTTCGGTAGAACCTTCGTGGCGTGTTTGCGCGCGTCTGCTGCGCTGGCGCCCTCTCCTCGACGCAGTCCTTCGGCGCCTGCCATTGAATTTGTGGCGCTTGCGGCGCCCTCGCTCTTCAGCGAACTCTGTTTGCTTACGCTATTGGCGTCCTCTTTCTTTGGTGAACTCTTTTCGATGGCGCTTGTGGCGCCCTCTTCCTTCAGTGAACTCACTTTGTTGGCGCGCGCAGCGTACAGTTCCTTCAGTGAGACTTGATCGTCCACATCATTGTAATCACCAAACCCGTGTGTATCCAGCCAATTTTCGTAGTGGTCAAACCACAGTAGTTCTTGAGAACCACCCACTTCCTCTACGCGTGGACGGCGTCGCGCTGCCGGCTCCATGCATACCTCTAAACGGCGTCTTCCCATCCTTGACCGTTTGTCATCTTGCTGGTCACGACTCAACATCCACGCAAACTGCAACTTCAGCATGTTCAGAACTACAACTCCATTGCTCCATTCCAACTCAACCTGGTTACGATGGGCGACCTCCGTAAACTTGAGATGCTCTTCAGCTCCTAGAGCGTCCAACAACTGCTGCAAAGAGCGGAACAGGGACACGAGAACAGTGTTGGGGACTCCCTCGGACGACAATTGGACAGCGAACTCTCCGGCAACAGCAGGGACTCGGCCTTGGGACTCACGATCTACGCCTTTCAAATCTCCGACGATCATTCGGGTCTAACGAACTTGTAGTTGATGTTTTTGTTCGTGAGCTTGTTGATGTAGCACCAATTGAAGAGTGTGGTTTTCATCATCATCACAATTAAATTCCTCCACATGATCATGACTCTCCCTTGAGGAAGGACCACCTTGTTCATTATGATATTCAATCATGTTGATGTTCAATGACAATTGTTCTTGTAGGTCTCCAAGGAGTTGTTCATCAAGGTCCTCAATGGATCGAATAGACACATAGTCGTCATCCTTCATTGTGTCCATGACCAATCACAAGCCTCTGCTTACCACAATTTAGGTTCGTTTTTGGTAACTATCCCAAAAATTCTCCGAGAACTTTGACTTCACAAATCCAAAAGACAATAGGAAAAACAGAGTGCACAATGAGCAAGTAGAACACCAATACAATGCAAAATGAACAACAACTTCACAAGGAAATGTGGATGAAGTGACTCGACGAAATCCACTTTCAATAATTCTGATAAACCCCTTCTTGTCGCGATCAATTAGGGAGAATGTAAGAAAACTTCATATTGAATCATCGTAAATCCATCTCCCTGTGATCATACAAAGAGAATACAACAGGAACATGGGGTTCAAAAACATTTTTCTGCACATTGACACCCAATGATGTTTGTTTTGATGTGATTCTTTGCCATTCCTGATGTTCCCCTTCCACAGCCTATCACCATCTGCATCTGAGGGCTCTCCTTGATGTGGGCAGTCATGTGTGTTTGCCATCATGTGTGCCACGCACAAGCACGGTCTTGTCTAAGCACCGGGTGGGCATTGAACCGCTGTTTTGCCTGGTTTTTTGGGACCGCGGCCGTGCTTGCGCAAGGGGGGGGCAGGGTAGTATTTGTAGATGTGCGCTGCCCGTCGCTCTGCCTCCACCACATCCACCCGCCCCCAGACCTCTCGTGTGCGGATTCTTTGCAGGAACACGCTTCACAGGACAGCAACGTTGAGGCCCCGGTGTGTTGTGTGTGCGCGCATGCGTGTGGGCGCGCAGCTGCTGACGCTCTTTCTCACGTTCATCTTCTTGAAGATGACAATGGGAGCGGTGGCGCATTGTTGTCTTGCGGCCGTCATCCGAACGGCGCAGGAGGGGTGCACGCACCGCCGCTGCACAATGCCATCCAGGCAGACAGCAGCGAAGGGAGGAATGGGAGGAGAGGAGAGGCAGAGGGGGCTGCGTGTAGGAGGAGGTGGAGGATGCTGGGCGGTGTGACGGGAAGGGGCCAATGGATATGGGGGGTTCACGTGGGAGGGTGTGCTGAGGGGGTGAGGGGGGAAGGGTGTGCTGAGGGGGTGAGGGGGGGAAGGGTGTGCTGAGGGGGTGAAGGCGGGAAGGGTGTGATGAAGGGGCGAGGGGGGGAAGGGTGTGCTGAGGGGGTGAAGAGGGGAAGGGTGTGCTGAGGGGGTGAAAGGGGGGAAGGGTGTGCTGAGGGGGTGAGGGGGGGAAGGGTGTGCTGAGGGGGTGAAGGCGGGAAGGGTGTGCTGAGGGGGTGAGGGGGGGAAGGGTGTGCTGAAGGGGTGAAGGGGGGAAGGGTGTGCTGAGGGGGTGAAGGGGGGAAGGGTGTGCTGAGGGGGTGAAGGGGGGGAAGGGTGTGCTGAGGGGGTGAAGGGGGGAAGGGTGTGCTGAGGGGGTGAAGGGGGGAAGGGTGTGCTGAGGGGGTGAAGGGGGGAAGGGTGTGCTGAGGGGGTGAAGGGGGGGAAGGGTGTGCTGAGGGGGTGAAGGGGGGGAAGGGTGCGTCGAACGGTGTGTTCCGCAGCCAAGGGCATGCCCACGTCACACAATCCACCACAATGCCTCTGTGCTGTGCTGTGCCGTGCGCTTGCTCGCGTGCAAAAGGACGGCGCACGTCCCTTGTGACGGGCATTCCCCAGGCGTTGCGCGTGCACCCCTCTGACCCGTGCAGATCCCGCCGACACCAAGGGCACTGTCCCCCGTGAATGCCCCTGACGTGCCCAAAATCAAGTCATCCTTGCGGAGCCTCCCGCAGGTCCGTGCATGGCTCTCGCCTGCGGCATTCGCCGACAAACCCTCCCACATGCCCCTGTCTACCACTTGCCTCGCCCCCGTGTTCCCGTACAGGCCTCTGCACACGACATGCGTGTGCTCAGCGCTCACAGGCAGGCTCTCCATGCCTCATGCCTCGTCCACGTCGCTTGCACAGGAGGCGCCTCGGTCCCCCCCATGCACGTCGCCGCGGCGTTGGCATGCCCAGGGGGCGGGGGCCTCTGCATCCCACGTGCTTCGCTGCAGTACTGTAAAGGGGGGGGATGGGGGTTGAGGCCACGCAATCTCCCGCACTTTTCTGCACCTCATCGCACATTTTTCCGACGACAGCCGCAGGCTGTGGGCTGTGGGCTATGGTCTACAGAGGGCCAGTCAGGGGTCTCTCCCATTCACCCTCCCCCTCAGCAACACTCGTTGCTCCGTGACGCCTCTCAGGCTGTCGAAGGGGGAAACAGGTCTGCGCAGGGGGGGGGGGGGGGGTTGAGCCCTGAGAAGGGTCTGAAAAAGGGGCTCAAACGTCACAGGCCTCATATAAAGACTGTGCGTCGACTGGACATGGCTCGGAAATCGGGCTGCAAAGCAGCCCAGACGCACATTTCTCACACAACCTTCTCCCCATGATACGTACCTCACAAGGCTGAGCGCGCCGTGGGGATCGTTTTGAGGTACGTATGTGGGGGTACCCCTGGACCCCTCTCCTGATCCTCTCCCAGCCCCTTTCCGGCTGCCCGACGTCTGAGCCCTGAAGGGAGGGCGGGGGGGGTCTGAGAAAGGGGCTCCAACGGCCCCCTCCCGGCGCAAACCGTTTTTCCCCAACGGCTTGGGGGGGCTGCAGGGGGCCGTCAGTAGGTGGCCATGAAGGAGGGTATGTCCTATAGTTCTGTAGGAACGTAAGTTCTGTCCCATTCTTCCCGTCCATGGCTGTGTCACAGTCTAATAAAGACACGACTTGTGGATGTGCCACTGCAGAGGTTGGGAGAATGCGGTGTGCAGAACCGAGAGGGCGACTTGTGGATGCTTTTGTATTGTAGAAAGTAGTACTTGGTATGCCTGGGGTGGGGGTGGGGTTGGGTGGGGGCAACTTGTTCCTACATCCCCCCTCTCTGAAGGACAGAGTCACGAGGGCATGGAACACTTCCCCCGGGGAGGAACTCATGCATTTGCAATCATTCGTTCCCTCTGTCCCTCTGCCTCTTTGTCGCTCCTGCATTTTCGATCGTCCTCTCTTTCTCTCCTTCTCTGTCTGTCTCCCCCCCCCCCCTTTGGCTAACAGAGCCAACCACCAAGGCCTTGTGCCGACCCCACCCCCCCCCTTCCCTCTCCCTCCCTCCCTCCCTCCCTCCCTCCCCCTCCTCCTCCCTCTCCCTCCCTTCCTCCCTCCCCCTCCTCCTCCCCCTCCTTTCCTCCCTCCCTCCCTCGTTCCCTCCCTCCCTCCCTCCCTCCCTCCCTCCCTCAGTCCTTCCGTCCCTCCGTCCCTCCGTCCCTCCGTCTCTCCCTCCCTCCCTCCCTCCCTCCCTCAGTCCCTTCCTCCCTCAGTCCCTCCCTCCCTCCCTCCCTCCCTCCCTCCCTCCCTCCCTCCCTCCCTCCCTCCCTCCCTCCCTCCCTCCCCCCATCCCTGTCTGTCTACCTCCATGTGATTCTCTTCCACTGCCTCCACGGCCACTGCCAATTCCAAACCAGCAACTGGGGCCAGTGCCCTGGCCTTACTTTTGCGCAATTGAACGGCGGCACTGTCCCCCTCGCATCGAATGCGCCCGAGGAAGATGGATTGCCGCACATACGTAGACCCAAACGCCTTTTAGGGGGGCTGTCTACCATCTGGACCGGGGGGCATCGGATTGAGAAAGCAAATACAGGGGGCGTCTTGCGCGCTGTGCGCGTGCTGTGCACAAAGTTTGTAAGCCCATGCCCAAGCTCCATAGCAGTGCCTAGTACCAGTAATCATGAGCCTTGTTATGCATTTAGGGGGTGTTGCCTGAACCGTACGCGCACCGTGCGTCCTTTTGCGTATTCTGTGTCCACCAGATCCACAATGCCTGAATCTGAGCTGCCCTGGCTTATCGCCGGACTGCCGGACGCCAATAGGGGCTGCAGGGTGCAGAAAATAGGACCCTGGAACCTGTGACAAGCATCGGACTAAAAATTGAAGAATCCTGGTATGCCAGTATGGACTGCAAGGTGCAAAAATCAGGACCCTGGGTGTGTTTCTATGGGGGCCATTCGGGGTACAAGTTGGGCTACCATCCCAAAAACATTGGACCGTGCGCGCACCGTGCGACAAGACCCCCTTATACCACTTGCTTGCATGCCTTGCCCTCATTTCTGGGGGTGGGGGTGGGGTGAAACATGAGGTTGTCCAACATTGTGGTGGTGTAGTATGGTCTGTATAGGCAAGAATATTGCCCATTGTAGCAAAAACCTCCAATTTTTCCTGTCATGTGCGCGCCGTGCGTGCCGAGCGCACGCTGTGCGCGCGCTCTGCCTGGACGCCCCCACAAAGGCGCAAAGCCACCGCACCTGCACACGCAAAGACCACACAAAAATGCACATTTAAGTGGAACACGTCATGCGTTCCCTGGTCCTCATGGGTGCCACTGCTCCCCGCCTCCCAGGCCCTCGCCGCAGATATGCACGTGGCGACTTTGTTTTCCGGGCCAGTCCGGCCTCTGACGTGGCACACGTGCAGCCTTGCCCCCCCCATCCCCCCGCCTTTGAATTAAGTTATGTGCCCCTGTCGAGGAAGTGGCCCCACAAGTGGACGTCCCCGGGCCCAACAGCCGCCGTTGGGCTGTGTTTCCCACAGCCGCCGGTGTGGGGGTGTCCGCCTGGACTTCCCTGGCCAATGGCGAGGGCCGTTGCCCTCCTTCGTGTGGCCGCGACACGGAGCAGTGAAACAGGGACAGTCCGGGGGCTGCGTTTGGCACCACCTCCGGAGGGAAAGGGAAGGGGGTGTGTGGGGGGGTGAGGGTAGGCCAGGCAGGGGGAGGGGGAGCGCCATGGAGAAACAGAAATGGTGGGGTCAAGACAGCGGCTTGGCGGACCTTCATGAGAAGAAGGAGAAGACCGACACTGCATCATGCGGTGAAGGATAAACGGGTGACTGTCCTGGGCCCCGTAAAGCAACCAGAGATGGAATTTATGTCACACAGGGGGATCACCCACGCGTGACGTGGGCCTTCGTGCACACGGAGGGACAACACGTGCTGTTGTATCAATAGCAGCCGAGCCACCACCGCCAAGGGAGCAGCGGGACTAGACATAGCTGCGGCGCTGGGCGTGGTGCCAGCGGCTATGGAGGACAGTCCACGCAGAAGGCGGAACTATGCTCCCCCTGCACAATCCGTGGGGAAGAGCTCCCGGGCCTGGGCAGTCTCTGGATGTGTTGCAGGGATGCCAGGTCCGGTCGAGCACAGGCGCTCATCCGACGGCCCGCAGCGGTGTTGGGGATGGTTCCCGATGGTGTCCGGGAGCCGGGCATCGCTGTGATCAGTTGAGTGACCTAGTTGCTGGGGTCCTCCTGACAGGGCTAAGCAGACCCTAGTGGTGAGTGCCATACTTCGCTTGAGCGAACCGGCGGGGGGTAATCGCCGAGACCACCACTGGGGGCCTGCAGCGCGGGCGCCACACCACGGGCTGGGGTCTGAGCGAAGGTTAATGCCGTATGGATCCTTAATGTCTTGACCACCACAACCCGCCGCCATGGAGAAACAGAAATGGTGGGGTCAAGACAGCGGCTTGGCGGACCTTCATGAGAAGAAGGAGAAGACCGACACTGCATCATGCGGTGAAGGATAAACGGGTGACTGTCCTGGGCCCCGTAAAGCAACCAGAGATGGACTTTATGTCACACAGGGGGGCGCGAGGGGGTGAGAGGCCGATGGGCACCGCCGCCTGCGGAGGGAGAGGGTTTGAGGAAAGGGCAAGGGGAAGCGCCCGCTTCCGACAGCAATGCACTGGAGGTGTCATGCCCCCCCCCCCCCCCCCTCGTTGAGTCCGTTCCGCTCCTGCACGCCCTTCGTCCACATAGGCCCTGATGATGCTCCACACGGGCAATGGAAGTTCGTTTGCAAAGCCCAGCCCCGTCACAGACATGCTGTGCGCCGCCGCCGTCTTCTTGGAGTTAGGTCTCATCCCGCCTCTTCCTGCGGCGCTGTGAAGGCGCTCTTGCCACGGTGCCCACGCGGCGCGCGCGCGGCGCAAAGTTTGGGTATATCTGGGGCCCCTCCCGGTGATAATTCCAACCATCAAGAGGCCTCCAGCACAGAACAAACACTACCTAAAGCCTTGGAGATTTATTGGCACCCATAAACCAAAACCGAGGAGGGCAGGTGTTGTGCTTGCAACTGCGCGTTTCTAGGGTTCGATGGGCTGTTTGGGGTGCGTGCATCTCCGGGGGGGTGCCCCGGTGTTGGCCCACGAGTGGTTGCCACGGCGCGGACGCGGTGCGCGCGCGGTGCAGCACCTCCCCCTACGCCCCGCCGGTGCTCCCCTTTGCCGGTTGCCTGTGGCGTGGGTGCGCCCCAGACCCGCGCGCCGTGCGGCCGCTGGCCAGGCCTCCGTCGCTCGGGGCCCCTGCCAAGGCCCCGGCTGCTGCACGCGGATGCCCAGACCCCTGCAGAGTGTGGCTGCTGGTGCTGTGTGTCACGGGAGGCGGATGCCCAACGATCAGGTGCTGAAGGATTAGGCAGTGAAGCCAGAGGCGTCGAGGGCGTCACGGGGCATGGCTTGCACAAGTGAGACAAAGGAGTCAGCCCACCCTCTCACTGCGTGTCAGATCCGCTACCACAGTCATTTTGTGGGATCATCGCAGCAGTGGACAGCCCTGAACCTTGATGCTGGAACTTATCTCGAGTACCATGCACTGAGCAGGCTACGCCAGCCCATCTTCGTCCCCCCCGCTGCACAAAAAAAAGAGACCAATGAGACACCTCCACTGGTTCGAACACAAAGTCGTCTGCATCACCGTTTGCGGCCGCAGTACCCGTTGTGGCCCTTCCCCAAGCCCAGCCGTCAGCACTCATCACCAAGCCCCAATGGCCTTACTGCTGATCTCAGACAACTGTACTGCCATTCATGCCCAACGCCGCACCAGGGCTGCGGCTGTACGCGATGTGCAGTCGGGGACGGCGTGTCAGCCTCTGCCCCTCTCCCACGCAGCCTGCACCGCACCTGCACCCACGATTTTGCACTCCATCCTCCGACATACCCACGGACTGAGAAGCCCCTGAGAGTTGGGTAGGGGGTGTTTGCGGGTTGTTTGAGGCGTGCGCATGGCCATCTGCATTTGTGTAGTCCTACAACGGCGTATCATCTGCGTCGCCAAGCCTTCACAAAGCGACGCGTTCATTGAAATCAGAGACAGCAGCACCACCGGATGCAGAGTTCTGGACTCAGGTCTGAGGCTGAGCCGTCTTCTTGGCACTGTTCCACTGTTCCTGCGTGATCCCTCAACATGTTTGCACTGTTCCTGCACTGTTCCCATGTGCATGTTGGTGTGCCCGTTGTGCCGAAGTTGTGTGCATTGTGTTACACAATCCACACGCCCTCCTGCCCGACAGACACGTCGGACAACATTCGCACCTTCTTTAAAAGGGTGGACGCCCAGTCCAAGGCACAGCCTGCGCCCAAGGCCAAGCCCTGTGCAGAGCCATTGAAAGACAGATGTACAGAAATCTTTACCCCGTGCCCACACCGTTCACTACAGCGCTAACAAGACAGCTGGTGAGGCTGCCAATAAGACAGCTGGTGAGGCTGCATGTCTCGGCCGCTGCATAAAGACCTGTGCATGAGAGGCGTATGTGGTGCGCCCCCGCATCCGGGGGTGGTGTGCCATCTACGACGACCGGCACCCCTTCATTTGTGCCCCCCAAGGAGCACCCCTTTGCCCTATGCTCCTGGGGTACATGCTCAGAGGTGCGCCACAACTTGGGGATGAATTGGGATGAATGCATGCAACGGCTTCACACGGCTCATGCCGGCGTTCCACGCCGGTCCATGTTGTGGTGTGCGTGCTACATTCATTAAGTTCATTAACAAATGATTTAAGCTGCACCAACCATTTGGGCCGTGGGCCGATTTCTGAGGTGGATCTTTTGCACAGTCCATGTGCTGTAGCTCCCGAATGGTCTGCCTCCAAGCGCTCCAATGACCTCCACGACTCAGATTCGGACTAAATGTCTGGTCTTGCATGGAAAATATTGAACACTTGGAGATCAGGAAAACGGTGCTTGATTTGCAGCAACAGAAATATGTCAAGCCGCCAATACACGGCGATTGCCGTGTTCGAAAATTCCTGCAAGTGGAGCAAAATGCTTCAATGCTTGATCCCAAGTGCCAGCTGGAGAAGTCCGGAGATTTCGCGTCATTTCCTGGGAGTCAAACAGAATGGGAGAGTCTGATTGGTAGCCACTCCAAAGTCCACGGCAGCCCCCCAGATCCTGGGACGACCAGTTTTTGTCAGTCACGTTGGGGTGGTGCGGAGGATGGTGTGGTCGTTGGACGTGATTGGTGTGCACGTCACTGTTATACAGATGGTGTAGGTGATGCTTTGCGTAATGTGTGGATGGTTGTCTCCCTGAGGGCTTTGATGTTGGTTCGCAACGTGTGCGAGGCCTCCAGCAACGCCCCTCGTTGAAGTTGATGATGGGCCTCGCAGCGATGGGGGCGAGGGCAGGGCTGTCCTTACGGAGCCAGATTTTCCCCCCCTTTTGCTACAGACCGCCCTTAAGGACAGGCCCCAGGAACCACCCACCGCCAACCGCCAACCGCCAACCGCTGGCAACCGCCACCAACCGCCAACCGCCAACCGCCAACCGCCAACCTTTGCAGTAGAGAAGATCCCATAACCAGGAAATGGAGAACATCCCCGTGAACGTTCGTTTCTGTTGGCGTTTCGAAAGTCCTTTTTCCCCCTTTAAGGACAGCGCTGAGCAAGGGCTCTTAGATGGTGAGCAGACAGCATGAGTGATCATCACTCGCTTGGGGGTGGTGGGCGTCTCCTGCACGACAGAGTGCCAGAGCTGGTGTGCACCCAGGCACCTCCACCTCCACGTACACCAGTCGCATGCTCATTGCTCTGTCCTGCTCCGCCGGCGGGGCTCTTCTCGGACCTCGCCCTCTGCTTCCCACAGCGATGCGCGTTCTGATGCGCAAAGATGAAGGTGGGCGCACTGTGACGGGGCTTCTGGGCAGCATTGCCCCGGGACTGGCCAGCACAGTCCTGTGGCAGTTGGTGAAGAAGGGGAAGGTGCATTACGACCCCGGGTTTTGGAACTCGGAGAAGTTCCTGCTGCGTGACCGGGCCGGCTTCCAAACACGTATGTGTGTGCGTGGGGTATTGGGACGGGGTGGGGGCTTGGGGTGGGGGGGGGGATGGTAGTTCATAGGACTTAGGCGCGGTGGAACCGCTTCGCACCCCCGGGTGTATGCAGCGAAAGGCGCCTATGACATGCCACTGAAGAGCTTTTCTCTGTGACTTTTGCTTTGCACTTCTGCTGGATCCCACGGCGCGCGGGGGGGAGTGTTACCACTGCTCCGCAAGTGAGCCACTTCGGGGGGTTGAGCACCCTTCCCATGTATTGCCCTGTGCACTTTCCCCTCCCCGAACACCACTCGACCCACCAGCCTGCGCATGAGGGGTATCCACCGATGTCGAGCTGGCCACGCCAGAAGAATGAGATCAATTGTGGCTTGGCCTCGCGCTGCAGCTGGATCCTCCGGTTGGTGCGGCTGCTGCTGCTGCTGCGTGCGGTCAGGGGGCAGTCGGAGCCTAGTCAAGGCAGTTCTGGCGGGTCTTCGGGTGAAGGCCTGGAGCAGGGCGTTCCTTTAGGGACGAGGCATCCCCCCCAACCCCCGACCCACTCAGTGCGACCTGAGGTCGGGGTTCGGTCAACCGACGGCGGTTGGCTGGTAACCAACAGCAGTTGCTCGTCGGCTGGCGCTCTGTTGAGGTCCGAGCCGAATGGGGGCCGGCGGGTGCTCTGTCAGCCCGGAGCTCCGCCGTGGCCCGAAGCCGCACTGGATACCGCAGTGCCTCGGTCTCGCTTGCGTAGCCCTGTGCCCATGTCATGGCTGCGGTCTGCGCTGTGGCCTGTGCGTTCAAGGCCTTTGCCGTGTGCTGTGGAGTGCCATTGGCTGCTGCACTGCAGTGTACGCCTGCTGCTGCGTGCGGCTGCCTGGCAGCTGGTCGCTGCTCAAGCACAAGCTTCCGCGTTCGCCGAAAAATCGGCCGGTGTCGGCGGGGCGAAAGTTTTCTATTTCTCCGGTAGGCTAGCTCGGCCGACAAAATTCATCAACGGAACCTGAAGGAAAGGTGGTGAGGCCGCGGGGAAATGGGGAAATTGTCCCAAATTGCCCCGTTTTTATCCGATGTTCCTCCTGTTTCCCATTGATTTCACACCTTTTTTTATACATTACCCAAAATGCACTGTGCAATTTCTCACAAGTCCCCATTTCCCCCCATTTTCCCCCATTTCCCCTCGTTTCCCCCCATTTCCCCCCATTTCCCCTCATTTCCCCCCACGTTCGCACATTTTCCCATTTTCCCCCTTTGTCCCAAGCCCCTGCGGCTGCGTGGCTGATTCGGCTGCGGCTAACGCGGTGGCCTGCAAGCAGAGCAGAAAGCACCTTTGCTGCTGTTTGTGGCAGCTGTTGCTGCTTGCCATGTACACCCGGGCCGCTGCACGGGTCACCCCATCCCGAGTGCGAACGCGTCCTCTGGGATACGGTTGCTGAATCGGCCCCGTGATTTCTCGCCCTCCATGTCACTTGCAGTGCAGAGCACAGTGCAGTTGGTGCGCTTGGGGACGCGGCTTCCCCTGCGGGTCCGATACCTGCTGCTGCTGCACCATTTGCCCCGGAATGCGCTCCGTACGCTGTTTGCCGCTGACGATGAGGATCTGCCAGGTGGCGTCCGGGGGCGGGGCCAGGCTGCGGGTTGTGTTGTTGGTATGGGGGAGGCAGGGGACGGGGCTGGAAGGGTGCGTTTCTGTGCGTCGGTCTGATGCGGAGTTTAGGGCCCGAGGCATTCGTTGCTTTGTGTTCTTCTTTGGGAGGGCGAAAAACGGTTTGCGCGCGCGCGGGGGGTGTCGTTCAGCCCCCTGAAGGCGGGGGGAGAGGGCGGGGAGGGCGGGGCTCTCGTGACAGGCCAATCCAAGGAGGCTAGTCTAAAACCTTTGATGATCAGAGCTGGAAGGGTCGGAGGCGTACTGTGATGGTGGGAATACTACTGAAAAGTATCTTCCACCCTTTTTTTTCGTCCACTGTCTCGCAATTGCTTCTCTTGCGCCGCATCTGATGAACAATTTCGTGAAAATGTCATTGGCGCACGACGGACATGATGATGATGTAATGCCGGTGGTGGTGGTTCTAGCCTTCAAGTTGATGCAGTCCACCCCTGCCGCCCGCAGGTTCCAGGCAGAAGCTGGCGATAACACACTAGACCATCACGCAGGTAACGCACACACCACCGCAGATGAGGTGTTCTGTGGCTGGCCGGTGTACGTGTTTTTTAGTTTGCTCAGTGCCCACAGTCCACCATCGACGTTATCAGCAATGGCCGAGTGCTCATTCTTCCCCGCCTGCAAAATGACAGGTCCACAGGTCCAGCACGGTGGTAAACGCAAGCAGGGCATTCAAATTCGCGAGGCTTTGTTACAGAATTCTTTCAGCGCCATCCACATTCCTCCAGAGCCTCCATATCACGCAGCACAGCGCCCTCATTTCTTTTCTTGTTTTCTCCTGTCACGGACCGCCTCGCTGTAGCCGCCAGAGCCCCGTCTCTGCTCCTTTTTTGGGCATTCATGCTGAGTCAACTGCCGTCACTCATTCGGCAGCGCCGGGGGTTAGGTATCTGCGATTCGGTCTGCGCGCGCGCGTGCGCGCGTGCATGTTTGCCCTGCTCCCCTTTCCTGTTTTCTAGTGTTGAAGCTGCTCATGACGGCGGTCAGCTGCGCCCAGAGGGAACATTCTGCAATAATTTGAAGGGCATGGTCAGGCTCCCATCCCAACGGCCAAACCACCACAATCACTATATCACTGCCACTGTGCCTCGCTTTGCACATTCTTTGCGCTGTAGTGCCCAAGGTGTGCCTCTGGTACACGTTGGTCGGTGCAAAGGCTTCCCAAAATGGAAGCCGCGGGTGCAGCTCGTTCGGGGTTCCTTGTTTGGCCAGTCACATCTCAGGTATGGGCTGGTGCAGGTGGGGGGGCGGTGGGATGTTGCATGGGTTTGGGGCTGGTCCCGCGCTTCGCTGCGGCAATGGGCCCATGTTGTGAAATAGTGCGTGGTTCCTGCCGTGGGGCCACATTGTCCCCTTCTTTTGTGGGGTGGTCTCCTCCTCTTCCCTCCCTCTACCCCAACCAATCCCATGGCCAACTCCGTATCACCCACTACAACACCAATCCCCACCCGCGGCACAAGGCGATGGGCACACGGTGCACGCACCAGTCGGGAAGGGCAGGTCTCAGGTTGTTATGTGCCCCCGGGGTAAGTGACCCCGCAAGTGGACATCCCAGGCAACAGCCGCCGTGGCAGAGAAAGTAACTCTACGGCCGGTGCGGGGGTGTCCGCCTGGACTTCCCTGGCCTATGGCGAGGGCCGTTGCCCTCCTCCGTGCGGACCCGACACGGAGCAGTGAAACAGGGACAGTCTGGGGGCTGCGTTTGGCACGACCCCCGAAGGGAAGGGAGGGGGGTGTGTGGGGGGGTGAGGGTAGGCCAGGCAGAGGGAGGGGGGGGGCGCGAGGGGGTGAGAGGCCGATGGGCACCGCCGCCTGCGGAGGGAGAGGGTTTGAGGGAAGGGCAAGGGTAAGTGGCGAGAGGCCAGTGGGCGGCGACAGCACTCCACCGCAAGCGTCCCCCTCCCCCCCCCGCCCTGCAAGGCACCCGCCAGCCATCCCTGAAACATGCAGCCCTCCCCCTAATTTTTGGAATGGCCGAAGGCCAACGCATTGGTGGCCCCGGGGGGAATTACTATTCGAACGTCTGGTCAAGATCGAAGGCCCCATCCAACTACCAAAGACGTTTGTTTGGGGGGTTGACCGACGAATGGATGAGTTATAAAGGCAGGCGATCTTGCAAACCGTTGGGCCTGCGCACAGGTCAGGGGACTCGGTGCGGCGGTGGGGTGGGGTTTGGGGGCAGAGCCCGTTCCCCAGACGCTCAGACGTGGGTCGTGTACCTGTCAAACGTGTACTTGTCTGCGTGCATTGCACGCCTCATTCCCATCCTCCGGGTCATTGGAGTTGCAGGTTCACTGCCTGTCTCAAGAGGGGGGGCGTGGCCCGCGGTGACTCCCTGCGCAAAACGCAGGGATTCCGGGCTCAAAGGACTGACCTGCGCAGCACCCCCCCCCCCTTTTGTGGGGTTGTATCGATGCCCCTCTATCTGGGCAGGGTCTGGCAGGGATGTGTTAGAACGGCCGTACACCGCAGCAGGAGGGGGGGTCCCCCCCCCTAGACCCCCCCCCTCCTCCCCTTCCAATGTTTGAGGCTGACAGCCAAAATTTTGTCTCGGCGCCTCGGCGCCAAGAGGCTTTAAGCCTTCGGCCCGCCTTCGGCGGGGACCATAGGGGGATCCGAGGAGGAGGGGCGTCCCAGCCGACCCCCCCCCCCCTCCCCCCTTTCAGACCCCCCCCCCCCCCTTCTAATCCACCCGGATATTGTCCCCACAGCCCCATTCCCCGAGCCTTCCCGCCAGCAGGCAGGAGTGGCCCGAGGGGAGGGGCATGGTATGCGCAGTCGATGAACCCCCGTACCCTTGTGCCCCCCTCCGAGTGATGATGGCGTGTGGGTGGTAGGGCCGAAGATGTATTGTCCCAGACGTTGGGGCTGAAGCTCCGGAACAATCTCAAACAGTTCTCGATGGTACTGGACAGTCAACAACAATATTGTTCCCACAGCTCCATAATCTGGGTTCAATTGCTGTTGCGGTCATATGTGGCTGCTACCGCCCCCCATCGCCGGACCTGATCGCACGCCGTCCCCCACAACATAGTGCAGTGCACACAAGTCTCACCCGTTTGGAGAAACGGCGGTTGGTTTCCTGCGTGTGCCGGGGCTGCCGTTGGTTTTCGAGAATGCGAAATGGTCGTATGACATCAACTACACTGCGCATGCACCTGCAAATGCACGAGCTCTTCGGGCTGTTGCACGACTGTTTGGAGCACAGCATTCATATAATCCGCTCAGGGGTCCCACTGGTTTTGCGGTACGCCCGCGCTGCATATTTGTGTAATGCCTGCCTGCTGACTCCCTGCGCAAAACGCAGGGTTTTCTGGGCTCAAAAGACTGGCCTGTGCAGCAGTCTCCTCCTCTTTCCTGGGGTTGCATCGATGCCCCTCTCTCTGGGTGGGGTCTGGATATTGTTCCCACAGCTCCACAATTTGGGTTCGAATCCCGCTGGGGTCATATGTGGCTGCTCCCTCCCCCCCAACGCCGAACCTGATTGTACACCCGCCCCACAACCGTGGGAACGGGTATGAGTCATGCCAAATCTACTGCGCTGCCTACAAACACGACTGTTGCTGCTGTTGCACGGTGTCTCAGATGACATGCATT
Organism: Eutreptiella sp. 'Long Island Sound 2002'; assembly: GCA_964036045.1. Classification (NCBI taxonomy): domain Eukaryota; phylum Euglenozoa; class Euglenophyceae; order Eutreptiales; family Eutreptiaceae; genus Eutreptiella; species Eutreptiella sp. 'Long Island Sound 2002'. Next base: position 30,644,794 of record OZ038394.1, on the reverse strand, counting down.
TATATATTCCTTTCGGGAGGTCAGGGGCCTGCCGGCCCTCCACCTTCTGCATATTTGCACAGCCGTTGAGGACAGTTTTGCTGTGTTTTGGTCGTAGAATTCCGGCAGCCAGGCGCCGATTCGGCAGTGCTCTGCTCAAATTCTTGCTTTTTGCCGCCCTCGTCGACTCGTTGCTGACTCATTGGCCCCTCGCGGACGCGCGGGGGGGGGGGGGGGGGGAGGGCAGAGTTCGGTCCACAGCACCGCAACATTGCGACTCTGATGTGTGACCCTTTGGGATGCACATTGTCTGCAGGCCAGGACTGTGCGGAGGCATGGGGTGCATGGGATTTTATTTAAGTTATAAAACTTTTATTCTTAACTTTATTTTTATTAAGTTTGTTTAATTAGAGAGTATTTTGAAAAGATTTTTCTCTTAAAGTAACTAGTAATTAGGTAGTCTTTTTATTTTTTATAAAGAGCAAACAAAATTTGAAAGTACAAGTAGTCTGTATCTTAGATTTTAAGTTTTATTCAGTGTTAGAAATTTTGGAGTTGTTTACTTAAAAAATTATTTTACAGTTAATATGTTGCAAAAGTTAAGTCAAATATTTTGTGTTTTTTGTAACGCCGTATGGAATGTAAGTTTCTTGTACGGTGTTTAATAAGGATTGAAAAGTTTCTTTCTATTTTTTTAGGTATTGCTCTTAACTTGGAAGCTGACAATGTTGGTGCCGTTCTTATGGGCGATGGATTAAAACTACAGGAAGGTGCTTTAGTAAAGGCTACAGGTAAAATTGCTCAAGTTCCTGTAGGTGAAGCATACTTAGGTCGTGTTGTAGATGCTTTAGCTCGTCCTTTAGATGGTAAAGGAGAGATTTCTTCGACTGATTCAAGATTAATTGAATCTCCGGCACCAGGTATTATTTCTCGACGTTCAGTTTATGAACCTTTACAAACAGGTTTAGTAGCAATTGATGCTATGATTCCAATTGGTCGTGGTCAGCGTGAACTTATTATTGGTGATCGTCAAACTGGTAAGACTGCGGTAGCTACAGATACTATTTTAAATCAACAAGATCAAAATGTTATTTGTGTTTATGTTGCTATTGGTCAAAAGGCTTCTTCTGTGGCACAAATCGTTAGTACTTTGGAAGAGCGCGGCGCTATGAGTTATACAATTATTGTAGCTGAAAATGCGGATTCTCCAGCAACGCTTCAGTATTTAGCTCCATATACAGGTGCAGCATTAGCTGAGTATTTTATGTACACTGGTCGTCATACGCTTGTAATTTATGATGATTTATCTAAACAAGCTCAAGCTTATAGACAAATGTCTTTACTTTTACGTCGCCCGCCAGGCCGTGAAGCATACCCTGGAGACGTTTTTTATTTACATTCTCGTTTATTGGAGCGTGCGGCTAAGTTGAGTGATGCTTTAGGCGAAGGTAGTATGACTGCGTTACCAATTGTAGAAACTCAGGCTGGTGATGTTTCAGCTTATATTCCTACAAATGTAATTTCTATTACTGATGGTCAGGTTTTCCTTTCTGCTGATATTTTTAACTCGGGTATTCGTCCTGCGATTAATGTAGGTATTTCGGTTTCTCGTGTAGGTTCAGCTGCTCAAATTAAAGCGATGAAGCAAGTCGCTGGAAAGTTAAAGTTAGAGCTTGCTCAATTTGCAGAGTTAGAAGCTTTTGCTCAGTTTGCTTCTGATTTAGATCAAGCAACGCAAAATCAGCTTGCCCGTGGTTCTCGTTTGCGTGAGCTTTTAAAGCAAGCTCAATCTTCTCCTCTTGTAGTTTCAGACCAAGTTGCTACTATTTATACTGGTGTTAATGGGTATTTAGATAAGATCCAAGTGGAAGATGTTAAGGCTTTTCTTTCTGGTTTAAGAGAGTACATTAGTGCTAATAAGCCAGAATTTAGCGAAATTATTAAGTCTACTAAGACTTTTACGCCAGAAGCGGAAGAAATATTAAAATCTTCTATAGAAGAATATCAGAAAATTTTCTTAAAGTAATTTAAAATACAGCAAAGCCGCACAGCCTTCAATCTTCACACCGCTGTCTTCTTCAGCCTACAGTCATTGTGCCTCGTGCACACTGGGAAGCCTGCGGGCGTGGCAGTCTCCAACTGCATTGATTTCTATTTTCAGCTGAATCTGGTTTCAGACACTACGTGACAGGTCCGCTACCACGGCATTTCGGGATCATGAACCTTGATTCCGAGAGGTTATCCCCAGTACTGTCAAGTGAGCAGGCTACACCAGCTCATCTTAGTCTGAACCCCCCAAAAAGCCGCACAGCATATTTCCCAGCACACAGAGGCCACCACCAAGCATCATCGTAGGATGCACGGGACTGACAGCCGAGAGGCACAGGCTTTTTCAGGGAAATGCGGTATGCCTGACCCAACACCATCTTGGCACATGCAGTCGCCAAGGCGGCCAACACTCCTCATCCGCATCGCCATTTTCTGCCCCCTGCGCCCCTCTCTGCTATGCCATGTGAAAAACTTTGTGAATAGCTGGACATGTTCACGCGCATAGAATTGTGTTGAAGACTTTCGTGCCGTACTGGTCCCCGTATTCCTGGGTACTGTTGATGATTGGGGTGGATACCAGGGGCGGAGTTTGGGCAGCGCTGCGTTAGAAGGGAAGGAGGAGGTGGGAGGTTTTAGCAGGCGCCCCCCCCCCCCCCACGGTCCAACCCCCACACCTCCTCCCCCTCCAATTCTGGTCCCAGGCTGATGGTGCAGTGCTTGTATTTCTGAGCCAAGATCGCATTTTGGGAAAGCTTTGCAAGGAATGGAAAGGTAACGCTGCGATTTACACCGGCACAATGCTGCCTATGGCAGCTTGTTGGCTGGTCGGAATAGACTGGACCAAGGTTGGGCGGACATACCGGGTCGGCAGTCAGTCAGCCTTGTCCTTGTCCGCCAAGCCGGTCGTCCGGTTCATTCCGGCAACTGCCCCACATGCCAACAGCCCCCGTTTGGTAACGGACGGTGAGTAGGTCTAAGCTCACCAACCACCAGAGCATTTTTTAGTCCATGGGTGTTTTTTTTGTTGAAAAAAGTGATCCCCAATCAGTTTTCTACCAAATTTGGAAATGGCGTGCCCACCAACCAATGAAATGTGGTGTAGTACAATGACCTGTTCTGCAAGCCATGATGCGAAACTTGGGGAGCATTGCCGGAGCAGCCGTTGCCTAACATGGTCTGCTCATTGTGCCTGCATGTTGGTTTTGGGTAGGATCTTTTATCTCAATCTCATGGAGGGCGGAAAGATAGTTGTGCTAGGGGACATAGCTCCATCCTTATTTTGAGAGGGCCCTTGAACTTGGGTTGTAGTGTGACAAGGTCAAGGGCCTTCGTATCCAATTTATCTCTGGTATAGAGGGAGCATTTTAGCCATCATCCAGGGCCTTCGCTACCGGAGGCTTTTTTGAGCCACTCTGATGTCTACCTACATCTAGTGTGGCAACACAACTGAATACCCATGGGATCCATGAGTTGGTGGGTATTTTGTTGCAGTTTGCCTTTTTTTGCATTTTGAGGCAGGGCCCTGCACCTTTTCATGGACCACGGGGACATGTTCTCCCTCATGTGTGCAGCATTGCCAATATAGCCGCGACGACTGCCACACAAGATGGTTTGCTCATCGTGCTGGCATGTTGGTTTTGGGGAAGATCTCTCTTTGAAGTCCCTCCCGTAGAGAAACCCGAAAACACACCATTCCAACCACAAACTCTTCTGTCGCTGCAGTCCACTCAGAGCCTTGTCTTGTGGGCGGCATTGAAGGCATAGTGGTCTGTGAGGTGCGCAGCACGGTTTCAAGGGGAGACCCCCACCCTGGATGATGTTGTGGCACGGCGGGTGGGGACTTTGGAGGTGTGGAGGTGTGACAAGGATGTATCTCTGTCCCAGTTGGACCTGCAGCATCTCATGGAGCAGCTGCGCCTGTGGTTTGAGGGTGGCCAGCACCGGGGGGTTTCACGGCGAAGCGACAGACCTCGGCAGTCCTGTCAAGGGAACAGACATGGGGTGCGCATAGAGACGAGGTATTGAAACGAGTAGCGGTTTTGGAGGGGGAAGGCTGGGCCACGGCGTACACCGATGGCTCAGCAAAACAGGTGGGGGGCTGGTGGCAGGTCTAACTCAACAGGAGTCAGTGGTACAAGTGGCGATCGGCCGATTGGCGCCACCAGCTAAAGACAACCCAACACCACGGCTTCATGCCCCCCCCCCCCCCCCAGCAATGATTGGGGATCAGAAGATGGCAGGTTGCTGGACAACCTATGGTATCTGTAAGGGTGGAAAGAAAGCACCAACCCGGCGCCGGAGAGTGCTGGGGAGACAGCAGCTGCAAATGACGGGAACACTGGGGCACAACAAAAGAATTCAGAAGGCAGCTACTAGTAGGAGGAATGGCCGCAGGACAAAGGCTAGGAGCTACAGCGCAAGTGGGTGTGGAAGAAGGGGCAAGAGCCCAAGGAGAGCAGTGCACATGGCTGTTCAGCCCACAGAGAGAGGAAGCAAGGGAGGGGGAAGGGCACACTGCCCTCGGAGTAGCAGCGGAGATGGACGATTTCCCGCATACAGTGGAGATTCGGAATGGCACCCTTTGATGCCAGCGGACAACAGTAGCTGAACAAGCAGCGGGCAACAAAACCATGTGGGGAGATACGACAGCGACAGGGTCAGAATGAGAGGACTACAAACCCCGGTGCATGAAAGTCAAACTTGAACATCATGTACGATGGGTGAAGGGGAGCTCCAAGCTGCAGTCCAAAGGGGCTTGCAAATGGGAGGTTGCTTGGTGGGGTGGATTCACACACACCTGGGGCATGCACCAGTGCTGTCGGCGCAGGACGTCTGCACAATGCACACCTTGGACAGGTGCCAGGATCCATCGCGCCAGAGGGGAGGCAAATGGTGGGCATGGTACCAAGTTGGACCACCTGGAGGGGCCATCCGGTGGCAAGCGTGATGAAGGCATACGTCGTCAGCAGGAAAGGACACCAGGTGGCAGACAGGTGTGTGGGACAACGGACATTGAACAGTTCGGGCGTTCGGCAGGGCGGTACCCAGTACTGGAACGGAACATTAGGGAAAAAATCGGATTGCCGGCACCAACTGCTACCTGCCCCTACTGGATGATACACGCAAAAGTAATCTATTCTATGCCTCACCGATGTTGGGTGGTCACCCCTACAAGGACCTATTGCTTGGGCCTTGTTTTGCTTCCGGTGAGGCTGGGCTAGGCGCTCATGAGATATGTGACCCTGGGGTGGCCAAAAGAGCCATGCATGTGACCCCCAAAGTCACGATGCTAGCGAGTGGGGCATTGTCACGATGGCGTCGTGAGCGGGCTCCCCACTTCTTCATAATTATAAATCATTGGGTTGAGTGATGCATTGTCTTTGTGACAGCCAGGTATGGCATACCTAGTATCTGCTTGCAGTCTGCCCTTTATGTTGTACCACGGTGGTGTTTGCCGTGCAAAAAAACACATGCTACCGTGTAGTAAAATTATGCTTACTGTGCGGTAAGAGGCCGGTATGAGTGGAAACCTGGTTCTTACCTTTAGAGGCAAATTTGGACACCGCGGCCACATATGCAGGCAAAAGTTGAACAACTACATCCACATTCAAGCCAACACGGTTCCATGGCAATAAATACCCATGTTTTACCCATGTTTTACCAATGTGAACAAGAACCCCCTTACCTGTGTAGGTACCGCGGGAATTCCCTTATTCCATCGTGATGGCAAAAGCCCCCCCCCCGTTTCCCCTCCCCTGTATTCCACAATTTTTTCTCCGATTTGGCAATGTGGAACCTATCGACCCCTGTAGTCACTACTTCATGTAAAATACTCCCCTGAGTTCACTATGATGCAATCTCTTCATCAAACTTTGATTATAGCCAAACCTGGAAACCTGGTTCTTATCTTTAGAGGCAAATTTGGACACCACGGGCACATATGCAAGCAAAAGTTGAACAAATACATCCACATTTGTGTGAACAGTGCAGATTCAAGCCGACACGGTTCCATGGTAACAAATACCCGTGGTCCACCTGTGGTTTACCAATGTGAACATTGGAACGGGCAGGAGCAAACAACAGAGGTGACACAGGGAAAGGAAACCTGTTTGGTGGTGGGGCGCTGCAAATGGTGGGTAGCGTGGTTGGGCAAAGGCACAACTGGATGGGCCAAAAAGGAGGCAGACAGAGAGGTAACAGGCCCCAACAGGGGGGGCTCGAGACAGGCAGCGGAAAGCACAGACCAATGGGAGGAAGTGGAGCAAGAGCTGCACAGAGGGGGGGGCGGGGGCGTGATGCAGTGCGGGCATTTGGCTGTCTCGCTTGACCAAGTACCTGAACTTACCATCTACCAATATCTTCATTCCTCATTTCTGCCCAACCCATAAAGTGTAAAGTGTAAATGCCGCTGACCCTCCCCTTGCGCAAAGACCAGTTACGTCTTAAACGATTGACCACAGGGTGCGGCGCTTGACCAGGGGGTATCAGTGAGCATCAGGGAGGGAACTCAGTGACAACGAGGAAATCACCTCGAAGAGAGGTTGTTAGATCAAGCGCAGGCACGAGCGTCGTATACCCCCCCTTTTTGGGGGTTGTTCGCGTAGCATACCCCAATGTATGGTTTCTGACGTCTAACCCCTTGTAAAATCATCATTTTAGGACCAAAGATGATCCCCCAATGATTTTGGATTTTGACCCCCGTACCCCCCCGCACTTGGATACCCCTTTTTTGGGGGGGGTGGGGTGGGGGATGGGGTCAAACCTTCTTTGCGTATTGTGGCCACTGTGTGTGTATTCAGACCTGGGTCCTGTAGAACTTTTTTCTTGTATATGGACCCCCTAACCCATGGGGTACCCCTTTTGGGGGGGGTGGGGGGGGTCAAAACTTCTTTGCGTATTGTGGCCGCTGTGTGTATTTGGACCTGGCTCCCTAAGAAGTTTTTTCTTGTATATGGACCCCCTAACCCATAGCGGGGGTTCCAGGTCCCAACTCCAGGTACCCCCAGTCGCCCCCGCCCCCCATATGGCCCCTTGCCAGTGAGGACTTAGCCCCTTTCACACTGGATAGGCTGTTTAGTGGCACGTGAAACTTTTTTTCAAATTCGATTTTTCATGAAACCCTCGAAGTTTTTTGAAAAATTTTTTTTAATATTGTGATCACCTAAAATGACCATCCAAGATATGTAAAGCATGTTTCAGCCCGTATTTATGTAGTTTTTACCCTATTTTGGGTGTGTGTTGCTTGGGGTAGATTCTCTGCGAGGTGGACTTGCCGAAGGCAATAGAATTTCCAAAACTGATTTCTTTTTGATATTCTGACCATCCAAAATGATCAAATATCCTATGTGAAGCATGTTTTAGCCCCTCTTCATATGTTTTTCACCCTATTTGGGTGTTTGGGGGGGGGGGGGGGGCTCCCAAGGGGGCTGGGGCACAACCTGCTTATGCAGTTTTCCAGCTTCGGCAGCTCAAAAATGGTCCTCCCTCTCCCCTCTTCGAGGTGCCTTGCCGAAGGCAATAGAACTTTTCTCGAGTGATGTGCTTCCCTGACCTCGACCTTTACCTGACCTCGACGTTGCATTACCGCGTGTTACACGTCACACAGAAGCATTCATGTATGTTGGGCATCAACGCCCATCTAGGAGGTTACTGCCTTGCTCATGGGTGGGTCTTTCACTTGCTGCACATACGGTTGGCTGTCATCACGAGAGTATCGGAGCGTAGGTTGGGTTGCACACACCGGGTGTGTAGTGGCTTGCAGGTCTTGTCCTCTTTGCAGACCCAACGCAAGCCACCATGAACCATGCAGGATTCTTTGGCGTTTATGCTCTGATTGCCTTCTTGCACATTGCCATCCCGTTTCAACCTCTCCACAGTCGAAGGTCGGAAATAACAATGCTCGGGAAGTCAGCAATGGCAAGCTACAACACAACTCTTGTGGAGAACAGCTGCAGTCCCACCCCATCAAACGCAATTAGTGTGTATGAACCATGTCTTGGCGGTGATGAATGCGATTGGAGTCTCGAAATGCGTGGCCCAGCTATTGACATGTTCTTGATATTCTTGAGACACAAGGTGACATTGCACTGCGAAGGCCGGGACTGTCCACTGCACACGACTCAGGCATGGCGCCGGTACCCGTACTTTCGGTTCCAAGTGGAGGTCCTATCGTTCACCGGGTTGTCCATAGACAACGCATCCGAAGGTGCATCCGAGAATACTGCACCGCAGTTGGCGCTGCTGTTAGGCGCAGGCTGGGCACCTTCCAAAGTGCCAGTGCAGCAGAGGCATCAACTCACACCCAACTCATGGTTGGAGTCCCGCATGGTCCATGTCGCGGCTCCATCATGGGGCATCCGGGGCATGCCGGGAGCGTGGCTGTCTTGTCCGCGGCCCATCTCCCGCTTGCGCAGCTGGTGTACAACCTACAATCCAGCCATGTCCCAGTTCGAGCGGACGTGCTGCCTAATGGCAGCGTGGTGTGTAACGCCGACGGCCCTGTCCAGTGGTTGTTCCTAAATGGAATCAAGTTCCCGCGCTCTGATGGGCAACCTTTTCCTCTGTACCATCCTTGGGCCTCCCTCATGCATGGCTATCCCCCTGCCGCCTGGTGGCAGCACAGGCATTCGATCTTTCTGGGCGGTGTCGTTGCCAATGCCACCCGCGCGACACCCATTGCCTTCCTCCCCGCTGGCCGCGCCCCCCCTGCCCGCCGCAGGTTTGGCGTGCGCTCAGACATGGGGGTCGCCGTTGGGACTGTGCAGGCAGACGGGGCACTTTGGTGGACCTCTGGCACGGCAGGGGCCTGGCTCAGCCTCGATGGCATTTCCTTCGAGATTCGGACTGGCCTCATCATTTCCCTCGCAGAAGACGTCATGGCGGACCCCGATTGGCCGCCCTAAGTCCTGGTCGACG
>OZ038394.1:30625851-30630851 GCA_964036045.1 Eutreptiella sp. 'Long Island Sound 2002' | reverse complement strand
CGAGGTGGCCCAGTCCTTCACCGCGGGGAAGCCGACGCGAGTGCTGTGGGCAATTAAGATCCACAACTACAAGGTCGCTTGAGTTGCATGTTGGAGGTTCGGGGTGTGTCTGATGGCCGTTGTTCTCTCTCATCAGCTGTTTCACGTGGGTCATTCGCAAGTGTGTGGCGTTGTTGAGTCCCATTCCGTGTGCATTGCAGCTCCTCGTCGGTCTGTGGTATGCGTTTCTCCAGCCACATTCCCCTTTCCCCCCTCGCTGGGGCTCTACGCTGTTTTATGCCCCCCCCCCCCCCTCCGGGGAGGTGGTCCGGGGAGCCGCACCAAGAAGTGGGCGGCCAACCATGGCAACTGGCCCACCCCACTACACCCGCTACATCTCACTCCGCCGCGCAGCACCCGTCCTTTCCCGCTCCTCAACCCACAGCACCCACTGCGCCGCCCAACACCCACCACGGGTTGGAGCCGCCCGCTCCTACGCAACAACGGACAACACAAGCGCCACAACCCACACCCATGCGCGCCATGCGTGGCTAAGGGGACGCAACACACGCAGCTAAGGCACGAAGGAAAGGGTAGGGGGCTCGTGTGGCGCCCGCCAAAGGAAGGACTGAGCACGGGAGCTTGGAGGCGAAAGGTTGTTATGAGCCCCCATCGGGGAAACGACCCTGCAAGTGGACATCCCAGGGCCCACCAGCCGCCGTTGGGGAGAGGTACCTCACCGCCGGCTTGGGATGGCCGCTTGGACCCACCTGGCCAACGGCGAAGGCATTTGCCTTCCTCTGTGTGGACTCGACGCAGAGAAGTGAAACAGGGCAAGTCCGGGGGCTCTGTTGGCACAACCGACCAAGGGAATGGAAAGGGAAGGAGTGGTGAGAGGCCGATGGGCACCACGGTCTGCGGAGGGAAAGGCCAAGAGAAAGGCAAGGGAAGGGGAGAGGGAAGGTTAGGGCAGGGAGGAAGAGGAAGGGCACAGGATGGTGAGAGGCCGATGGGCACCACCGCCTGTGGAGGGAAAGGGTCCAAGGGAAGGGCAGCGAATGGCAATCGGCCAGTAGGCGCCGCCAGCTGCAGACGAGAACAACACACCATGGCGTCATGCCCCCCCCCCCCCTTGGGCTCTAGCCTCCCTGGGGCCTACAGCACCAAGCACACACTTCCCCGAGCGTTGATGCCGAACAACAGTGGAGCAAGCAGGTGTGCCACATCCCCCCCCCCCCCAAGACACACAAGGGCACATACACACAGGCACGGCGGCATCTCCCGCTTGCAAGCACCACCACGGGGTTCGGGAGCGGTCAAGAGTCCGGTAGGCCTTGTGACCGGACACCCTTGTACGGCCGCCCAGTCGAGTCCCGCAGGGAAGGTGCCCTAAAAAGGTAGAAAATTGACCCTCAACGATCTGCTAGTGGTTGTCGTCATGTACCCTGACAATGGTCCCAGCGAACAGCTGACCCTATCCCATTGAATTTAGTGGTTAGACTCGGTCCCACGGGTGACCCCGTCCCCTAATTAGCAGGGTTACTTGCAACCTGCAGTCGCCTAACCTAACCTAACAGGTTGGCTAAAAGGGATAAAAACACCGGTTGCGTGTGTAGCTTTGTGCGTGAACCGTGTCCATGGTCCTCACCGAGATTCGCGCGCGTGCGCGTGCGCAGTCCAAGGACAATCCAATCTCAGTGTGAGCAACTATCGTCGTCGCAGTGAAAGCCTAGCATCCGTTCTGTCGATTTTACGATTTATTGTTTACTGTGCGTCATCACCCCCCTCCCCCCATTGCCGCTCTGATATTTACCTGACCCCTGAGACATTGACCATCGGGCCTCGACCAATCATTATCCTCTGTTTCTAAACCAATGATAATCCATGCGAGTCTCTATCCACATCCCAAAGACGGGCCCCTATCTGTGATGATGAACAGCTGTGGGCCATTCTTTGCAGTGACAGCTGGCATCCATCCTGTCGATTCTACTGATGTGCTTACTATGAGTCATACCCCCCCTCCCCGCCATCCTGCGGTCTCCAAAGCACCCCACAATGACCACTAGTCCTTAGCCATTCTTTGTATGCCCGATCCGATTTGATACAATCCCGGCTTGTCAAGCAAGGTAAATCCGTTTGCATGAAACATGTCCAAGATTTTCACCGAGTTTCGCTGCCAAAGACAGTCCAGCCTCTGGGATGTTTGAACAAATGTGGGCGATTTTACTACTTCATTGTTTACCCAGCCCACCCCCCCCCCCCCCACGCACCCCCCCCACCGCAGCCCCTCAGACAGTTACCACCAGCCATCAGCCATTCATTATGTACACCTTCTTCTCTTGTTCCCACTGTTTGTAAAGCAAAGTTTATCTGCATGTGCTGCTTCCGAGGTGAATGGGTAACCAGACAGTCTGTGCATCCGTGGTCCCTGTGCAGGATATGACTGCGAGCACTCTTTCATTGTGTGGCATCTGTCGTGTGAGTTTGCTGTTTGCCCACCACCCCCAAGGCCGGGGTAGGCAGTGAGATGGATCGAGACGAAAACGTTGGTTTTTTGTCTGCAGTTTAAATGACAGTTTTGGTTTCTCCGAGACCGGCTGCAGTCACCTATACCACTAGCGATCACCCCGGTGCATGACCGCTGTTTACACCACCAGAAATAAACATGTTAAAGTTGCCTCCCGGTGAAAGGGTAGCTAGACAACAGAAAGTGAGTCCGCAGTGCCCTAGTCCGGGGTGCCACGGCGAAGCTACCATGGGCTCACCAACACTGTGTGAAATCTATCACGACCACAACCCTGCTGTGCGTCCACCGCCCCAACGAGTCAGGAAGGCAGTGGGATGGATGTAGATGGAAACCCATGGTTTTTGTCCGCGGTGAAAACACGGCAATTTTCTTTTGTTTCTCTTGGCACATGGCACCGCACAACAAAGCCTACGTTTAGCAAAATCGCCCCGAGTGGGCGCGGTATGCGGAATGTAGGAGTCGGTTACCACAGTCCACTACTAGTTTCCGTGTTTTGCCGAGACACCATGTATCATATGCAGAAGTGGGTACGCTGGGTCAAGCTACGGTCCCGTTGGTGGCTGAGCATATTTATGGGGTGGGCAGTTGTATGATGGACTAACCGTCATGAACTTCGGCTCGCCACGAACGTTCCATGCCCGTGGTTAGGCCGCCTTGATGGTGTTACTACCTTTCTCAAAAAAAGAAAGACCAATGCCACGAGGGGCGTCATTTTGAGGTATACATGTTGGGCTACCTGGGACCCTAGCCCGGTGCCCCCCCCGAGCCCCCGAAGGACGCCCCTACCCACCCATCCCCCCCCCCACAAGGCCCAAAAATTTAGGGGGGGTATTGGTGTCAGGTGTGAGCCGGCTTGCCCCCCATGTCTGTGACCAGCTTGGTGATGGATGAGGACAAAAAGGAATGTTGGTACTTCACGTGCACAACACATACATCTTTTAGCACACCTTTGGCAGTCGAAGGTGGTACACCGTGCGCATGCCTGGGGGGGTTGGGTTGGGTTGGATCAAGGCCTCACCTAGTCGCCAACCCACGGTCCGTGCCGCCTTCCCTGTGGGACCCGACTGGACGGCCATACCCGGGTGTCCGGTCAAGGCCTACCGGACTGTTGACCGCTTCCATACCCCGCGGTGGTGCTCGCGGGCGGGAGATGCCGCCGTGCCTGTGTGTATGTGCCCTTGTGTGTCTACGGGGGTGGGGATGTGGCACACCTGTTTGCTCCACTGTTGCTCGGCATCAGCGCATGGGGAAGTGTGTGCCTGGTGCTCCAGGCCCCGGCAGGGAGGCTGGAGAGCCGGACACTGAGGCCGCCGGGGGAGTTGTGCGCCTGGGCTCGCAACCTCCACGTCACAAGGACAAGTTACCCAATAGCTCCACGACTACCTGGTGGCACGGGAAGACGGTGGTACGCGGCACGACTGGTTGGCAGCAGCTTATGCGTTTGCGGAACTTGCTGTGTTAACACCTACGTGGGCCCTTCGGCGGGTCCCCCGCTTGTGTCACCGTCCGCAAGGGATCAAGGATATCTCGATAGCGATCCTAAGCGGAGTCTTGAAAAACGCCCCCCCCCCCCCTGGTCAGCGACGTGACAATCTGACCGTTCATGATAATCATGTTGTTTGGAATGCAGATTTTCATTGTGCTAAAACAATTTACTCCTCACCCTACATGTAGCATGCAAGCAACAGTGTGCTTGCAGCAGACTCCGTGTACTACACTACCCTATCACACTGATGAATCAGTTACCATGAGCTTTCCAGGGAAGCTGGAGGGTAGCCGAAAACAGAGGTGCAAACAAAGAACCATCGCCTAGAGGGTTATGAGGCAACAATGTCACATTTACATGTTGCATGGTGCATCTCGACCTAGCCATGCAGTACGCCGACGGGGATGCATGTCATGTGCTGTGATGCTCATTTGTGCCTGTTCTGCTCCACATGCAGTGTAGTGCACTCACCTTTTTCTATCCGGCCTCCAAGGCTTGCGCTGTCATATTCTTGATAGAGAAAGGCACCCATTGGCTTTGAACATGACTGCTCTTGTTTGACTACCAATTGACGAGGAGTTCACTCAGCCTTCGCTCTGTTGTGCCGCATTTGCAAATAGTGTGTGCCTGTGTGCACCTTGCGCAAGAGGTGGATACATTTGTGTTCACCTGTTATGGTTGCCATTTGGCAATCTGCACCCGGTACTCTTGCGGAGGGCTCGCCGGGCCCGGGCCCTTGACACCGAGCCCCCCCCCCCCCCCCAGGAAATTGGCACAAAAAAATCCGGGAAATTGGTAGAGGTGTGGGGGATGTGGGCGCCAAAGGCACTGGGAAGAAAAACTTTTGCTACTGGAGGGTAAAAACGTTTTTTTACCCCATGTTTCTATACTCAAAATACTCCGAATTTTTTGAAGATTTCAATCATGGATGAAAATTATGTAAAAAATATGACCCTCCCCGTACCCCCCCTGTAGCCCCATTCCGGTGACTGGGACCCCCATGGTAGG